>CAWUER010000273.1:107182-640040 GCA_963921195.1 Pegoplata infirma
TAGTTATATGTATGTATGAGTGTGTTAAGGTGTGCCTGTGTGTGGTTTGATAATGTATTTACATGTGTGCGTATAAGTGTTAGATTAATCTTTTGAAAATACATTTTGTGCTTTTATGTCGATGGTGTTTATTAGAGTAGGCTGTATTTCAGCTCAGTAATTCATATTTTAAAACGAGGGATCTCTATTTGAACCCGGGCGCTTTAAAAAATTCAATATTTCATAGCATTATTTAGATTCTTGGTTTTCCTTTAAAAAAAAAAATAACTAGCCTACAGGGGGCCCCTGTAGGCTAGTTGGTAGCGTGCTAGCCTATGAAACATGGGGTCGTGGGTTCGATTCCCACCAAAACCCTTGGTCGATTTCGCTACAACGAGACGACGGTCATTGTTACCAGTTCTCGGTTAGGTAAAAATTATTTAAAATGAGTTGTAAATAAAAATTGGAAAAATAAATAAAAACTGATCATTGGATCAAATTATTATTATTATTATTATTATTATTATCAACAAAAAATTCAACCGCCTATTGGTCAGCTCACATGGGTCATCGATAAACGTGATCCCATTGTGCTATCTATAAACGAAAGGAAAGAAAAGAAGTAAAAAAGTTTAATTCGGCTTTGCCGAATGTATTGATACCCACCACAATGTAATAACAGATTATTTGCAAAAAAATTTTTTTTTTAAAAAAAAAAATTCCGCGAAGAAAAATTGTTGGTGAAAAAAATTCCGCGATTTTTTTTTTTGTAAAAAAATTGGATTGTACTTGTAAAAATTCCATTCTGTGTCCAATTCTGTTCACATATGTCAACCAGCAGCCAATTTAACATTTTGTATTTTAAGGTTATGTAGAATATACCAAAATTTTCGAGGTGTTCTTACATTTTAGTTCATAACTTTTGAACCGCTGAAACGATTTCGCTCAATTGCAATACCAAACTACTAAGGACAACAACAAGTAAATTTTCTAAGTCTCGGTCATACATGTTTAATACTTTGGCCGTGATCACCATTTCCACAAAAGGACAGACGGACAGACAGACGGACATCGCTAGAATGTCTTAGAATCGATCACTGATCATTAATATATATACTTTATGGGGTCCCATACCAATATTTCGATGAGTTACAAGCGGAATGACAAACTTATATAGACCCACTATCACTAACAAGGGAAGGCACCATTTCCACAAAAGGACAGACGGACAGACAGACGGACATCGCTAGAATGTCTTAGAATCGATCACTGATCATTAATATATATACTTTATCATCGAAATATTGGTCTGGGACCCCAGACCTATATTTCGATGAGCTACAAGCGGAATGACAAACTTATATAGACCCACTATCACTAACAAGGGAAGGCTCCCTGGTGCCACCCGCGGATCTTTATGGAATTGGTTTTATTCTGTAGAGCAGAAAAAATAAAGGGACACGTATTTTTTTAGCGGCCCAAATACATATTTAGGTGGTGTAAAGGAAGGGGGAAGAAAATGTAATTTTTCAGTTTTTTTCGTTTATCTCCTATATTAAGAAACCTAGTCATGTTGCATACCAAATGAAAGGTCTTTGGAAAACCTATCTTCGTGTGTTACGAACGTGTCCAAACATGCACAAGTTTTTTTCATACTGAGTAAAATACCAACATTTTAGGACATTTTTGTTAATAACATAGCTGTATTATTGATTTTTTTTATTTGGATTTTTTGGAAATAAATAAAATACTTTGATATTTTAGTTGGCTATCAAAAAATAAAATGTTTTGTTATTTTATTTATTTTGGTTTGAATAAAATAAAATTTTATTTTATTCAAATTCATAAAAATGAAATAATATTTCTTTCCAAAAAAATCAAATAATTTTTTCTGATTGCTTATTCAAACAAACAAAATAGATTTTTTCAAAATAATCAACAAAAATTTGTGATTTTTTTTGGTTATTCACAAAAATTCAAATGAATAACGTATTATTTAAACAAAAAAAAGAAATATTCTTGAAAATTTTGTGTTTGAAAAATAATTTTGTTTTTATTTATTTTGCATTTTATTATACAGTAAAACAGACAATTATTCTTACAAACCACTATTGTTTTATTGTTAGCTTGTTATTAAAGGTTTTCTTTACTAAAACATTAGGCTTGTTTTTTTTTCAGACCGGATTAAGATTGGGATTTACTTTATTTATTGTAAAAATGTGTCAAATCAAGTCCAGAATTTTTTTTTATATTTTTTTTTCTAAATCTACATACAATTAGTAAATACATATAAACAGGTAAGAAACTAAGCGGTGTCCATAATGTAAAATGGTATAAATAAATCCAATTTAATCCTAGGATTTAACTAAATTTAGTTTTTATACTTCAAATTTTTACCTTAGCTTAATTATGTTTTTATTTTATTATTGATAATAGGATGTAGATTCAGAAAAAAATTAAAAAAAATTGTTTGGCCAGATTTGAACCTTTTTAAAGTAAAATAAAGTTATTCCAATATTGATTTAATGCAAAAAACAAGGCTATTAATTAGAATATTTTTTTAATTTTTTCGCAAATTGATTTTTAATGTTTAAAAAATACTGTTAAAACATTTTGCTATTGAAAATACACTACTTGAATAAACTTTTCGATATTTTTTTAAAACAATAGACAGTCCTGAAAGGATGTATATTTACTAGGGTGATTAGACCGGTTTTTCGAAACCGGTTTAAACCGGTTTTATGTGGCTTGCAACTTCCGAATTTTTAAAATCTTAACTATTTGAAAACCGGTTAGACCGGTTGGTTTACTGTCGAACCCCGGTTTTTATAAATCAACCTTTAAAAGCAGTTAAACTCGATTTTTTTAGTGTAAAGGTGTTAAAAAAATCCCAAATGAATGAATACCAAGTAAAAAAAATAATTTCGCCTTGGCTGAATCCATAAATTTGAGTGCAAATCATTTCTGGATGTGGCAAATCTTTACATATAAAAAAAAAAATAAGCAAAAATTTTTAATGAACATTTTTGTCGACTATCAAAATTTTATTTTAAGTAATTTTTTAATGTTTGCTAGTTATTTTTTTTTTTTAATAAAAAATGTTTGCAATAAAAAATATTCCATTGAAGTTTGAACATTTTTTAAATGCTTTTTATAAAATTTCAATTGTATTTAAAAAATTTCGGTTTGTATTTCAAAATTTCCATTGGTTTTTTAAATTTTTCTTTTGTATTTCAAAAATTTCTATGCTTTTCAAAAATTCCTTTTGTTTTCAAAATTTTTCATTGATATTCCAAATTCTCTAAACGCTTTTAAGAAATTTTCATTTTTATATCAGAAATTTTCATTTGCATTACAATTTGTAGAAATGAAAACCTCTAAAATACAATTGGTAATTTTTGAAACGTAAATGAATTTCCGAAACATAAATGAAAATTTTTGAAATACATATAAATAAAATTGAACATTTCTAAAACGTATTTAAAAATTTCTGAAATATAATTGCAAATTTCTTAAATACAAATTGTATTTTCTGAAGTAATATTGGAAATGGTGATATAAAGTACCAATTTTTTCGAAACACCGACAAATCTCTGCTTTATATTGGCCGTAATAAATATTTTTTGCCTTATTTTGCAAAAAACCGAAAAAACGGGTTCATTCAGTTTTTTGTCAATTTAAAAAAAAGCTGATTTTCGAACTATTCGAAAACCGGGTTTTAAAATTTTGTAAGGGTCTTTAGATTAAAGATATCGTCACCCAAAACTTTGTTTTTTTATACCTATGTAAGTGAATTAAGAAAAAAATTTGTATATAATAATTATCAGATATCATTCCATTTCGCAAGAACTTCTTCTGACATAGAAATATTTGATTTAATTTTGCATTTGTTCAGATGTTGAAATATGATCCGATTTGGCCCATTTTCGTACATAACCAGCCTCAGACCATAAGTCATATTTCTGACAAATTTCCGCAGTCTAGCTCTTTTAGTTGGGACTGCATCATGTCTTCCACAAACAAACGGACGGACATCTGTAGAATGTGTTACAATCTATCTCTAATCAATAATATATATTGTATAGTCTGTTAGATGGATATTTCGATTCATTACACACGGAATGACAAAGTGAGTAGTCCTTTTAAACCAACCTCTAAAAATCGCCTTTTTTCAGATTTTTATACTTTTGTTAAAAAAATAAAGTTTTTATATCTGCACTTGGAATTTCCTAAATTACAACTTAAATTTTCTGAATTTCAATGGACTTTATTAAATTACAATTTATAAGAACCTGACATCAAAACAAAACTGTGTTGTAAGAATAATTTTGTGTTTCTCTGTACAAAATAAATGAAATAGATTTTTTTTCAAACACAAAATTTTAAAGAATATTTATTTTTTGTTGTTTGAATAATACGTTATTTATTTGAATTTTTGTGAATAACCAAAAAAAATCACAAATTTTTGTTGATTATTTTGAAAAATTATATTTTGTTTGTTTGAATAAAAAAAATCAGAAAAAATTATTCGATTTTTCGTTATTCAAATAAAATCAAAATAAATATTATTCATTTTCAAATATTTAAATAATCTGTTATTTGATTATTTTTGAAAAAATATTGTTATTTATTCATTTCGTTATTTCAATCATAGCATACAGCTATGGTTAATAAGTCGAAAAATATTAATTTCTTTGGCCCCCGCACCACAAGATAGGTATTTTTAATACCTTTAATCTGATACCACACATGCCTATATTAATTTTGCTTAAATAGGCGTAAATCGTAAAAAACTGAAAAAGGTCAATTTCTCCCGTACAAATCGACCACCCCTAAAAATGAATTAATTTTCGTTCTTAACAACATATCCAAATTTCATGAAGATCGGAGGGTGACACCAGGGAGACTTCCCTTGTAAGTGGAGGGTATAAAAATATTGAGATGAGAGAATTAAATATACAGTCAAAAATGTCAAGTCCGCCGGTATCGGACTGCCGATATAAACCGTGGTTTCACATCGCCACCTACCGTTAGCGATCTGTAATACGAAGTTTCGCCGATTAATCATATTGAGCGGAATACCAGGCATATGATCGATCCCATCAGAATTTAAAGTTGTGCCCTGCCTGGATAATTCTTCAGCAACACGTTTGTTCAAAAATAGTTTTGCCAGTCACCCCCTAGAATAAAAGATTAGTTAATTCAAAAAAAAAATTTTTTTTGCCACGCCCCTGACCGTCGCCCTTTTTGTTTTTTGTACACTGCGTCGCCATTTTAAGTCCGATCTTAACACTATGCATATTGTTGTTCATAATTTGATAACCGCTACATTTTTGACTTTGATCATTTTTGTAACCGACGTAAAATTTTTGTCGTGACTTTCGGTATCTCGGTTTCTACCCACCTAATGCCCACTTTTTTTCCAAACACAAAAACGACGATTAAATTTCATCAATTTATTGCTCTAAAAGTTTTCACTTTTATGCATCATCAATCAAAAATATCATCATTCGTCAAATTTGACTAATAACAACTAAATTGGTTCAAACTTCACACACACACAACAAAACTTGAACTGGTCATCCCCTAAAATTAATGATCAGTTGAAGTCTATTAAAAAAAAGTGTTTTTTGCAACACCCCTTGACGTCGTCTTTTTAGTTTTTATTCATTGCGTCGCCACTTTAAGTCTGATCTTAACTTTATGCATGTTATTTTTTATGGTTTGACAACAGATACATTTTTGACCATGATCATTTTTTACTACAACGTCAAATTTTTGTTTTTACTTTCGGTATCTCTGTTTCCACCTACCTAACGCCTACTTTTTTTCAACCCCTAAAATTAAAGACTAGATGAAGACGATTCGAAAATTTTTTATTTTTTTTTTTTGCCACGCCCTTGGCCGTCGACCTTTTAGTTTTTTATTCACTGTGTCGCCATTTCAAGTCCGATCTTAACACTATTCATATCATTGACGTCAAATTTTTGATCTGGTTTTCGGTAACTCGGGGTGGGCGTTAGGTGGGTAGAAACCGAGATACCGAAAGTCACAACAAAAATTTGACTTCGGAGTCAAAAATAATCAAAGTCAAAACTCTAGCTGTTGTTAAAAGATTAGTAAAATTTTTAGTATTGAAAACCCACGTTTTGTTTTTCGAGTGTACTTGTACTAAGGATCCTATTGACTGCCTTCTGATAAGTGGCTTTCCCCATCGCCTCCCACCAGACTTTCTGTCTCACATCATAAGAATGTGCCTGATGAAAGTGTTGAATAGAAAATTGACATTCCGAGGAGTAAGACCCCAATTGCTTCCAATGGCCTTCTTAGAGCTTAAATGTTAATGTTGCATATTAGCTTTTAGTATTCAAGAAGAATTTCTAGAGAAATTTAAGAGAAGATAATTCCAGGCGATCAGACAGTATACCTGGATATCTTCCAGATACTGCAACGGCCACGTCGTCCGAGTAGGCGACGTTATTAACTCCCATGACATCCAGTTTGGAATGCAGTTTATTTACGGTCACGTTCCTAAGAAGCGGTATGAAAGCTCCCCCTTGCGGAGTCCCACGTACTGCAGCAAGATCTAACCTAGTAATACTATGCTTGGGCAGGCACATAAAAAATATAGTTTTTTTATTACCCACCCTCAAGTTTTCCAGGACAAATTTAATTGCCTCAGGATTGACATTCTTAAAGGCATATTAAATTGTAAGGAAGAGAGCCAGAGTGTACCCGATTCATTCCAACTACCTCTCGATCTGTCCAATAATAAGTGTGGTAAGTCTCCATTGACTTGGTCTTATTGTATATATGCTGGGATGTCTGGATTGATCGACATCCTAATAGATAAATCGATTATTCTCTACAAAGTCTTTAGAAGAATGGAGGAAATACTCATCGATGTCTAGTCTCTCGGTTGCGAACGGGATGTCTCCCCTCCCTTTGGAATGAAGACTACCTGAGAGGTATAACATTTCCTACGGATGTAAGGCCATCTAAAACCAGCCAGGTAGGCATCTACTGGAAAGCCATGGTATTATCTGATCAGCGTTGCACTGAAGGCCAACTGAAATGATACCGTCAGGACACGTTTATTTGCAGATTTTGAAGCTCCTTATTGCCAAACGTAGTCTATCCTCTCCAATGGGGGGATTAAAAATGCAGTGCCCAATTTCTATAAGTATCCAAAAAGTTTTCGCAGTTTTTTATACCCTCTACTTAGTGATAGAGGGTATATATAAGTTTGTCATTCCGGTTGTAACTCATCGAAATATAGATTTATGGGGATAATGACCACGTAACAAATGGCCATAATCCCTATTATGGGGATTATGTCTTCTATACTCGTTGGTCATAATCCCCAAAATTAAAAGAATTTTTTACTTAAAAGTTTTTCTGCGTAGCCGGCCTTCGGTTATGACCGAAAAAAGTTCGGCCGTAATCCCAACAAGGAACGGACATAATCCCCATTGGGATTGTGACCGTTTTGGAAACGGTCATAGTCCCCACTTCCGCTATGGGGGTAATGTCTGTAGGGATTATGTCCTGTCACCTATATATTCATGATACCCGATCGATTTTAAGACATTCTAGCGATGTCCGTCTGTCTGTCTGTGGAAAATGCTGTCACGAACAAAATATTACCCAGAGGTGACTGAAACTTAACATATTTATTGGAAGTTCTCCCGAGAAGTTTGGTATTGCATTTGAGCGATATCGGCTAAGCGGTTCAAAAGTTATGAACGAAAATGTAAGCACACCTCAAAAATTTCAGTTCATTCAACATAACCTAAAATTACAAAATGCTTTAATTCGGCTTCTGGTTGGCATATGTGAACATAATTGAACACCAAATGGTACGAACATATTTTTTGACAAAAAAAGAAAAAAACCGCGGATTTTTTTTTACCAAAATTTTTTTTTGCGGAAATTTTTTTAATTTCCTTTTAAATAATTTCCTTTTAAATAATTTCCTTTTAAATAAAGTTTTTTTGCAATAATCTTTTTGAAATTGTGGAGGGTACACTACATTCGGCAAGGCCGAATTTAACTTTTTTACTTGTTTTTTCAACAGGTCGATTCCAATGATTCTCAAGTTAAAAACATCGAACACGAAAACAAATGTAAAGCATTTTTTTTAATTACTCTGTGACATACAAGATGACTATAACGTTTTTTTTTGATGCACAAAACTTTCGCATAGTTTCAGATATCGAGTACAGGGCTCAGGCATAACAGCTAATTCTTTCACTATTGTTTTTATTAAAATCGTAATAAACAAAAATTCAGTTTTCTAGTATTTTAAATATTTCTTAGTCCAAAATTTTGTGTTTCATATGTTTCAAATTCGCCCCCATCTACCCCGCCTACAACTTTTTCATTTCCCGCCAACTTTAATATAATTTAATATATAGACATACAAACAAGTTCGTTTAACAATTGTGGTAATCTAGAGCGGCAATTGTGTAAATAAAAAATAAACGTTTTAAAATAAAGTGATTAAAAATCTTTACTTGGAATTTTATTTAATATTTGGAATTTTTAACGTAACACAAGAATTTCCTAAAGCGATTATTAATAACCTTTTTTATAACAAATGGTTTTACTTTTTTGAAATAATAAAAACGACAGAGACGTTTTGTGAGGAAGAAAATAAAAGGTATTGAGGGAGGAGGGGAAGGTTAGTTCAGGATAGGAATTGTTTCCCGGTATTCACCCATACAAGAAACATATCTGCAAAATCTTTTTGGAATCGAGAGATCGCTTTCGGTAAAGGAGTCCACTATGGTGGCCTCCCTTACTATAGAGGATCTTTTAATAATGCCATGCCATACTTGATAATTGTGGCATTATCTGGTCTGGGAGTGAAGATTGGGATAGTGTTAATGGTGGAAAATCTACTTGCCAATAGACATTCTTCTGAATCAGGACCGTCTATCATATCTCGATTTGTCAGTAGGGTCACACCACAGGAAGGTGTTCTTTTGCCGCTTCTTTGGGATCTGACACTGAATTCAATACTTCTCTCTCTACACACAAAATAATACATTGGTAGATTTACTATTTTTTTGCTAATGCTAGTAAGCTAACCTTTAGCAAATTTTTAGTTGAGATTAGCATGTTAGCAAAAATATCTTGTAAACTTGATTTAGCGCATTAGCAATTTTAAACAAAATTTGAACTAAGTTTTTTTGCTAAATTTTAAATTGAGTTGACCAAAGCTTTTTTGCTAATATTAGCAAAAATAAATTGTAAATTTTTTTTTTAAGAAAACTTAAAATGGCGCTATCTCGGAAACTAATCCAGATGGGGCAAAATGAAGGCCATTTTTGGTTCTCGATCTCCCCATAGAATCGCCGGTCTTTTTCACATGTGTGGACTCTAATGGGTCCTATCTTTGGATCCAAAAAAGTAAGTATTCCCAAAAATTTTAAAATGCTTATATCTCGGTAAATATTGCCGACACAACAAAAAGTCCAAAAGCATTTTTGTAGCTCTCAATACGTAGTACAAAAAAGGTCTCCGAGTAATATTTTTGAAGTTATCGAGCTTTTTATTTCTCTAAACCCCAGTGGTCCCCTAAAATCACGTATCTCAAAAACTAAGCAAGGTAGAGCGAAACTGACACAAAATTTTGAATCAAAAACTATGACGATTTTTGAGGAACCCAATTAGCTCTAGGCCCATCGGGGTCTAGACCTATCGGGTCCGAACCCATTGGGATCCTCAAATGTGTATAAACTAACAAGGGAAGTCTCCCAGGTGTCACCCTCCAATCTTCATGAAATTTGAAAATGTTGTTAAGAACGAAAATTAATTCGACACGTATTTTGTTTTAGTGGCCCAAACTAATTTTTAGGGGTCGGTTCGATTTGTATGGGGGGAAATTGACCTTTTATAGTTTTTTACGATTTACGCCTATTTAAACAAAATTAATACAGGCATGTGAGGCATTCCACACCAAATGTCCCGCTACAGAAAAACATGTGTCCCGTAAATTTCTGAATAGGTTGTTTGGATAGCCCTATATGTAACTAAGAAAACTGCGTTTTTGGTTTTTCAATTTTTCAAAAACTAGGCTTAGGAGGCGTGGTCAAATATTGGAAAAATGGTCAAATTTGTGGCGAGTTGCCTTGATTAAATATTTATCACATTAAAACGGAATGCACCACAACGCCAAAAATTTTCGTTCTTATATAGTTTTGTATGGGCTATCGATTAAAATTTTTTTTTTTTGAAAATTTTCAGAACCCGTTCTGAAATTTTCCATTTTTTTAAAAAGTCAATTTATCAAAAATCCGGCCACTTTTTTTTTTCTTTTTTATTTATTTTTTAAAAAGTGTAGATGTTTGTCCATCCACACAAAAAAAATCAGAAACACGTTCATCTTTTTTTTCGAGAAAATCGCATTTGAACTTTAAATTTCATAACAATTTTGTTATTTGCTTGTATTTCTTTGTTTTACAGTTGCGAATGAGTAATATTAATTGCATAAATATTCTTCATACGCTCTGTTGCCACAAAAAAATACAAGCAAATTACTAAATTGTTATGAAATTTAAAGTTCAAATGCGATTTTCTCGAAAAAAAAGATGAACGTGTTTCTGATTTTTTTTGTTTGGATGGACAAACATCTAAACTTTTAAAAAAATAAATAAAAAAGAAAAAAAAAAGTGGCCGGATTTTTGATAAATTAACTTTTTTAAAAAATGAAAAATTTCAGAACGGGTTCTGAAAATTTTCCAAAAAAAAAAAAATTTAACCGATAGCCTATACAAAACTAAATAAGACTGTAAATTTTTGAGATTGTGGTGCATTCCGTTTTAATGTGATAAATATTTAATCAAGGCAACTCGCCACAAATTTGACCATTTTTCCAATATTTGACCACGCCTCCTAAGCCCAGATTTTGAAAAATTGAAAAACCAAAAACGCAATTTTCTAAGTTCCATATAGGGCTATCCATACCACCTATTCAGAAGTTTACGGTACACATGTTTTTTTTCGCTGGACATTTGGTGTGGAATGCCTCATGTGTGGTATCAAATTAAAGGTATTTAAAATACCTAACTCGTGGTGCTAACAACGGGCCAAAAAAGTAAATATTTTTCGACTAATTAACAAAAACGTCCTAAAATTTTGGTATTTTACTCAATATGACGAAAAGTTGTGCATGTTTGGACACGTTCTTAGCACACGTATATAGGTTTTCCAAAGACCTTTCATTTGGTATGTACCATGACTAGGTTTCTTTGAATAATATAGGAGATAAAAGAAAAAAACTGAAAAATGGCCTTGTTTTCCCCCTTCCTTTTTACCCCCTAAATATGAATTTGGGTCGCTAAAAAAAAATACGTGTCCCTTTATTTTCTCTGCTCTACAAAATAAAAACCAATTCCATAAGGATCCGCGGGTGACACTAGGGAGACTTCCCTTGTAAGTTGAAATAAAAAAAATTTCAGTTAACTAATTTTTGGCAAAACATTTTTGATAACTTTACCAAAAAAATTGCGGCTTCAAAATTAGCAAATTCTATTTTAGGTTTACAAGCTGTTTTTGCTAACATTACAGTTTTTTTCTAGTAGTCATGATTACTTTTTTAGCGCTACTACTTTGTAAAATTTCTGAAAACAAGATCTGCCCTTAACTGCGCACGTCTTTAAACGAGATGGCTAAGCAGTTTGACATACGACTCATATGGGTTCTAGAAACATTCCAGGGAACTGCAATGCCGATGAGTTTGCAAGACTGAGAACTTCGTTACAGGTTCCAATATAATTGGAATGTGTTGGTATGCCTCTAGATACTAGTAAGAAAAACTTAAGGCTTTCTTCCGCGACGGAGACTAATCAGAGATGGGCACATGGATGGACGTGTGAGACTACACAACAGATTTTTCATTTTCTTAATCAGAAGTTAACAAGTGAGCTGATAAATTCCAAGAGGAGAGATTTTTACGGTGGTTGGTTTGATAACCGGAAATCACGCAGAGCAGTTAAATGTGCCGTCGAATGAATTTTGCCCGAATTACATGTATGAAAAGGAGGTGGAAAATATCGAGCACTTTATCTGCCACTGCCCGGCATTTTCTGGTCAGAGACTTCCTTCACTGGGATCTAGGGAGCTGTAGGATCTTTCTTTTTTTTGTCAAAATTCAATATCTAAGGAGTTTCATAAGGAACTCAATTGGTTTAACAGCAGGGCCTAATAGGTAAACCTATTACGGTTCCGTCGTATCACAACGGACCACAGAGTCTATGTTATGTGTGCTGATGTAAAAGGTCAGCAGCCACTTACAACCTAAGCTTACCTTGGTTACTTAAATATGCAATTGACAAAAGGCGTTTAATCTCTCTAAATATGAAAGTATTTGACTTGCTGTGACATTAAGAATAACTCAAGATATCATTTGAAATTTAAAATTTTTAGTTTTTCCTTAGGCCTTTTATCATGTTATTTCACTGACGACTACATTCCACATGTATACATGATTAATTTATAATTTGTCTTGGTTAATAATGTGACAATTTTTTATTAAGGATTTTCTACTTTTTATTTTTTTATTAAATAATAAATTATACTAAATATTTGGTATTTTTTTATATTTTGTATGGATACGCAAGTATATTGATTGCATTTAATTGTTTCTTGCCTTCAAGCTAAACACGCGTGTTGTGTCGTTTATTTTCTACATATTTGTTTGCAACATCTAGTTTTTTTCAGTTTAAAAACATTAAAAAGTATTTTTTTACAATTTCCTTATCTTTTGTAACCATTAGACCATTAGACAGTGTAAGCTCCAATACATTTATTAGTAGTATTTTATAAAAAAAAAAATAAAAAAACGTCCAATAGTGTTTTATTCGTCTAAGTCGAATTAAAAACAGCCTTCATTATCCAAGGGAATTAAGAAATATGATTATTTGCGGTCGTCGCCTCTTCAGAGAATTTATTTTTTTTTTATTTGTATTAATAAATGTTGTTGTTTAGTATAAAATCAATTAATTTATTTGCCAAAACAATTAAATTTTTTGTTAATACAACAACGTTTTTATTGAAATCGATTTTTTCCCAGAATTTAAAAAAATTAAACAAAGTCGCTTGGTTTGAATTTGTGATGCTTTCAAAAACGATTTTTGGAAAAAAGATCAAAAGATGAAATCCTTGGATGAATTTAGATCTTTGCATTACAAAACAGTCCATTTCAATTAAGTTGACTTCTATTTTCTCGATAATTATCCAGTTAAAAAACAAATAAAAAATTTTCAGCAAATACTAATTACCGGAAACTTTAGAAAAATTAGTATTTCTATAAAATACAAATGCGTAATGCTCTCAACATTGCACTTAGGGGAACTACAATTGGCAACAATAATTTTTTTTAAATTCGAATTTGTCAATTTTGTTATTTTATATCGAAAGCCTGTACTTCTCTACGCTTGCCTGCTTTTTAATTTTTTTCATTTATCCATTCTTCTTTTCCTGACACTGTGTTAAAGTTAGTTAAAATTAAAAGAAAAACCAAAAAATAATTTGATATAGTCTTTACCTAATAACCCAAAGGATACCGTTATGATATCGAGGCAACCTCAGCTAATTATCACATATTATACTAAAATGATAGTGTTTCCGTTTTTAAAGTACCTCTTCTTATGATGTCTTTTCATAAAATTATGATATCGTTTTCGCTATATTTCAATTATAACGAAAGTAAAACCGCTATTTTCCAGAATTTATCGAAAAACTATCGTGATTTCATTCGAAACCGATAGCGTTTTGATATACAAAATTTGATAACGTTTTCGATATCGAAATTTCTAGGAATGACGATAGCCGAGAAGCCGAGACACCCCAACATTAAAATCGTATCTTTTATAAATATTTTAAGTTTCAGGGAATTCGGTTCATAGTGGTTTGAATACTCCCCTTGTTAGAGTCTCAGAATCTGAGTCTTTTTCTATACGTAAAATGTTTCTGAATCTTTAACTTTTTCTATACAAAAAATATCTTAGAATCTGAGACTTTTTCTGTACGAAAAATGCATTAGAATATGAGACTTTTTCTATACGAAAAATGTCTCAGAAACTAAAACTTTTTCTACACAAAAAATGTCTCAGAATGTTTAACTTTTTCTACACAAAAAATGTCTCAGATTCTGAAACATTTTCTATAAGAAAAATGTCTCAGAATCTGAGACTCTATCTATACGTAAAATGTCTCTGAATCTTAACTTTTTCTATACGAAAAATATCTTAGAATCTGAGACTTTTTCTACACAAAAATGTCTCTGAATCTGAGATTTTTCTATACAAAAAATATCTCAGACTCTGAGATTTTTCTATGCGAAAAATGTCTCAGAATCTGAGACTTTTTCTATACTAAAAATGTATCAGAATCTGAGACATTTTTTGTACGAAAAATGTCTTAGAATCTAAGACTTTTTCTATGCGAAAAATGTCTCAGAATCTGAGACTTTTTCTATACGAGAAATGTCTAAGAATCTAACACTTTTTCTATACGAAAAATGTCTCAGACTCTGAGATATTTTCTATAAGAAAAATGTCTCAGAGTCTGAGACTCTATCTATACGAAAAATGTCTCAGAATCTGAGACTTTTTCTAAATGAAAAATGTCTCAGAATCTGAGACTTTTTCTAAAAGAAAAATGTCTCTGAATCTGAGACTTTTTCTATACAAAAAATGTCGCAGAATCTGAGAAATGTCTCAGAATCTGAGACCTTTTCTATACGAAAAATGTCGCTGAATCTGAGAATTTTTCTATACTAAAAATGTCTCAGAATCTGAGACATTTTTTATACGAAAAATGTCTCAGAATCTGAGACTTTTTCTATACGAAAAAAGTCGCAGAATCTGAGACTTTTTCTATACGAAAAAAATGTGTCAGAATCTGACACTTTTTCTATACGAAAAAAATGTGTCAGAATCTGACACTTTTTCTAAACGAAAAATGTCACAGAATCTGAGACTTTTTCTATACGAAAAATGTCTCACAATCTGAGACTTTTTCTATACGAAAAATGTCTAAGAATCTGACACTTTTAAAATACGAAAATGTGTCAGAATCTTAGACTTGTTCTATTAGAAAAAGTCTCAGAATCTGTGACTTTTTGTTTACGAAAAATGTCTCAGAATCTGAGACTTTTTCTTTTCAAAAAATGTCTCAGAATCTGAGACTTTTCTATACGAAAAATGTCACAGAATCTGAGATTTTTCAATATGAAAAATGTCTTAGAATCTGAGACTTTTTTACGAAAAATGTCTCAGAATCAGAGACTTTTCTATACGAAAAATTTTTCAGAATCTTAGACTTTTTCAATATGAAAAATGTCTTAGAATCTTTTTACGAAAAACTTTTATCAATAATTTGGATTAATAAAATCTTATAATGAATTCAAAAAAAAAAAATTATATTTTAAATTATTTTTTAATAAAATTTTAAAATTTTGAAAAAGGGTGTTTTGAGAACGCCACCAAAATCATGCCATTTTTTAGGTATCAAGTTTGAACGGGTTAATGATATCTTAAAATCGCTCAAATATTATACAAAAATACTTTTTTAATTATTTTAATAAAAAACTTGATTTTTTTTAAAGTCCTTTTTGCAAAAACCCAAATTTTGAGGCTCAATGTGGAGACAGAAGATAAACTCCGATCGGAGTGATATTTTGCATCTGAGTTACCCTTAGAGGACCGACACTTTCGGCGGGTATTAGAATTTGATCAGAGAGAAAAGCCCAAAAACGAGCCACCCTAGTGTGTACTTATGGTTATAACGGTACTGGACCCAAGATAATGGCACTTCAAACAATAAATTTTAAATTTGTAAAAATTTTGTAACACATTAAATATCTTTATTTAGCCAGATAACAAAAACTCTATTTATGAGATACGAACAACAGAAATATTTTTAAGCCCAAATAATTTATTTCACTCTACCTTCGAAAAATCAACTTGCAAAAATTGTCTGGCCAAATTATTAGAAATAAATGTAACTTCAAAACGATATATACCGGTGGGCAAGGGTAAAACTACCGTTTCCGGCGTCAAGCCAAGATTTTTAACAATAACAAATGGCTTTAATAATGAGAAAAATACATAAAAAGAAAAAAAAAATATGCTTAATTAATTTTTGACATCGCTCATTTACTAAGAAAGTGACATAACTTAAAAAAAACCCTTGCGAAATAATGTAAGAGACAAAAAAGTTGAAAGAAAGTATGAAGTGAGGTTGAGATTGCTAGAAATAGAATTGTAGTGTTGGAAACTGTCAAAATTTATTCTGTAGAAACTATAAATATTCACACATATAAAAAACAGTTTTCATTAACAAGACAAACCGACATTTAAAATCCTACTGATGATAACACTAACTGGGGTGTTTGAAACCGGTATGGGAAATACCAGAAATGTCTATAATTTTTAGAAACTAGCTGGCCCGGTCCTCGTTGCTGGCCCAAATATAAGATCAGTGTTATATATAGTCTCGCTTCAAATATTTAGCCCTGCAAAAAATGTTTCAAATATCCTATTAGGCAGATAATCATCTTCAAAATATATTTGCGAACTGTACAAATTTTTAACTTCTCTAGTATCATTACGAACAACACAAAAATAAATTACGCATATCCTTCGTTCTTATCGTGAGATATTGTCTGGAATTCAAACAAACCTTTATAGTTTTCCAGAATTTTCAATTTTTCCGGCACAATTTTCACATTTATATTTCCTTAAAAAGCTAATTAGAGCTACAATTAACATAAAAAATCGGTCCTGTCATTAATAGTGGGCATTAAAGTTTGTGTGGTAAATATGTTAACAATACCCAAGGGTTTAAAATCTATTAAGAAATATTTTTTTTAAAAGATCGAATTAGAGTAAAAATTAATTTTAGATATATCGAAAAAAAGTGGGCGAGGACAATTTTTCTTTCCTGGCAATTATATGGACTATTACGAATATTTAAAAAAAAAATTGCCAAATCGGTCCAGGCGTTCTCAAGTGTTGCAAATTTTAAGGATGTGGAAAATTGTGGACTTTGAAGTGGGGAAAGACAATTATTATTTCCGTAAAATCCTCACTTGGACTATAATGATCATTAAAGAAAAAAATTACCAAATCAGGCCAGTCGATCTCCGATTTTAGATGTATTGAAAAAAGTGGAGGGGACAATTTTTCTTTCTGTAAAAACATTAGTTGTACTATCACGAACGTCAACAAATAATACTAATAGCCAAATCAGCCCTGGCGTTTAGGCAAATCGATCCAGCCGTTCTCCGATTTTAGATATATCGAAAATGGGAGGCGTAAGAATGGGCGTGATTAATTTGTTTTCCGGAAAAACTTAAGACGAACATTTTAAAAAAATATGTAAGACGAACATTTAGAAAAAATATTATCCAGATCGGTCAGTTCTCAAATGATGCGTTTACCAACGAAATACATTTGATTTTTATTTATATTTTATATTTCTATAGAGAAAATATTATATACATATATCGAAAAAAAGACTTTTCTTACTGTAAAAACCTTATTTAAATTTAACAAACTCAGTCCATCCATTCAAAAGTGGGCGTAGAAATGGAAAATTGTTCTTTACGAAAAACCATAGATAGATTATGACGAAAATTAAAAACAAAATTAGACAAATTAATCCAGCCATTCCATAATTTAAAATATTTATATCGGAAAAAGTAGGCGTGGACAATTTTTCTTTCCTTAAAAATCTTTTGTGGACTATAACCAAATCGGTCTAGCCGGTATAGTTCTTTCGATACATAGAAAAAAGTGGGCGTGGGAAATTTTGCTATCCGTAAAAACCTTAGTTGAATTATGACGCGTGGTTAATTTCTTTTTTCGTAAAAACCAAAAATGGAATATATTAAAAATTCATTTTAAAAAAATTTTTGTGAAATCGGTCCAGCATTCTCAGATTTTAGATAAATTGAAAAAATGGGCCCAAAAGTGGGCGTGGTCGATTTTTCTTTCAGTAAAAACTTAAATTGGATTACTACAAATATTTAAATAAAAAATTACCCAAATCGGTGCAGCCGTTTCCCGATTTTAGATAAATCGAAAAAAGTGGGCGTAAAAGTGGGCGTGGTCAATTTTTCTTTACGTAAAAACCTAAGTTGGACTACGACGAACATTTCCAAAAAAAAATTGTCCAAATCGGTCCAGCAGTTCTCAACTGATGCGGTTACCAACGAACGACAATTGATTTTTATTTATATAGATTAAATTTTTCTTCTGCATTTTTTTCAACTTGAACTCTTATTAAAAATATCACGTTTTTTTTTTTTTCAATTATGTCACATTTTAGTAAATGAGCGATATGTTTTGAATGAACATATATTTACCTTATTCCAAGGACATGTTGTATTTATATTGCTAAATGGAATCACTTTACTGAAAATATATTTTTCAAATGATAAAGGATAACGGGCGTTTCTTAATAGTTTACAAACATCAAAAGTAATATCATAAAGAAATTGTTGAAAGCGTCCAGTTGTAGTTCTTTGTAATGTTTTTAAACGCATCTAAAAAAAATAATAAATTTATTCATAAACTTTTATGTAATTGAACAATTATTCAAAAAATTTAATTAAAAAAAGTAGGTCTAAAATTTATTATATCAATAAATTTTTAATTTAATCAAATAAAATATAATTGATTTTTTTTTTTTTTGAAACTACAATTTCAAAGATATGTTTAAAAAAACCCCAATAAATACAAACGTTTTTATTATTAGTAGCAATTTTAAACATACATAATGTAAAAGTTTAATTTTTTTAATCACCGATTTGGTCCGGAGATATTTGTATTTTAGTAAAGCTACTGTTGTAAAAAGTTAAAAATTTGGAAAATTAGCAATATCTCGAAAACTGTTATACTTTTGAACCTTTCGATATTTTTTACTTGTCAAAATCAACTGAAAATTTTAATGGCATGATTATTTTTAAGAAATCTAAATTTTGAAATAATTAACTGGGAATAAAAGGCTGAAAATTGGTGTGTACTAAAACATACCAAATGAGCGAAATCGAAAGTAATCGCGTCCAAAAATTTTTGACTTGACATGGAATGCACAAACTATATCCTATAAAATCCCTTTTAATGACTCGAAAAGGAAGCAATTAGTTAAAAGTGTTTTTAGGTAAAATATTTTGCCTGCCGATTATCATTTAAGATGAGGATTTTTAAGCAATTTTAGTAATTCTTAATTTTTTTTAATTCCATTTAATATTAATCTTTCGCATTCGAACACTTTATTTGATTATAACCATCGACCATTTTAAAAAATTTTAACCTACCGTTACATTTTTAATTGGCAATTTGTAAAGTGCCAATATTAAATTTATTTCGGAATAATCCCTTTTTATTGCCTTTAAACGACAATAGTCAAAATGACTGAAATCCTTGGAGCCATTTAGATCTTTGCACTTCATACTAGTCCATTTTAATACAGTTGAATCCTTTTTTTTAATAACAAGCCAGTTAAAAAACAAATAAAAAATATTTTTTTGAGTATAATTACCGAAAATTTTAGAAAAATCGGTATTAGAATGAAACAAAGATGTAGTGATCTCAGCATTGTGCTATTTACTAACTATTATTTCAATTATGAAAGCATATAAAGACCAGATTTTGATTTTAAATAAATCTGATAATAATTATTCAATGGTTTTATAAAAATCCTCTAAAATAACATTTAAATAGTCAATATTTTACGATTAATTAAACAAATATTTTATTTTTTTTAATTAATTAGAGTTTTTTATCAAATATTGTTACAAATTAAATTTTAATTAAATGTAATTGTCTACTACTTAACACTTAAGATTCTATCACCATTCGACAAATTTTAACTTTTGGCTGTACACATAGACCATACACTCAAAAGAAAAACTCCGTCAAAAATGACTTCCAGTTTGTATTAGCAAACTTTTAGCAGATTTTTCTGCTGGAATAGATATTTTAAGTAAATTCTCTGTCAATTAGTTTTAGAAAATAACAACAAATTTTCTGCAATTTTACTTATTCTGTTTGCTGAATTTCAAAATATTTTTTTTATATTATTCTGTTATTTTACAGAAATGGTCTTTTGGCTTTTATTACCAAGAAATTTTAAAAATTTTTTAAGATGTAAATTTTATTTTTAGGTTTCGTGAAATTTAAAAGGTTTAAACTAAAAGTGATCAACAAAAAAAAAACAAAAAACAAGTGAGAGTGTTAAATTCGGCTGTGCCGAATCTTGTATACCCTCCAACGTTTAAAAATAAAAAAAATAAAAAAAAATTCCAGGGGCGTTTAATTTTTTTTTCGGGGGGGGCTTATCGGGGGTTCTTGGGGACACCTTCTCTCTGGTAAAAAATGCTTTTTCAAGCATAAAAATGTTTCATTTGTTTAACAAAAATACAAAAAACCTATAAAAAGTTACTTTTTTTCATGGGTTGGTTTACTTCGTCAGGGGGGAACTTTTTCCCCCCTGGTCCGATTTTGCCCATCTCCGAACTTAACCAGCCTATGAACATAAGACATATATGTGCCAAATTTCAGGAGTCTAGCACTTTTATTTTGGGATGTATCGTGTCTTCCACAGACGGACGGACAGACGGACGGACTGACGGACGGACGGACGGACAGACGGACATCGCTAGAATGTCTTAGAATCTGATCAATAATATATATACTTTATGGGGTCCCCAATCGATATTTTTATGCGTTACAAACGGAATGACAAAGTGAGTATACCCCCATACTGTGGTTGTAGGGTATAAAAATACAAGGAAAGAAAAGAAGAGGGAAAAAGGAGAGTGAAAAGGAAATATTCTAAAAAAAAAAAATCGATGAAAAATGTCCAAGGATCTGAAAAAATTTTTTATAAAAATTTTAAAGAATCTTAAAATTTTTCTAGTGGAAAAATGTTGCGAATTTTTTTTAGAGAAAAAATTGAGAATTTTTCTATATGAAAATTCTTAAAAAATTTCTATAGGAAAAATCGGGGAATTTTTCTATAGGAGAAATTTTTTTAATAAAAATTCTTCTATGAAAAATATCTCAGAATCCTTAAATGTTTCTGAATATTCAAACTTTTCTATTTGATAAAAATCTCAAAGAAATAAAACGTTTCTTTATAAAAAATACAAAAATTTTTCTACACGAAATATTTGGGAATTTTTCTAGACGAAAAATTTTTCTAAATGAATAATTTGGTAATTTATAGAAAAAGTTGACAATTTTTCTAAGAACTTTTTTATAGGAAAAATCTTATAATTCTGACAATTTTTATATGAAAAATCTAACAGTTTTTCTATAGGAAAAGTCTGAGAGTTTTTTATAGGAAAAATCAGAGAATTTTCTGTATTGAAAAATTTACAATTCTTCTGTGTAAAAAGACAAGAGGAAATGAAATCATGAATGAAAATTGTTTCTATAATTTTCAAGAATCTCAAAAGTTTTTTTTAGAAAAATTGTTTTTAAATCTTAAAATTTTTTATAGAAAAAAAAGCAAAATAAAAATTTTCTATACACTCAAAATAATTACTCTGTTAAATACTCTGTAAAATGACTGTAATCTCAATTCGACAGATATTTGACAAAGTTATCTGTCGAAATACAGAAAAACAAAATTTTGTAAAATTGGAGTTACTCGCTAAAAACTTGTAATTTTTACAAAAATAAAAAAAGTAAATTTACAATTTGGAAGCATTAAAGCGGGAAAATTTAACAAAATTTTAATTTTAATTAATGTTTTTGAAGCAGAGAAATTTTACTCATAAAATGGATTTAACTAAAACTTTGTAAATTTACAGTTTTTTTTGTAAAATTTTGAACTCATAAATGCATTTAACTAAAACTTTGTTAATTTACAGAGTTTTTTGGTAAAATTCTTCTTGGTTTTATCAGTATTTTACAGATAATTCTGTAAATTTACAGTTTTTTTTGATCGAAATCATTTTACAGAGTTTTCTTCGTAAAATAACAAAAAAACTTGCTGGTTGGAAATCTATGGTATTTTCTGCTGGCTCAGCAGAGTAAGTATCTCTGTAATTTAACAGAGTGATTATTTTGAGTGTAGGAAAAATAAGAAAATTTTCTTCAGGGAAAATATGAGAATTTTTTATACAAAAAATATAATAGAATCTTAGACTATTTCTATAGAAAAAAATTATACAGAATCTGGAACTTTTATTGGAAAAATGTCTAGTAATATAAGTATTTTTCCTTATGGAAAATGTTTCAGAATCTGAGATTATTTTTATTAAAAATATGTCTCAGAATCTTAGACTTTTTAATAGGAAAAGCTGAGACCTTTTCTATAGCAAAAAAAGTCCTTGAATCCTAGAAAAAATTTCCGATTTTTTCGATATTAAAATATATCAGAATTTTCGAGTTTTAATATTAAAAAAATATTTTAATATCTATGACTTTTTCGACTATGCTATGAAAATTGCCTTAGACTCTGAGAATTTTAGAAAAAATATTCTGAGAATTTTAGAAAAAATATCACAGAATCTAAAAAAAGGTCTTACACTCAAAAAAAAAAAACTGCAAAGTTAGCAAAAAAGATTGCAAACCTACAAGAAAATTTGCTGATTTTGAACCCAAAATTTTTTTGGTAAAGTTAGCAAAAACGTTTTGCTAAAAATTAGTTAACTGAATTTTTTTTATTTCAACTTAGTTCATACACATTTGAGGACCCCATTGAGTTCGGACCCGATAGGTTCAGACCCCGATGGGCCTAGACCTAGTTGGGTTTCTTAAAAATCGTCATAGTTTTTGATCTCAAATTTGAGTCCGTTTCGCTGTACCTTGCTTAGTTTTTGAGATACGTGAGTTTAGGGGACCACCGGGGTTTTGAGAATTACAAAACTCGATAACTTCAAATATATTACTCGGAGAGCTTTTGTTGAGTTCTACGTGTTGAGAGCTACAAAAATGCTTTGGGACTTTTTGTTGTGTCGGCAATATTTACCGAGATATGAGCATTTTAAAATTTTCGGGAATGCAAACTTTTTTGGATCCAAAGTCAGGACCCATTAGGGTCCACACATGTGAAGAGGACCGGCGATACTATGGAGAACTCGAGAACCAAAAATGGCCTCCATTTTGCTCTATCTGGCTTAGTTTCCGAGATAGCGCCATTTTAAGTTTTCGGAAAATAAAAAAAGATTAACCACTTATTTTTGCTAATATTAGCAAAAAAGTTTGTAAAAATTTGGTCAACTCAATTTTAAATTTAGCAAAAAATTAGTTTTAGTTCAAATTTTGTTTAAAATTGCTAATGCGCTAAATGAAGTTTACAAGATATTTTTGCTAACATGCTAATCTCAACTAAAAATTTGCTAAAAGTTAGCTAACCAGCATTAGCAAAAAAAAAAAATAGTAAATCTACTAATGTATTATTTTGAGTGTAGATACAGATTTTTTTTTTTTTTTTAAAAAATTACTCAGAATCTAAGAATTTTTTTGTATGAAAAATTTCGGAGACTTAGACTCTGAGACTTTTTCTATGGGAAAAATGACTCAGAAACTAAAACATTTTTTTTTGAGAAAAAATTGCTTAGACTTATGAAAATATTTCTCAGAAAATGCTTGACTATCTTAGACTTTATCTAGGGAAAAGTTTCTCAGAAAACAAAACTTTTTTAATAGAAAAACGGCTCAGAATCTAGAAAATTGCATCCAAAAATTTTAAAAAGTATAAGTTTTTAATTTTTCTAATCTCAGGTACTTTCTACGCAATATTTTTTCAAACCCTAAAATTCTGGTGTAGAAAGATTGATTCTGTATCTTAAACCTTTTCTGTAGAAAAATAAAATTGAAAAAAATTTCAATATTTCAGAACCTTAGAAGTTTTCAATAGGAAAAAAACTCACTAAATCTGGGAATTTTTCTTTAGGAAAATTTTTTCTTAATATAGAAATTTTTGGTGTAAGAATTTTCTATATGAAGGTGTATCAGAATTTAAACCTTAAAATTTCTTGAAGAGACATTTTTCAAAATATCAAACATTTAAGTTTTTTTTATTATAGGAATAAATTTTTAAAATTTGAAAATGAAAAAAAAAATCATAATAAATAAGAGTTGAACAGTAAAAAACCTTAACCAATGATTCAAATTCGACCTAAAGTTCCCTGCAAAAAAAAAATTGTTGATCAAAAAAAAAAATTTTCCCCCCCAACCAAAAGAGCTGGATCCGCGCCTGTTTCTGCAGAAATAGATATTTCAAATAAATTCTCTGTCATTCAGTTTTAGAAAATAACAAAACATTTTCTGCAATTTTACTGATTCTGTTTGCTGAATTTCAAAATATTTTTTGCAGATTTTCTTCAGATTATTTAGTTTTTTTACAGAAATGTTCTGTTGGCTTTTTTTCCAACTAAACTAAAAATGATCAACAAAAAAAAGCAGATTGTTTTGTTAATTTTAGAAGTATTTAGTTTTCCGTTTTGAAAAAAAAAAATATAAGTTTTTTTTTTAAATTCTGATTAATTTTTATTAAAAAAAATAAAAATTGTTTTATTCGACCGTTAAAATATTATACTTTGAGGATGTTTACTCTGGCTCGAGGTCATTATTTTCTTTACTAATTAAAACCATGATATTCTAATGGCATAATTTTCAAGAAAATTATTTTTCTGTTTTAAATTTATTTATGCTGGTCATTTTTGCAAGACTTAATCGACACGTGTTACGAAATTTGTCAGATTCCATTGTCAAGATTATTTAGCAAAAATAGAAACGATTTACTACAAAGTAGCAAACGAGTCTAATGACAAATCGTTTGTGCACAAACTAAAATATTAATACATATTCGACTCTATACACAATGGGAATTAGAAAGACGAAGAAACTAGTAAGGCAACGATTGTCAATAACCAACAAAAATATTTAAAAATATCGTTGCCTTACTAATATAGTACTAGTATCAAAGTTGAAAATTGGAAAAGAAGCAATATCTAAATTTTTTTTTTTTATTTTAAAACTTTGAACTTCATTTTTGGATTTAGCGTTTACACGGAAAATGAATGCAAAATGTCGTTGATGGCATTTTTTATTTAATTTGTAAACTAGTGTTATTTTTGTTTGGTTGCAAATGTATTGAACCCCACTGTATATTTCCAAAAATTAGATTTAGATTTTAAATAAATGTGAATATAATTAGTCGATGGTTTTATAAAAAATCGAAACCAACATTTAAAAAGTCAATATTTTACGATTTATTAAACAAATATTTTATTTTTTTAATTAATTAAATGATTGTTTTTAAACACGGTACAAATTAAAATTCAATTATAAACAAGTAAGAGTGTTAAATTCGGCTGTGCCGAATCTTTTATACCCTCCAACATGCAAAAAATAAAAAAAAAATAAAATGCAGGGGCTTTTTTTTTTGGGGGGGGGGGGGTGGGGAGTCGGAAGTGGTAATTGAGGGGGTGCAAATTTCCTCTCGAATATGTGTTTACAAATTCATTCTTATGTTTTTTGCACTAAAGAATTACAAGTTTATCATTATTTAAAAAAAAATTATTCCACGCCCATAAAAGGGGGCGGACCGAAAAAACAACATTATCTAATTCTTTGGGTCCAAATGCAGGACTTTGAACTTCTTGTAGCATTAAAAAGTTGCATTTGTTAAACAAAAACACAAAAAATCATGTAAAAAAGTGGTATTTTTCATGGGTTGGTTTAGTACTTCAAGTTTTTTAATTTTTTTTATTTTGCCATATTAGGATAAAAAGTTGTGTATAAAGTCATTTAAAAACTTTATCAAAAGATTTTGTTGAAAATTTTTAATGAAATTGAAGGATACATTTTTGAAAGGACGTGACTTACCTCCTTTTTCTGATATGTAAAAATAATAAACTACGATAATTAGGGGAGATACTCCTCTTTCATATGCTACCACTACATATTGGCATCCGAGGACAAGTTCAAATATTAAAAAATATTTTAATAAATTTAATCCTCTAAAACTTTGAAGTCCTTTTAAAAGGAAACAGGACCACGAAAAGAAAAACTGTAATTGCAGTTTTACTACATTTGGTCTCTAGTTTCAAACGTATATTATCCAGTTCGTGTTTAACGACTTTTTGGCAGATGGTGTAATTCGGTTATTCGGTAAGAAGGTACTGAACCGATTGCAGCAAATTTCATACCGCACTCACAAGGGAAGTATCTCAACCCTTATGAACCGATTTGCCTGAAACTTAAAATATATATCAAAGAGACAATTCTAAGGTTGGGGTGTCTCGGCTTATCGGCCATATCGGAGATTTAGGGGTTCAAAACATGGGTCAAAAAATGGCGAAAAAATCGTTTTTTGGATTTTTCACCCATTTCTTTTTAAGAAACTATATGATGTTTTCATATGAGAAGAAAGGTTTTTTTAATGCCTATCCAATGGTGGCATAACCTTGTAAAAATTCGGCTTCTTTAAATATTTTTTTCAGGAAAATGTGTAAATTTTGGGGGGTACTTATATGAAGACATAGACCTACGATATCCATATGGATAAGAAATAATCTTTATTAAATTTAAGTCGACCCGTATTTTTGCCCTAGATGATATTCCTGTTAGTTCGGAAGTTATCAAAATTTTCCCGAAGGTCCACATGGTTTCATAAGGGGACAACGAAATTTTTAAACACCGATATGGCCGATAAGCCGAGACACCCCAACCTTAAAATCGTCTCTTTAATATAAATTTTTAGTTTCAGGCAAATCGGTTCATAAGGGTTGAGATACTTCCCTTGTCAGAAAAAAAATTAACTAAAAAATGGAAAAACTAACTAAATTCAAGGAATATTGATAATGATTTAGCTCCATTGCCATGTTTTTCTTCTTTTAAGTTCATATTTTTCTTAAAAATATGGAAATAAAAATAAATTGAATATTATGCCAATTTTAACTAAAAAATGGGAAAATTTTATTTCAATTTAGTTCATACACATTTGAGGACCTGATTTGGTGAACGCTTTCAAAGAACCAAAAATGGCCTCCATTTTGCTCTATCTGGCTTACAAGGGAAGTCTCCCTAGTGTCACCCGCGGATCTTTATAGAATTGGTTTTATTTTGTAGAGCAGAAAAAATAAAGGGACACGTATTTTTTTTAGCGGCCAAATTCGGCGCCATGAAATAACTCCCAATGAAATAAGTCCCAAGAAAAATAATGCAATAAGTCCCAAAATTTTCCATACGATTTGGGAGTTATTTCATTAATATTTAATTTTTTTTGGAAGTTATTTCATTTTTATGTTTGGGTGTTATTTCATTATGCAATAACTCCCAAATTATTTTAATGAAATAACTCCCAACAGTTTGAGAGTAAATTATAAAAATTAAAATTTAACTTATTGAATTTTCAAGTTTCTTTAATTTTTATTAAAAATAATAAAAATTAGTTATTTTCATAAGAAGTTAATTTATTACTGGGAAAGTAAATGACCTTGAACTAGAATAAACTCTTTTTAATTGCTTTTTGAATTATATTGTAAATTATTCAGAAAACCAATTATTCAGAAGTACATCAATATCAATCAAAATCAAAAAAAAAAAAATAAAAAAAAGTAATTGCGAAAAATTTCGAGTTCTTCTAACAATGGTTTTAATTTATGAAAATTAAGAGGTATTGCATGACAAACCGAAGATCCTCAACCGGTGTAATAAAAAGTTTTAGGATACTGTTGGTTTGGCGGGCACATTGGGTTATTTATAGTGTATGCGAAATGGACTTTCGGTCTTTAACAACCCACTCATTATCTTTATTATGAAATATATGTTGTTGGAACCTATTATATGTTGAAAAAGATTTGAAGGCATATGAATGTGTAGAAAGCGCCGCAGGCGAAAAATTTTTACAAGACATTTGAACAAAAAATTAAAAAAAAATCGCGCGATTTTTTTTTTAATTTTTCTCTTGTAAAAATTTTTCGTCTGCGGCGCTTCCTACACACCCATATGCATTCAAATCTTTTCAAACAAATAATCGTTTCGTTAACACATTTATTATACGGAATCCTGGAAGCTCTAAATGGCTTCCAGAAAACTGCTTTAAAAGTTTTATGTGTGGCTTGCTAACTGTTTTAACCAAGATGATTTATATTTTTCTTTAATTTACTTGATTATAAAAAGGTAATTCCTCCACAAGTAAGTTATAAAAATTTAGGAGAATGATTTGAGTACGTGTCATACACGCATTTATATTGAGATTTCAGTAAATATTTTTATTGGATTTATTTTCTGGTCTTTTCGCAGGCGCCATCTAGACCTGCGATAAGGTAGCAATTGCCAGAAATATTATAATGATATCATTCAACATTTAAAGAATTGTAATCAATGTGTCAATAAGCTGCATCCCAAAAAAGTTGAGAAGGGATTGTAGGCTCTTAAGAGATTTGTTTTTTAAAAGGATACAATCAAAGTATTTTTGTGATTTAAATAGTTAAAAATTGAAATCACAAAAAAAAATTGGGATTTATTTCATTTTTATTGGGAGTTATTTCGTTGGGACTTTTTTAATTTTCTGTTAGGGACTTATTTCATTTTTCTTGGGACTTATTTCATTTTTTTTGGTTTGGGAGATATTTCATTTTATTTGGGATTAATTTCATTGGGAGTTATTTCATTGGGACTTATTTCATTGGGAGCTATTTCATGGCGCCGCCAAATTCATATTTAGGTGGTAAAAAGGAGGGGGAAGACAAAGCCATTTTTAATTTTTTTTTTGTTTAACTCCTACATTATGCAAAGAAACCTAGTCATGTTATATACCAAATGAAAGGTCTTTGGAAAACCTATCTACGTGTGCTAAGAACGTGTCCATACATGCACAACTTTTCGTCATATTGAGTAAAATACCAAAATTTTAGGACATTTTTGTTAATAAGTCGAAAAATATTAAATTCTTCGGCCCGTTGTTAGCACCGCGAGATAGGTATTTCTAATACCTTTAATCTGATACCACACATACCTATATTAAATTTGTTAAAATAGGCGTAAATTGTAAAAAACTGAAAAAGGTCAATTTCCCACCATAAAAATCGACCCCCCTAAAAATGAGTTTGGGCCGGTAAAAAAAAAACACGTGTCGAATTAATTTTCGTTCTGAACAACATATTCAAATTTCATGAAGATCGGAGGTTGACACCAGGGAGACTTCCCTTGTTAGTTTTCGAGATATCGCCATTTTAAGATTTTGAAAAAAAAAATTTGCCCGAGTTATTAAAATTTTACTAAAATAGTGGAAAAAACTTCCTCAAATCTAAGAAAATTAACTAATTGGTAGAAAATTACGTTCTAAAACTAAAGAGGAATGTGTCTTAAAAATAAAGATTTTTGTCGCATATTTAGTGAAAATTTGTTTGGCGGTAAGAATTTTCCCATGTATTTGGGAATTCCATTTAAGAAAAATAATGGAATATTTAACAGTACATGAACTTAAATTTTTTTCACTTTAAACACTTAAGAAAATTTCCCAACTTTCAGTTAAATTTAACTAAATTGTGGGAAAATTTATAAACTATTTTGAAGAAAATTTTTCCAGGGGTACCACCAGGGGCTCCAAAATTCGAACATGCTTAGTACACAAAAACTTTACATGCCTTAAAAACAATAGGCTTAAATTCATGTTAAAAAAATTTAGCACTGAACTTAAACAAGTAGAAAAGTTAATTTCGACTTTGTCGAATCTATGAATACCCTCCATAATGCCTTTTTTAAAGAATAGTACATTTTTAACGTAAAAACGTGTACACAAAATATTGTAATTTTTTTAAAGAAAAACTAATTTTTTTTTTGAGTGTAAAATTTTGTTTGAGTGTAAAATTTTTTTCCAGTGTAAAATTTTTTTCGAGTTTAATTTTTAAGTTACCCAATCTTTTAAAACTAGACAAGTTTAAAAAGCATTGCTTGAAAAGCATTGTTAAGTATCCACCAATGCTTTTAAAACTTGTTTAACATGTGGCATTTAAGATGAAACCAATCTGAAATTAAGGGTTTTGCTTATAACTTTTGAACCACTGCACACTGGTCGATCCCATTGGCCAAAAATAAAAAAATCAAAGTCAAAAGTTTGTCACAAAATGTGTCATCTCTATTTCTAATAAAAATAAGGTTTTAAAATTTTGAGCTGTTTCTGTTTTATTCCAACTGTACTCTTTAAGAACACTAAAAAAATTATGTTAGTAAAATCAACTGAAAATGTCAGTTAAAATAACTACTTTGTAAGTTGTTTTGGGGTCAACTACTTTTTCAGTTAAATCAACTAACAATGTCAGTTATTTTAACTGACAAAAAACAACTGACTTATGTAGTAAAAACTACTAACATTTGAAGTCAAAACAACTAAAATGTAGTAAAAATAAAAAAATCAATATATAATTTTTTTTTCCAAAAAATTTTTCAGAAAAAAAATTTAAGACAAAATTTTTTTCAAGTTTTTTTTTTTTTTTTTAAAAAAAAATTTGTGAAAAATAAAAAAAAACGAAAATTTATTTTTTATTTTTTGAAAAAATACTTAAAAACTTTTTCAGAGATAAAAAAATAAAATTAACTACTTTAAATTACTGTTACTACAGCACAGTACTTTTTTGTTAGTTGTTCAAAAAAACTATTTAAAATAACTAACAGAAATAGTTGTTTGATATTTTTCAAACAAAAACAACTGACTTTGTAGTTGAAAACAACTAACTACTGTAAAATATATAAACAACTTACATGTAGTAACTTACATAATTTTCTGAGTGAACAGCTTCAAAAGAGATGGCGAGTTAACAGTTGGTTTTTGCAGTGTGAAATAATGGAAAACTATGTTCAACTTTCAATTAATTAAAACCATATAAAAAAATTTTTGTTGAAATAAATCAAAACTAATATTGAATAAGAAGGTATTAACTAAATTTTAAAATAATTACAATGTGTTTAGCTTGTTCTGAAGTTTGTATAAAATTAATATATTTCCAGTGTCAATGTTAGTGTTTGTTCTTCAATATATTGAAATTTATAATAGAGTTTTAGTTGTGTTCCCCCCTGAAATCTCCAATCGGACTTTTTTTGATTTATTAGTTAATATTTCAAGATTCTAAAATTGGTAATATCAGCTGCATAATTTTGCATGTCTTTGAGTTATCACCCACAGATTAAAACTGCCTCGTTGTTTTGGATGTCAAACTTTGAATTCTTGTGTGGTGTTTTGTTAATTTTTAACGGACTTTTAATTTTATTTTTTCTTAATTTTATCCTTATAAAGGACAGTTTAGACCAGCAGACTTGTAAAATGACCTGTCAGTTTTTCTAGTACTTAGCGTGAAAGTTTTTTGAAAAATTTTGATTTTTATTGAAGTTATGCTAATGTAAACTGAAAAAATGGAAAATTTTACTTGTTTTCATGTGTACAAGAGGATTAATTTATCTACAAATAAAAAAAAAAAATTCATCAAAATCGGTTCAGTAGTTTTTGCTGTACACCTGCAGCCAATTTTATCCTTTAAAAAAACATACCACAATTGGGTGGCAACCCTGGCAATTCTCTTTGACCAAAATTGAGTTATAAAAACTTTTTAAAATGTAACGATTTTTGTCTTTCATATAAAAAAACAGAATTTAAAATTATTGCGTATTTATTTTTTTATAGCTGTTTAAAAATTTTTAATATTAAGGCTGTTTTTTAGTAACAACCCCCCTTAACCTTTTTTTAATTTTTTTTTACATACTATTTCATATTTAATAATTCAATATTTTTTTTTAAACTAATCTTTTAAAAAAGTTATGAATTAAATGTAAATTAAAAACAAACTTTCGTTTTCTTACGTGGGGTGAATGTGGGTTCTTGGGTACTTTAGGGGGTGGGGGTGGTTATGAGTCATCAACCACTCCCATTTTATCATTCAATAGTTCTGACATATTTAAAAAGCCGTGACCGAAGTTTCACGATGATACCTATACTTGAAGTATTTTTGGCCGCCATCTCCATACAGCTCCGACCACTGTGCACTGGACCGAATGAGCTGAAATTGAATACCAAACAGACCTACGGAACGGCAAAGATATATGTCTTTCGAAAGTTACCGTGTTTTTTATCTCGTAAGTTCGCGAAAAACCCTTGCCAAAATTTACTCTTTTGATCATAACTTCTGAATCACTACACCGATTTGGCTGGATTAGAATACCAACGTGACCAGGTAAATGACCAACATATATGCCAAACTTCAGTAGCCTCTGTAAAGTCTTTCAAAAGTTAGCGTGTTTTCTACGGACGGACAGACAAACTGACGTACGGACGGACATCGCTAGATCGACTTAAAATCCGTCTAAGTTCCGTCTAAGACTTAAATTTTGAGGTAAAAAAGATGTGATTTTTGTTTTGATGGCACATCGATGAAAGTTGGCATAAATATTAGAAGCTTTTTAAGAATAAGAAATTCGTTCGCGTCAACTAAATCGCGCAAGGGGTCAAAAGTTATAGCGGTTTTAAGATTTAGCGGTTTTAAAAATCTTAAAAATATTTTAAAGATTTTTTTTTCTAATACTTAGGTACTTAAAATATTTAAGTACCTAAAATCGCGATTAATTCGCTGTGAAAGAAAAGTTTCACAATTTTTTATAACATATTTAGACAAAGCGCGTTGTTATTACTGAAAAAAAATCACAGAAAATCGTATCATTGTACCAGTAGTTTAAAAAAAATCGGTGATGCTTTTTTATAACAAGAAAATTTAATATGGTCCAAAAAGTCTATAAGCATCAAAATTTTTTAACCCGCCTCTGATTTTATGATGACACATCAAATGGGCTTTCATTTAAAAAAAAATTCATCCGATTTCGTGTAAAGCCTTGAAGTTCTACTCTTTAAGGCACGTCTTTTGGTGTATTAAAATGAACATGATGCATTAATTGCTACCAAAAAAAATAGGAAACAGACTTGCAAATTTCGCACAATTTTCAAAAATGCCATAAAATTTTTGCAATTTATTTTTTATAAACCCGCCAGTGATTTTTTTATGTAAACTCACAAAAAACTCGGTTTACGCAAGAGTCCACCAAATTTCGAATGAAACCGCGAATGTGCCTCGCGAAAAACTGGTATTTTAAAAAAATTACGTTTTTTTTCGAACTTTAATCTACTGAAACGCCTTAACTATTCGTGGCACATTAACGGGATTAATTCCAAAATGTTAAGAATTACAACAGCTACCAACTCTAGTTCAACTTTTTTCATTTTATAGAGCGGGCCGAAATCCCTGATCAAAAAACCTCAAAAATTTAAAAACTCTTAATTTTTTGATTCAAAACTTAACCGTCTTATAACTTCTTACCAAGCGATGAAGCATATATCAAACCAATATTAAAATAATCTCTTATATGTACTGACTTTGTGTTATACCGGAAGAGATTGAGAACTTAAAAAAAAGCGAAAGAAGTTAAAAACTATGGATTTTTTCAAGCCATTTTTATCGATTTTTCAAATTTAATCCTCTGTAACTTTTACGGATAAAGTGGGATAATCCTTAGACATTGCTCAGTGATGGTTCAAGGTCTTATTTACACAACTGCATTTACAGTTTTTCTAAATTCCAAAAACTGCCAGTTTTTTTTAAACATTTATTTCAGTTTCACTGAGTTGAAATTTAAAAAAAGATTTTGTGATATACTTTATGGGGTCCTAGACCAATATTTCGACGTGTTACAAACGGAATGACAAACTTATATATACCCTCTATCACTAGAGTGGAGGGTATAAAGAAGCCTTAAGGGTTTTGTTATGTAAAATGTCAACTTTTATTTGCTCTTGGTTTCCTCCCATTCCGATTCGTAAAAGTCAATTTTGTATCACTGTGTAATTAGGGGTATTATTGTTAAATTTACCACTGTTTATGGGCGATACATGGCGTTGAAATTCAATTCAAAATTAATTTTTGAATTGACTAGACATATTAAAAAAATTAAGTATTAAGTATTATATATTTAATGAATTTATTATACCAGATCCCAAACACTCTTTTTATAAGATATATAAAAAACATTAATTTGTTAAATTGGACCCACATAATCTTTTTTACTCTACCTTCGAAAAATCAATATGCAAAAACTGCCTGGCAAAATTATTAGTAAAATATGTGACTTCAAAACGATATCTACCAGTTGGCAAAGGTAAAACTATCGTTTCCGGAGTTAAGCCGAGATCTTTAACAATAACAAACGGCTTAAATAATGAGAAAAATATATGAAAAGCATAAATATTAGAAAAGTATTTTTTATGAACATATTTACCTGATTCCAAGGACATGTTGTATTTAAATTACTAAAAGGTATCACTTTACTGAAAACATATGTTTCAAATGCCAAACGGTGATGGACATTTCTTAGTAACTTACAAACATCAAAATTAATATCATAAAGAAATGGTTGAAATCGTCCAGTTGCAGTTCTTTGTAATAGTTGTAAACGCATCTAATTTTTTTTTTTTTATGAATATAAACAAATAAATAAGATTTTTATTGAAAATTTATATAAAAATATTTAATTTATTAACATAAAAAAATATTAAAAAGATGTATTAATAATTTTTTTTTTAAAATATGAAATATTTTTTTTAATTAAATCAATTAAAAAATTAATTGATTTTTTATTTAAAATAATTCTTTACGGCTTTTATTAAAACAAAATAAACGAAAAAATGTTAATTTTTTTAAAGAAATTTTTTAATTTTTCCATCACGTCTAGAATTTAAATAATTCTCGGTTGAAAATGCGAAAAAACGCGATTTTTGCCTTGTTTGAAAGCCTGCACAGCAGCCACTAGGTGGAATAAAAATCTGGTATAAAGCGTTAGAGTATAATTGAACTATGATCTCAAATATATGATCAAAAAAATTCGAAGTTGTTGCACTATTTTTGGCCAAACATGTATGTTAAAAAAACACTGTGAAAAAAATAAGAAAAAGCACCATTTTTAAAAGGCTCTAAAACAAAAACCAGATGATCAATCTTTATTGTGATGAGCTCAAAATTTGGGCACAAGTTCATTCTTTCTTATAGACTTTTAAACCCATTAAAGATATCTTCCGGTTTGTACGAAAAATAACACAGAAAATTTGTAAAATATTTGTTTTTTTTAGTTTTTCTTTGAAAAATATCAAAAAAAACTAAGGTTTACCTTTTTTACAAAAATTAAAATTTTAACAGTATCATTTTAAAACGCAAGTGTAACCCAACCAAACGCAATAATTAGAAAAAAATTATTTTCTATGTTGGAAACCATAGACAAATTATACTTTTGCGCTTTATACCAGATTTGTATTCCACGGAATGGCTGCTGTGCAGGCTTTCAAATAATGCAAAAATCGTAATTTTTCGCATTTTCAACCATGAATAACTAAAAATCTGGACGTGATAGAAAAATTTGAAGAACAGATTTGGAATCAGGAGATCAAAGTCTACTAAAATTGATCACCAGAATTCAAACCGGAAAATGAGTGTTGAGCGGTCCCAGCAAAAAAAGTGCGGAGTACTTCTATTTGGAGTGCTTTAAAATTATAACAAATGTAATGAAATACAACAAAAATAACAAAAAACACAAGAAAAAATCGCAAATTACTTCTTTTCTACTCCATAAAAAGTTGATATTCAGCTCTTAACTCATTACCTTCCGCGACACTCCCATACAAAAGTAAGTAGATATTCAGTAGATAAGAAATACTCCGGGCTTTCAAACAACTTCCAACTACTTCCCTGGAGTAGTTCTTATCTACTGAATATCTACTTACATTTTTATGGAGCTGTCGCGATAGGTAATGAGTTAAGAGCTGAATATCTATGAATTCTGGAGTAGAAAAAACTGTTTGTGTGTTTTTGTCTTGTGTTTTTTGTTATTTTTGTTGTATTTCATTACATTTGTTTTAGTTTTAAAGCACTCCACTGGGAAGTGGTAATGACTTTTTTTGCAGGGGTGATATTAAAAATTTAATTGACGTAATTAAAAATTTACTAAAATTAAAAAAAAATATATTTTTAATTATTTAGTGCCTACCGTTATATTTGTAATCGGCAATTTGTAAAGTGCCAATTTAAAATTTATTTCGGAATAGTCCCTTCTTATCGCCTTCAAACGACAATAGTCAAAGTGACTAAAATCTTTTGAACCATTTAGATCTGTGCATTGCATGCTAGTCCATTTTAATAAAGTTGAATCCTATTTTTTTCAACAACAAGCCAGTTAAAAACAAAAAAAAATATATTTTTTTTTTTAATATAATTACCGCAAATTTTAGAAAAATCGTTAGTAGTATGAAATAAATATGTGGTGCTTTCAACATTGTGTCACTTAATATTATTTAAATTACAAAAGCACTCTCTATGTATTTATTTAAATATATTAGATTTTGATTTTATATAAATCTAATTTTAATTAATCTAAAACAACAATTAAAAAGTCAATAATTTATGGATAATTAAACAAATATTTTATTTTTTAAATTAATTAGTGCTTTTTATCAAACATGACACTATGATCCCAAATCCATTGTTTTTTTTTTTTGGCAAAAAAATTGTGACTTGGATTGAATCTGTGAAGCTTTTTTATCCCTCAAACGCGATCCAAAATAGTTTTTTAATAAAAAAAAAAAAACAATCGGTTTTCTAAGAAGAAAAAAATTAAAAAAAAACAAGTGAGTGTTAAATTTGGCTCTGCCAAATCTTCTAATATGTAAAAAAGTTTAAAAAATTACAGGGGCGTTTTTTTTGGTGTAGGAGGGGGCAGTAAGTTGGGGGACTCCTTGCCTCTCGCAGTATATGTTTACAAGTAATTTTATTCTGCTTTGTGCACTAACGAATTATAATATTATTATTTAAATTATTTTTTTATCCACGCCCTCAGAAGTGCGCGGACCGAAAAATGCAAACTTTTTTAATCCTCTGGGTTCAAGCGTATTTTGGACTGCATCGTGTTAATTACAGACGGACGGACCTCGCTAGATTCGATCTTAGAATCGATCACTGATCAATAATATATATAGGGAATTCCATGTCAAATCGGACACTTTGAAAATTTTTTTTTTAGATTTTCCCAAATTGTTTACAATTTTTAGTACCCTTCGAAAACTCCTTCGTGGTAAATTTTCAGATTTTTTTGATGACCCGTTCAAAAGATATCGAATTTTTAAAAATTGGTAGTTTGTTCCATTACTCAAACTTCTTTTACTCATAACTTCTTCAATAATGGTCCAAATTTCAAGTTTTTTTTTTTTCCAAATTTTTTGTTTTTTTACGTACTTAAAAAAAAAAAATCTTAAAAGCGCTCTAGCATGCGATTTTTAAGTTTTAAAATTTAAATCTCATATTTGAAAATGTTTGTACTCTTCGATTTTTTTTAAATTTTTTTGTGTATAACTTTAAGCGATTCAACAAATTTTTTGCCCAGGAGGATCGTGGGATAACGAATATTACTATTTTTTAAAATTTGTTGAAAGAATTCTATTGTTATTTTCTAATCTTAAAATCATTTCTACTGCTCCAATAGTGCGTCATAGAGGGGTAATTTTTAAGACCGACCCCCTTTGTGTGGGGTGCCTACTTAGGGAGTGGAGATTGGGCTGTGGTATGTTTTACAAAAATGTTGTAATGGGTGTCGGTCTCACCAATGTCCCCTCTCGGACGCACTATTGGACCGGTAGAAGCTGATTAAATAAAACAAATTTACAAAAAATAAAAAAATTGTATGGGGACAGCCTTAAAAATTAGAGATAGAGGGTAGGTGTGTTCAGTAGGTTGTGGGTCGGTCATACATTTTGTTGCTCTAAGGGCACTATTAGGGCAGTTATAGCGGTTGGAGCAAATTTTATAAAATGTCGTTTTGTGTGGGAGCCCCATTAGAAATTTGAAAATAGGGTATTAGTTTGTTCCAAAAAAATGTTAAGACGTAAAAATTAATGGGGGTCGGTCTTTTAAATGACCTCTCTAAGACGCACCATTGGAGCAGTAGAAATGATTTTTTTTTTTTTAATGACATATTCTTAAAAAGAACTTAGTCTATTCACATAAATCATAAAAATCATAAATATATTAATTAAATAATGCATAAATTATTAACATATAGCTTCCACAAATCTCTGTCACGTGCAATAGCTCTTAATTGACCAAAAGATTTCCTTGTTTCTTGCAGCACAGTTCTACGCCATGTTTGCTTAGGCCGACCTCGAAGTCTACGTCCTTGTGGACTCCACTCTAAAGCAGTGTGTGTTACATCATCGTAATTTTTCTAAGAGTGTGGCCCAACCATTGGTATTTTCTTTTACGGATTTCAAGTTCAAGCTTTGTTTGACCGCATATTCTCCAAAGTTCTTCATTTCTAATAATATTTGGCCACCATATACCAAGTAAACGTCGTAAACATCGATTTATGAACGTCTGAAGTTTAGTTGTAATAGCTTCTGTTACTAGCCACGTCTCACTACCAAACAACAATACAGATTTTACATTAAAAATGTTTATCTTGGTTTGCGTAGCAATGGTTTTAGATTTCCATACTTTCACTAAGGACCCATAAACATTTTTTGCTTTCCTCATTCGGTTTTCAACATTTGCAACAGCACCACGATGTGTTGTAAGCACACTTCCCAGATATTCAAATTTCTGCACATCCTCTAAAGAAAATCCATTAACAGTAAATGTGGCGTCATTATTGGTATCAATCCTCATGACTTTGGTTTTTCCCACATTGATTTTTAGACCGGCCTTTGCTGATTCGGAAACAATAGATGATATTTTGTTTTGCATATCGGTATATCTATGGGAGAAGAGTACGATGTCGTCTGCATATTCTAGGTCGTCTAACTTACACACACACAGAAAACAAATTTGCTAATTTCCAACTGAAATTCAGTTGTTGCAGCAAAAATTCGGTTGATGCATTTGTATTAAGACAGTAACAACTGAATGTCAGTAGTTTCAACTGAATTTTGTTGATATAACTGTCTTTTAATTGAAACAACTACAAAATTAATTTGCCACAGTGAAATATAGTAGCATCAACTGAATTTTGAGTTGATGCAACTGAATAATTCAGTTGGAAATTTATTTTTCTCTGTGCAGAAAAAAATATTGAGAAAAACAATTTGAGTAATCACTTGTTTAAATTTTTAAATAAGATTTGAGTAATTTTTTAATTGACGCAATTAAAAATTTACTCAAAAACTAAAAAAAAAATTTGAGTAAATAATTTAATACAAAATTTAATAATTTTTTTTATTTTTTTTTTATTCTCTTCGTGTTTTGAATTCTTGTTTAGTTTATAGTTTTTTGTGTATGTATATGAAAGTTTGAAAACATCTTTATGAAATTTTCCAATGTCTTCAAGACATAAATATATTTGGTAAGTTTAAAAAAAAATTTTTTTGAAAAAAATGTGAAACTTTTTTAAACTTTTTAAAAAAATAAATTGATAAATTTTAAGTAAATTTTTACTTCCCGAGTAAAAAGGAATTTATATAAATGTATATTATTTTATATGTTTTCATAAAACCATATACAACTATATGAGTCAAAGTATAAAATTATATCTCACTTTGAAATTTTCGAATTTTTTTAAATGATGTCATATAAAATCATATCTAATTATATTGTTCATAATATATTAATATAAATGGTAGAAGTAATCATACGTTGTACATAAAACTTAATCCGATTTCATACATTATTATACGTGACTTTATATCTAATTATGTATAGGACTTTACTAAACAAAAAATACAGTATCAATTTATGTATAATTATATATGACTAATATAATACCATTTAAAACTATATATGGTTCCATACTAAAACAAGTAAGAAAATTATAGTCGGTCAAGACCGACCATAAAATACCCTACACCAGAGTTTCCCGGACCATGGGTCCCAAGTTCAAACATGGACTGATTAGATCTATATTTTGTCAAATCTTTAATAAGTGTAAAAAGCAATCACTAATCAAATTTGAGTGGAATAGGCTTCTTTTTGTTGACAATAAATCGCTTCAACTGAATATCGGGCGAAATTTCCACATGGGACCTAAGTCCAAAATGGTCCGATGATAATTAGATTTGATAAGGTTATTAAAGTACGCGTTTAACATACACAAACAGAATTTTAATTAAATATTTTCTATTTTCATGAAAATTGAGAGATTTATGTGTAAATCGGGAAGGTGGTTTGTATGGGGGCTACTAGAAGAACTGGTTCGATTTCTTTAAAATTCGGAATGGTGATTTGTGTGTATAAAACATTAATTCCTGCCAAATTTTGAAAAGATACCTATTAAAATGCGACTATTAGAGTCATTTGAGCCAAAACTAAAGAGGACCTTTGTATGGGGGCTAGGTCTAAATATGGACCGATTTTTTCCAATTTCAATAGGATTCGTCCTTGGGCCAAAAGAGGCTTAAGTTTTAAATTTCACGTCAATTGATCGAGAATTGCGACCTGTATCGTGTTTACACCGTTTATATGGACAGACAGACGGACGGACAGACGGACGGACGGACGGACATCGCTAAATCGACTCAAAAAGTGATTCTAAGTCGATCGGTATACTTAAAAGTGGGTCTAGGACCAATATTTCGGGTAGTTACAAACATCAGCACAAACTCATTATACCCTGTACCACAGTGTGGTGTAGGGTATAAAAATTTCCAACAAAAATAATAGATATAATTATATGTGTCTTAAACGATAACATATCTGTGTTTGTATGGTACTATATATACGCAAATTTCGTCTAAACTCAATATATATTTATAAATGGTCGCATATGTAATGGAATATATATTTTTATATAATCATGTAAAAAAAAAATATTTTTTTGATCAAACAACTAGCCATATATAATTATATATGCCAGTATTTCAAAATTTATTTTTGTGTGTCAACATATATGGTTATACAAAACTTTTTATTGTATCATATAAGATAACATATGATTTTTGGAAACCCGAGTTCGATTCCCGGCCCTGTCGAGAAAAAAAAGTTTTTATTTTTATTTTTTTTAAATAGAAAACACTTTTTTATTGGTTTAATTTTTTTAGAACTAAAAAATTTTCATTTTTGAAATTTTTGCAATCATTTTAAAAAAAATATTTTTCTTTTATACAGTTATATATAACTATATTTGATTCATTATAAAATTATCTATAATTTTTGGGAACCCGAGTTCGATTCCAGAAAAAAAATATATTTTTTTTTATTTTTTTTTTAAATAGAAAACACTTTTTTATTGCATTTATTTTTTTTAGAACTAAAAATTTTTCTTTTTTTGAATTTTTGCAATCATTTTTAAAAAATTATATTGCTGTTATATAGTTATATATAACTATATTTAATTTATTATCAAATTATCTATCATTTTTGGGAACCCGAGTTCAATTCCAGAAAAAAAATTATTTTTAATTTTGTTTAAATGGAAAACACTTTTTTATTGCATTTATTTTTTTAGAACTTAAAAAAATTTACTTTTTGAATTTTTGCAATCATTTTTAAAAATTTATGTTGCATTTATATAGTTAATAATAGCTATATTTGGTTTAAATTATCAAATTATCAATGATTTTTGGAACCCGATCTCAAATCTAATTCTGATTTCCTGATTCCATGAAAAATTTCAAATTTATAAGCCAAAGTCTTATTTCACTTTGGAAGCCTATGACTTGGAAATAAGGCATATTGCTGCATTAAAATTATTGTTTAAGCTTACCATGGAAGCCCCTAATAGCGCTGTACGTCATTACATTTTTTTTTTTTTGCAAATTTTATCAAAAATTTTCTAAGTCTTTTTGAAAATTGTGTACAAGTGAATAACTTTTTTAATTGGATATAATCATATATTACTATATGTTAGATAAATTTGATATAATTAGATACGATCTATTTATTTAAAACTAAGTCTTTTAAAGTTGTTATTTGCTAACAACGTCCGCTGGTCTAGAGGGTTGAGATTGCGATTACAAAACGGAAGACTTTTGGTTCTAATCCCCGTCCGTTCGAAGTTTTTTTTTTTTTATTTATTTTCAGTTTGACATTATTATATCTAAAAATAAATCTAAAAACAGAAACATTTTTTGGATAAAAATGTATCCAATAATTTTTTTATAAAATCAAGATATCAGATATTATAAGATAACTTTGGCGCGGCCAAATTTCGGATGAAATTAAATTATATAATATCCAATTTAATATAAAATCATGATATTGGATATTTTAAGATAACTTTGGCGCGGCCAATTTCCGGATGAAATTACATCATATTATATCATATTTAATACAAAATCATGATAATAGATAATTTGGGATAACTTTGGCGCGGCCAATTTCCGGATGAAATCACATACAATCAAATATTAAACTGTAACTTCATATATTATAAGATGTTATGAGATAACTTTGGCGCGGCCAATTTTCGGATGAAATTTAGCAAAATCAGATCCAATAAATTATATATAATTTTATAAGATAACATGTTTTACCATACAATTTTTTTTACTCGGGTTGACACAATTAAAAAGTTACTTAAAAAATTGAAAAATTTTTAATTAAATTTTTAATAGTATACATTAAAAATTTTTTAGTAAGCATTTAATAGTTTTTTATTAAAAATTTACTCAATACTATTAAATCGTTTACTGGTGCAAAATTGAGTAATTTTTTACTCAATAGTATTAAAAATTTACTCAAATTTTTTTTTTTTTTTTTCTGTGTACGTCCAAACCCCATTCTATGCCGCTTGGATGAATATTAACTGCAGCAAGAATAACATCGAGTGCAGTTGTAAACAGTAATGGTGAAAGAGAGCAACCTTGCCTTACCCCACTACATGTTTGAAAATGCTCCGTCAGCTGACCTTCATGAAGAACTCGGCTTGTAATACCGTTATAACTGTTCTCAATAATGTTTACCAGTTTGTCTGGAATACCTCTTACACGTAAGGATGTCCAAATATGGTTACGTTTAATTGCATCAAATGCTTTTTCGAAATTAATAAATGTTAAATACAATGGCGCATTGTACTCTACTGATTGTTCGATTATCATTCTGGTTGTATTAATGTGATCTATACAAGATTGACCTGAACGAAAACCAACTTGATTCTTACTGATGATATTGTTGAGGTGATCTGATATTCTATTTAAGATTAAACCAGTAAAAATTTTGTTGCCTACGGGTAAAATACTAATGCCTCTCCAATTAGAACATTTCCTTCTATTTCCATTTTTAGGTATTTTTATTATAGCAGATTCTTTCCACTGACAAGGGAAGTATCTCAACCCTTATGAACCGATTTGCCTGAAACTTAAAATATATATCAAAGAGACAATTTTAAGGTTGGGGTGTCTCGGCTTATCGGCCATGTCGGGGATTTAGGGGTTCAAAACATGGGTCAAAAAATGGCGAAAAAATCGTTTTTTGGATTTTTCAGCCATTTCTTTTTAAGAAACTATATGATGTTTTCATATGAGAAGAAAGGTTTTTTTAATGCCTATCCAATGGTGACATAACCTTGTAAAAATTCGGCTTCTTTAAATATTTTTCCAGGAAAATTTGTAAATTTTTGGGGGTACTTATGTGAAGACATAGACCTACGATATCCATATGGGTAAGAAATAATCTTCATTAAATTTAGGTCGACCCGTATTTTTGCCCTAGATGATATTCCTATTAGTTCGGAAGTTATCAAAATTTTCCCGAAGGTCCACATGGTTTCATAAGGGGACAACGAAATTTTTAAACACCGATATGGCCGATAAGCCGAGACACCCCAACCTTAAAATCGTCTCTTTAATATATATTTTAAGTTTCAGGCAAATCGGTTCATAAGGGTTGAGATACTTCCCTTGTGAGTTGGGATATCCTCATTCCTCCAGATTCGCAAAAAAATAGGATGTAAAAGACCTGCCATTATTTCAGAAATGATTTTAAGATTGGAAAATTACAATTAATTTTTTTCAAAAAATTTAAAAAAATAGTAATAATCGTTATCCCACGATCCTCCTGGGCAAAAAATTTGTAGAATCGATAGAAGTTTTTCACAAAAAAATCGTAGAGTAAAAACATTTTCAAAAATGAGATTTAAATTTTAAAACTTAAATATCGCATACTAGAACGCTTTTAAGAATTGGGAAAAAAAATTTTGAAAAAAAACTTGAAATTCGGACCATTATTGAAAAAGTTTTGAGTAAAAGAAATTTGAGTAAAGGAACAAACTACCAATTTTTAAAAAGTCGATATCTTTTGGTCATCAAAAAAATCTGAAAATTTACCACGAAGGAGTTTTCGAATTGTACTAAAAACTGTAAACAAATCGGGAAAATCTAAAAAAAAAATTTCAAAGTGTCCGATTTGACATGGAATGCCCCATATATTTAATATGGTCCCCCAACCAATATTTCGATGTGTTACACACAGAATGATAACGAGAAAAATATCGAAAATTAATATTCGGTTGGGTAAGCCACAAGTTAACGATGTTTCAGAAATAATAAACAATTTTTAAAGATTGACTTTAAGTATTAATAAAAGAAAGAAAGATTGACTTTAAGTTTTCTATGAATATGAGGATAAGCTTTTTTGGAACAGTTTTTCTTGCTAGGTCGTAACAATATTAAATTTAATTTTACCCTACACCACTTGGAAAAAGGAAATTTCCTCCCCCCAAACCGAATTCGAAAGGAGGAAAAAAGAAGAAAAAAAGAAATGAAAGGAAAGGAAAGGAATGAAGAAGAAGGAAGAGGAAAAAGAAAATTATCTTTAAATTAAAAAATTTCCTAAAAGAAAAGTTACTCGAATATTAAATTTCTCTATGAAAAAATTTGAGAATTTTTTACAGGAAAAATTTGAGAATTTTTCTTTAAGAAAAAATTGAGAATTTTCCTATAGGAATAATTTTCGAATTTTTCTGTAGGAACAACATTAAAGTTTTTTTTCGGAATGTTCAAATTTTTCTATATAAAAAAAAACTTGGAATATTCAAAATTTTCTTTAGAAAAAATACGATAATTTTTCGTGTGGACAAATTTTTTTTTAGGACAAATTTCTCAGACTTTTCAAAAACAAATATAAATTTCAGACTTTTTCGATAGGAAAAATATCTCAGAATTTGTGAGATTTTATAGCAAAATGTTCTAGAATCTGAGACTTTTAGTAAAATAAAAATGACTCAGAATATGAGAGTTTTTCTATAGAAAGAAACTTCCGAATCTGAGATTTTAGGAAAAATATCCCAGAATCTAAGAAAATATCTGAGATTTTTTCCATTTGAAAAATTTTTTACAATCTGGTTCTGTAGAAAATGTCTGAGACTTAGATTCTGCAACTTTTTCTATAGGAAAAATGTCTCAGAAGTTGAGACCTGTTCTGTACGAAAAATGTTTCAGAATTCTTAGATTCTCAGACTTTCAATTGGAAATATGTCTCTGAAAATGTTTAAGAATATTAAACTTTTTCTAAGGAAAAGTGTCTCAGAAACCTTTAATTTTTCGTAGAAAAATGTCTCAGAATCTAGGAAATCGATTTGAAAATATTTTAAATGCATTAAAGGCTTTAATTTTTCTTATCTCAGGTACTTTCTAGTTTTTCAAAACCTGCGTAGAAGGAATATATAATAGAAAAACTTTTTCAGAACCTAAGAGGTTTTCTATGGGAAAAAAATTCACTTTTCTGTTACAAAATGGCTTTGAACCACAGAGTTTTCTATTGGGAAAATCCCCAGAATAAGAAACTTTCTCTTTAAGCAAATGACTTTTTTGAAATAAATATGTCGAAAATCTGATATATATTCTAATGGAAATTTTTTTCAGAATCTAGGTCTCTTGCTGAGAATTTTTTTGAGGGGAAATTTTTTTAAATATCAAACATTTTCTTAAATTGTAAAACATTCCTTATAGGAATAAATTTTTTAAAGAAATGTTTCTATAGGAAAAAAATACCCTGTACCCCCCGGTACAGGGTATAAAGACTTTGTGCTGATGTTTGCAACTACCCGATATATTCATATTATTCGATTAATCGGCAAAAATTCTTCGATTTATCCTTTAATAGAAATTATCAATTTTAAATTAATCGAACAATTATTTGTCAAAAATTGTTCGATTAATCGAACAAAAATTAATCGACTGAACACCCTACTGTATAACCTCTATCACTAGAATACTACACTCAAAGAAAAAGCTTCTTCATATTGATGAAAAGTTACATCAATATGATGAAATGTTACATCATTTTTCGTCCAATATAACTTGTCATCAATATGATGAAGCGGTGTCATCAATAAAATTTTATTATTTGAAACATAAGAAAAAATAAATAAAAAAAATTATTTTGCTTTTGTTATTTGATTTTATTTAATTTATTTTTATTTACTTATATTTAATAAAATACTCGAGCTCGAGGTCTAGGTGTAAATAATTGTTTATTTATTTTCCGATATTTCGGTTTTCTTTGAAATATCGGAAAATAAATAAACAATTATTTACACCTAGACCTCGAGCTCGAGTATTTTATTAAATATATTTAACAAAAAGGTCGAACAAAAATTAACATCTTGTTTATTTACTTATAATTTTTTGTTATTTTCTAATTTTTAAAAACTTACATCTTTTTTTTTGTTTCCACCAAGATTTGAACGCCGGACCTCTTGTTTGTTGGGCTTAGCCTCTAGCCACTTGTCTACAGAGCTTCAACAAATAATAACAATTAAAAGCCGTTTTGTTTGTTGTGTGCTAAATATGACGATAAAATTTGTGTGTAACTATGTCCTGCTAAAAGGTGTGAGAGGAAAAGAGAGGGATATTGTACAATAATAAAATGTGTGTGTCTACAAACCCCAATAAACAAATGCGTATGTATGTAAATAACAAAAAATGTTGAGTTTTTACATACTATACACATTAGCAAACGTTAAACGTTATCTAACTTAGTAGTGGTGCGAGATTTTCATCTACAGATAGGTGAACTGGCTAATGCCTCGACAATAAATACTATAGCTGGGCCCCGTGGGTTCAAGTCCCAGCCAGGGCAGGATTTTTTATTTTTTATTTTTTTGGATTGTTTTTTTTAGTTTTTTACAGGGTTTACAATTAGCATACACAAAAAATTTTTTAAACAATATAATACTACAAATATTTCACGCCTTCAATATTTTTCTTTATTGCTATTTAAAAATTAGAATACTAAAGCAATTTTTTTAAATTGCTAATTTATAAATTCAAACTTGAACATATTTTCAAAATGAATATATTCAAATTTTAAAATTTCTGAAGAAAATATTTTAGCAAATTTAAAAATTTGAAAATGAAAAAAAAACTGGTGACAGCAAATTTAAAAATTTTAAAATTAAAAAAAAAAACTGGCCACAGCAAATTTTAAAATTTTAAAATTGCAATTTTAGCAAATTTCAAAACATTTAAAATGCTAAAATTGTAAATTTCAAATTCCGAAAATTTCAATTTGGTAAATTTGAAAATATTTAACATGCTTGTTTAGAAAACTTAAAAACTGAATTATTACAATTTGATAACAATACAAATTGAATACACATACATACGTATGTGTGTATGGAAAAAAAAAATGATGAACGATATTTATTAAACGAATACATAAATATTAAAAGATAAAAATGTTACACGGTTTTTGTGCAGACTTCTAGAATACATTTTCTAAAGTATTTTTGCCTCCTAAACATAAATCTGTCATCAGAAAAAGTTGTATCGCCTTCTCGAGATATAGGCATTTTAGTTTTTGGTGGAACAATACCTCAAAACCAACAATTCTTTTAGTATTGGAAAAATGTATGTTAAATTTTTATATGAGGGTTTCTGCGTCAACCGAGCCACCCCTCTCTCCAAAATTGGCATGAATTTAAAATTTTTAAAAAATTTTAAAATTACTTAAAAATATTTACTTTTAAATGCCGAGTGACGCCTTTTGAATTTCTATATGGCTGATCCAATATGGAGCCCAATTTTTTAAAAATATTACAGATTCGCTTAAAACGTTTTATATATGGGTTCTTTGGGTCGCTTAAGAAGAACCTGCATTTGGATTTTTAAATTTCAATATGGCGGACTCAACATGGGGACCAATATTTTTAAAAAATAAACCGATTTGCTTGAAACTTTATATGCTCGGGGTTTTGTGGTCGCTAAAGAAGAATCTGAAGTTAGATTTTCTAAGTTCAAGATGGTGGATCCAACATGGCGATAAATGATCCGACCCAGTGGCGTATACAGGGGGGTGGGGTGGGGGCCCGGGCCCGGGCCCCCCCAAATGATTTCACAAATTTCAGGATTTGGTATCAAATAACAAGTACAATATTAAAAAACTTCTTAAACAAATCGAAAAACATTTAGGAATCTAAAATTTTTTAAAGAAATATGTTTTGAAACCGAAAAATTTTTCTGTTAAAAAAATCTCAAAATCTGAAAATTTTTTCTTAGAATTTCAAACTTTTCAACTTAAGATACTAATGAAAAAATATCTTACAACCAAAAGTTTTATGTACACAAAAAATGAACCTAATTGTAAGTAAAATGTAGTCAAATCTTAAAATGCGACTTTGTCTTTGAGAAAAATGTCTCAGAAGGAGACTATTTCTTAAAGGCTAATATTTTAAGACATTATTCCTTAGAGTCTTAGATTCTCCGACATTTTTCTTATAGAAAGTTTTAGATTCTGAGACATTTTTTTTTAGAAGAGTGTAAGATTCTGAGACATTTTTTTTTTAAGAAATAGTCTCCTTCTGAGACATTTTTCTCACCCCACCCCCCTGTATACGCCACTGAGTCGGATCATTTATCGCCATGTTGGATCCACCATCTTGAACTTAGAAAATCTAACTTCAGATTCTTCTTTAGCGACCACAAAACCCCGAGCATATAAAGTTTCAAGCAAATCGGTTTATTTTTTAAAAATATTGGTCCCCATGTTGAGTCCGCCATATTGAAATTTAAAAATCCAAATGCAGGTTCTTCTTAAGCGACCCAAAGAACCCATATATAAAACGTTTTAAGCGAATCTGTAATATTTTTAAAAAATTGGGCTCCATATTGGATCAGCCATATAGAAATTCAAAAGGCGTCACTCGGCATTTAAAAGTAAATATTTTTAAGTAATTTTAAAATTTTTTAAAAATTTTAAATTCATGCCAATTTTGGAGAGAGGGGTGGCTCGGTTGACGCAGAAACCCTCATATAAAAATTTAACATACATTTTTCCAATACTAAAAGAATTGTTGGTTTTGAGGTATTGTTCCACCAAAAACTAAAATGCCTATATCTCGAGAAGGCGATACAACTTTTTCTGATGACAGATTTATGTTTAGGAGGCAAAAATACTTTAGAAAATGTATTCTAGAAGTCTGCACAAAAACCGTGTAACATTTTTATCTTTTAATATTTATGTATTCGTTTAATAAATATCGTTCATCATTTTTTTTTTCCATACACACATATGTATGTATGTGTATTCAATTTGTATTGTTATCAAATTGTAATAATTCAGTTTTTAAGTTTTCTAAACAAGCATGTTAAATATTTTCAAATTTACCAAATTGAAATTTTCGGAATTTGAAATTTACAATTTTAGCATTTTAAATGTTTTGAAATTTGCTAAAATTGCAATTTTAAAATTTTAAAATTTGCTGTGGCCAGTTTTTTTTTTTTAATTTTAAAATTTTTAAATTTGCTGTCACCAGTTTTTTTTTTCATTTTCAAATTTTTAAATTTGCTAAAATATTTTCTTCAGAAATTTTAAAATTTGAATATATTCATTTTGAAAATATGTTCAAGTTTGAATTTATAAATTAGCAATTTAAAAAAATTGCTTTAGTATTTTAATATTTTCTGTAGTAATACTAGAAAATTATTATATTCTATGCAATTTTTGACTACTGCCAGTAGCAAAACAAACCCTGGTTTTTTATATTTTTTTAATATATTTATTCAATAGTTTTATTTATTTTAATATTATTTTAATTAATTAAAAAAAAAAATTTAAAGGCATATTGATAATGATAACACTTTTTGATGATATGATGAAATGTGTCATCACTTGTTTTTGCAATTTCGCTGACATTTTTCATCATATTGAAGAAAAGCTTTATCAATATGAAGAAATTTGTCATCAAAATTGATGACAGCAAGTAATGAAACCGTATCATCAATATGATGAAGCATTTTTCTTTGAGTGTAGGTTTTGTATTCTGAAGGTGTCCATCTTGGGCCACTGGATGTGCCCCTATTGGACACGTGTATTCCACCGTCAAAAGTTAAACTCGAAAAAACGTTAGCTATAACCGGTATAAATTTCACTGCAATCGGTCCTGTACTTACTGAATGGCCGAATTATTTTCCAAGAAATCGATTCTAAACCACTGTGCACTGGCAAATAGACGATCATCGCTAAATCGACAAATCGTTCGATGATTACAAATTTATTAAAATTATAAGACCCTTAACTGATTCTTTGATAAGTTACAAACCGAATGACAAATTTATATACATTTTCCTTCTTTCACCAAGTAAAGTGTAAAAAATTACTAAAGTTAGATACAGTGTACTGGAATATAGATTTAATTATTAATTTGTAGTCTCCATTACATATAATTGTTTTCTACGAATTTTTAGTAGTTTCTTTTCATCTAACTGCTTCTGTAATGTTAGCTAGCAAATATTGGTGACTACTGTGTGTCGGCCACTGGTTGCTACTGCTACAAAATAATGTTGTTCTCATTGCTGTGGCTACTGATGATGAAGTTGATGCATCATGTGATGATCATGTTAATTGTTCCATACGACTTATTTTCGCCAAAGTAGGCTGGGAAATCATCATCATTTTTTAGTTTGTTATTATTATTATGTTTGTTAAGTTAAGTCATCATTACATATTTCAAATTCTAACTATGTATAAACATTCATACATCCGCAAGTAAGAGAGTTTTTGAATTATACCCTAGAGTAAGAAAAATAAATATAAAAAATAAAAGTTTCTTTTTTTTTAGAGGAGTTAAATATTTTGTTTACATGCGCTAAAATATGATGTTAATGTTTAAAACAACTGTCATTTACAATTTTCCACTTTATTCATTTAGATTCAACAAATAATGTTTACTACATTACGAACGCTTGAGGTGATTGTATTAATTTTAACAAGAAAAATTTTATGAATGATGATCATATGAGGAGAATATTAATTATCTTTAAAAGACATGATACTGTTAGGATTATTAGTTGGTTCGGATGCACTTACATATATATTGGTTAATGAAAATTGAAGTAGATTAAGCTTCAATCCAAGAACCCTGGGTGTGTGTTGGCAGTCCTTAACGGAATCCTCTATAAAAAGAAGCTCGGTCGAATTCCGTTGTACAGCAAAAGTAAATATTACACCGTCCGACCAAAAATAAAAAAGTTTGCCAAACACGAACTGGATAATATACGTTACAATAGACTGGCATTTTTTTCTCAACTTTCGATTTTCCCAAGTGGTCGGGCAAATTCTTATTGTCCAAGGTCTAAAACTTATGTGGTACAAATTTGAGGTCAGTCGGATTAAATTAACCCATGCCGCCCGGCGGTCAAAGTTTTGGATTTTTGAAAAATTAAAAAAAAATAAAATAAAAAATTTAAAGTTCTTTCGACACATCATATTTGGTAATTTTGATGCGGTGAGCACGAATATCAAAAAAAAAAGTCGGTCGAACGGTTTTCGAGATATCGCCATTTGAAATTTGCAAAAAATGGCGGTTTTTTCCTACGTTCAAGTAATTTTTTAAAAAACATCACAATTTTTTCCCCTCTGCCATTTCATACAGCTTAAGACAATCTTTCATTTAAATCTAATTTTAGCCAAATTCGATCACTTTATCCCGTGGCGCCCTTCGGTCAAAGTTTTGGATTTTTAAAAAATTTCCACCAAAAAAAATTAGATTTTTTAAAAATTAAAAAAAAAAAATGTTTTTGATACCTTATTTTAATTAATTTTGGCATGCTGAAAACGAATGTCATAAAATTTCTTGAATCGGTCTAACGGTTTTCGAGATATTCCCATTTGAAATTTTCCAAAAAATGCCCAAATGGTGGTTTTTTCCGACGTTCAAGAAATTTTTTAAAAAATATCACATTTTTTTTTCCTCGGCCATTTCATAGAGCTTAAGACAATCTTTCATTTAAATCTAATTTGAGCCAAATCCGATCATTTTATCCCGTGGCGCCCTTCGGTCAAAGTTTTGGATTTTTGAAAAATTTCCACCAAAAATCCAAAACTTTGACCGAAGGGCGCCACGGGATAAAATGTTCGGATTTGGCTCAAATTAGATTTAAATGAAAGATTGTCTTAAGCTCTATGAAATGGCCGAGGAAAAACAAATTGTGATGTTTTTTAAAAAATTTCTTGAACGTAGGAAAAAACCGCCATTTTTTGCAAATTTCAAATGGCGATATCTCGAAAACCGTTCGACCGATTTTATTTTTTTTTTTTGATATTCGTACTCACCGCATCAAAATTAACAAATATAATGTGTCGAAAAAAATTTAAATTTTTTATTTTTTAATTTTTCAAAAATCCAAAACTTTGACCGCCGGGCGCCACTGGTTAATTTAATCCGATTGACCTCAAATTTGTACAACATCCGTTTTAGTCCTAGTAGAATAAAAAAATACCCGGACTTTGAAAATTGGAAAAAAAATTTTTTGGCCATACAGAAAAATGCCAGTCTAACGTAACAAACTAGAGACTAAATTTAGTAAAACTGCATTCACAGGTTTTCTTTTTGTGATCCTGTGTCCTTTAAAAGTTTTTTTTCAAAGTTTTAGAGGATTAAATTTTATAAAAATATTTTTTTTATATTTGTACTTGTCCTAGGATGCCTTTAGTGATAGCAAATGAAAAAGCAGGATCTCCCCTAATTTTCCTATTTTATTATTTGTACTGGTCAGGAAAAAGGAGGTAAGTTACGTCCTTTCAAAAATGTATCCTTCAATACACAGAAAAATATGGAGGAAACAAATTTGAGTAATCATTTGTTTAAATATAAAAACAAAAATTGAGTAATTTTTTAATTGACGCAATTAAAAATTTACTTAAAAATTTTAAAAACAATTTAAGTAAATAATTTAATAAAAATTTAATATTTTTTTTAATTTTTTTTTAACTCTCATAGTTTTTTAAATTCTCGTTTAGTTTATAGTTTTTTGTATATGTATATGAAAGTTTGTAATCGTCTTTATAAAATTTTCCTATCTTTTTGAGACATAAGTACCCAGGCAGAAAAATACAAACGGGAGAGCGCTGGCAAAGTACCTTTTATGGTCGCTTGAGTGCTGGGAAGCATCACAGTTTAGTACTCTCCAAGCGTCCAAAATGATAACCACGGTCCAAAATGATAACCACGGCATACCGTTGCTATTTTAAAGCGCTTTGAAAGCGCTTTAAAAACAAAAAATATGGTACTATTATAGCACTTTTAGAACAAAAAAATTGGACGTATCTAAATTGTATACATAAGTCCATAAGACATGACTTTTTTTGGTGTTCATTCGAATAAAGAAATTTATTAAATTAGGATAAACAATTTATTGACTCATTTATTAGGATAAAAAAATTTTGAACAATCTTTGAACAATTTTCTAAGTCCCGGAAAAAAAATTGCTTGCAGTTTTCTTTGCGTTTTGGAATAAAAATTCATTAAAATGCTTTTGGGAAAAAATTTTAAAAAGTCCCGAAAAAAAGTGGTGTATTGAACAGAAAAGGGTATGTATCCGTAGTTTAGGTGATGTATCCGGAGTTTAAGACATTTCCTCACAAAAGAAACAGATGTTTTTATATAAAAGGTGTCAATTTGTAATATGTAGGTCATTGTGACATATCAGGAGAACTATCAAGGACCGGCCACTTATCCTGCAGGGAAATAAAAAATATTCCAATTGCTAGGAAAATTTATAAATTTTAATAAAAAGTTTATACTTTGAACGGATTTAAAAAGAAAAACATTGGCAAAGCGCTTGGAAAGCACTTTTTCGAATTCATACTACCTTCTATACAAAAAATAAAGTGCTTTGCCGAGACTTTTTCTTTGGAACGGTTGGCAGTTTCTGCCAGGGTATGTTTGGTATAGTTTGAAAAAACAAGTTTTTTGTTTTTTTAATTTAACCCCCTAATTTTGTAAAAAGCAACGCGCAGCGTTGTCAAAATTTCTGTGTATTTTTTTTTTATTACTAATTGTATTGAAATTTTGACAACGCGGCGCGTTTTGTTTACAAGATTAGGCCATAACACTTTTTTAAACATTTTAAAAAAATAAATAGATAAATTTTGAGTAAATTTTTAATTGTGTCAATTAAAAATTTACTCAAATATTTTTAAACATTTAATAAATTTTTATTAAAAATTTACTCAATACTATTAAATCGTTTACTGGTGCAAAATTGAGTAATTTTTTACTCAATAGTATTAAAAATTTACTCAAATATTTTTTTTTATTTTTTTCAAAAATTTCAACAAAATATTTTTATAAAGTTTTCAAATGATTTTTTCACATGCTTTTATCCTGCAATGGCCAAATAAAAGAGTTGCCAAATTATGGGAGATCCTCCTCTTTTATTTGAGATCACAAGTGTTCCTATGACAAGTCAAATATTTAAAAAATATTCTACAAAATATATCCTTTAAAACTTTGAAGTCCTCACGAAATGAGGAGGCGTGGATAAGTAAATGTTGAAAAAATTGTCACATGTGTGTCGAATTGCCTTGATTAAATATTTATCAAATTAGAACGAAATGCACCACAATCCAAAAAAAATACATTTTTGAAATTTGTTTATGGGCTATTGATTATTTTTTTTTTTTTGAAAAAATTTTCAGAACTCGTTCCGAAATTTTAAATTTAAAAACAAAATTGTTTATTTAAAGTCTTTCGTTTTTTTTTTAGAAAATCGCATTTCAATATTAAATTTAATAATAATTTTGTAATTTTCTTGTATTTGCTTGTTTCATTGTAGCGTATGAGTTAAAAATATTTGCGAAATTCGTTGATTTGTAACTCATACGCCATGTTGAATTTTCTTACAAACCTTCTTATTTGCTTTTACAGATCATACTTCAAACGTACAAAAAAAAAAACAAGTTGACAAAAACAATTCACCGCTTACATACTGATGACTCTCCTCTTATGAAATTTGTGACATTTTCATACAATTTTTTCAAATGTCCAAATGACATGTCAGCAGTTGGTCAGCATTGGAAACCAACAATTCGTTTAAACCACCGCTGATCAACTGCTGACTTATCATTGGGGACATTTGGAAAAATTGAATAAAGATGTCAGCGATTTTATAAAGGAAGAGTCAGCGGTATGTCAGAGATGATTTTTTTCCGACTGGGAATGAATTTTAAAATGCTGTTCGCTTACTTAAATTTACAATGGAATTAATATCTTTCTAGACGATAATCCCGATTTCGTACGGAGATATTTTTATTTAAATAAAACTACTTTTTTAAAAAGTTTAAACTATAGACGCCCCAGTCAGGCTAGCGTGCTAGCCTATGAGTCTGGTGGTCGTGGGTTCGATTCCCACCAGAGGCCTTGGTCTGTTTCGCTACAACGAGACGAAGGGAATTGTTACCAGTTCGCGGTTATGTAATATTAGAATATGATTTTAAAATAAAATAAAATAAAATAAAATAAAATAAAATAAAATAAAATAAATAAAATAAAATAAAATAAAATAAAATAAAATAAAATAAAATAAAATAAAATAAAATAAAATAAAATAAAATAAAATAAAATAAAATAAAATAAAATAAAATAAAATAAAATAAAATAAAATAAAATAAAATAAAATAAAATAAAATGAAATAAAATAAAATAAAATAAAATAAAATAAAATAAAATAAAATAAAATAAAATAAAATAAAATAAACGAAAATAAAATAATAAAAAAAAAATAAAAAAAATTAATTAAAAAAACTGTTATATATTTGAAAATTTTTACTTTATTTTCGGATATAGCGCGAGTTTTTAGTGGGTCTAATCTCTGAAAACTAGTGTTATCTGCTCAAAGTATACTTTGTAAATAAAGAAAAAAAAAAAACGGAAAAGGGGGAACAAGTTTCCCCTTGAAGCACTAAATAAAAATGCAATTTTTTTTCGGCCCGCCTCCTTTGGGATTGAAACATAAATTGTATTACTCAATGCAAGGACCAAAAAAAGTAAATTTGCTTTGATTGTCTTGAGAATGAAAGTGTCCCCAACCTGGCACATTTTGTTAAAATTTTAAACAGTTTGGAGTTTTGGATTTGTATTTTGTGGATTCATAATTTAAAATTATGGATTATCTGAATTTCCAAATTTAGGTATAAATAAACTATTTTATCCATCTTAAATGTTGCTATTTCTAGATTTTGTTTTTTTTTATAACAATTGAATTCATTGGTCATTACAACTTTGTTGATCAAATTCATGTTTTTGTAAATTTTTCATAGCCTACTGTTCATATGAATATCTATTTATTAAATTACTAATTTAACGTAACAAAAACGAACCACACCTTATCATTGGATAACTATTATTTCAATAAACCAACAAAAAAAGTGAATTTCTATAGCAGATTCTTTGCTACGATTCATGTAGTTATTTTTTTTAAGATAACAGTTATTGTTTGCATTGTATTGTTTAAATATTAAACTTTGTTTGATTTCTTAACCCTTTTAGGAGCGAGCTAAATTTTTTTTTGCCAGACAGAAATATTTTAGGAAATTGCAAAGCCGACGAACTTGAAAGACAACAGACAGAACACAGATTAGTTGTGCCAACCGAATTTAGAGCCAACTGAATTGCTCGACTACAACAACAATAAGCTACCACTTATTTGACAACAATTCCTTGTAATTTTACTAGCTTTTTACAAATAATTTTGTAATTTTATAAGCTTTTTACTAATAAAATTGTAAATTTAAAATTATTTTGAAGCGATAAAACTATTTTACGAGAATTCCTAGTAAAAATAACGAGCTTTTTCGTAATTTTACAAAAATTTTTACCACTAAAACAGTGAATTTACAACTATTTTGGCACAATAAAACTGACAAGGAAATCTCGCGAATTTACCAGATTTTTTTTGTAAAAAAATGTTGAAAATTTGTAAAATTACAAAAAAAAATGTAAAATTACAAAAAAATGGTGTAAATTTCGATCGAATTTTTTTTTTGTTAAAAAACAAGGAAAACTGACAAATATTGGTAAAATGGGACTTTTTCTAGTAATTTGACAAGGTTTTTTTGTGCGTAAAGATATCTAATAAATTGAAATATATTCATTCGCCTCCAGAAACAGAACGTCTTCAACATGTGAAATTGACAACAGAGAATATATCAGATCTTTGTAAACAAAATATTTGATAATCCAGATTTATTTGCCACTTGTCTTATTAAAGACCTCCAAAAGGGTTAAAAACAAAAACTTTACCTATGTTAATAAAAACTATGATTTCATGCAGTGCGTTTGTTTTCAATAAAAGCCTGAAGCAAAAATTTACAATTGTATTAAAATAATCCCAACAACAGCAACATTTTAAAAACGCTAAAAATGGCAAAGAAACATAAAAAACATACAGACAAAAAAAGTAAATGAGGTCGAAATATACTATTTGCAATTTATGTTGATATTTGCGGCATCATTCATAGATTATTGTAGATCTTTTAAGGTTTTATTATTTTTTTTTTTTATTTTTAATTTTAAAGATGCAAAGTCAATGTAAATTCTGTGATATTAAAAACTTTAGTACGCTGAGAAAAAACATAGTAATTGTGTAACTAAAAAAATAATAGAAAAATTCAAAAAATAAAAAAAAACAGAAAATAAAAAAAAAAATATGTTAAATCCTCTAACATGTCAACAAATTTAAAAAAAAAGTAAAATTGTAAAAAAGATTATTGTAAAAAAGTTAATTTGAAAAAAAAAACTTAGCGCGCAGAAAAATTTTTTTGGTGAAAAAAAATTCGCGAAATAAATTTTTAAAATACAAAAATTAGAAAATAGGAACTTATTTAGAAACAATTGAGAGTGTTACATTCGGCTGAGCCGAATCTTTTATACCCTCCAAAATGTAAAAAAAAAACAATATTAAAAAAATTCCAGGGACGTCTTTTTTTTTGGGGGGGGGGGGTTGGTGGGCGACATTAGGGAACACCTTCCCCTTGTGATTTTGAACTTCTTCTGAGATAAGAATGTGGCATTTGCTTAGCAAATGTAAAAAAAACAACAAAAAATGCGGTTTTTCTTAGGTTGGTTTAGTTCTCCAAGGGGGAACTTTTTTCCCCTTGGTCCGATTTTGCCCATTTCCGAACTTAACCTGCCTAGGAACATAAGACATATTCGTGCCAAACTTCGGAAGTCTAGCCATTAAGATATAAAATAATTGATCAAATTTATAGCAAAGCATATGAGTTTGGTGTTCAGAGTTGGACATACAAGGTAACGGAACTGATCGTCTTTAACTTGGTAAAGTCCAGAACCAATCCTTGTTTTTGTAACCAATTAAGAAGACTCACGACCTCCGACCCTTAGGGGCAGGTGGACACCGGGCAATGGTATTATAACCAGACAAGGAAAAGCAATAAAATTTAAAATTCGTTATTGATAAAATTCAATTTTGATTTTTTCATAAAATTCAAGAAAGAATTTTAAATAAAATTCAAAAAAATTTTATTTTAAATTCTTAGAAGAAATAAAATTCAAAAAAAATTTATTTTAAATTCTTAAAAGAATTTTATTAATAAAAAAAAAGAATTTTATTTTCATAATAACAAATATATTTTAAACAAATAAATATCAAACCAAAAATAAAATCAAATTCAAACCAAAAATAAAATTCAAAAATAAAATTCAAACCAATAATAAAATTCTATTTTTTTTGAGAATTTTATTTTTGGAAATAATAAAGTTCAAATGTTTTTGAGAATTTTATTTAAACAAAAATTATATTTCAAATACCTTATGAATTTTAAATAAAATTCGAATTTTTTCCTTGTCTGATTATAACAGCCATTATGGTACTAGCTAGTGTGAGCAACGAAATGTCTGGCTGGAGGCAGTAAGTTGGCAGCCCAAACACCAGCCTTGGATGCAGAGGGTTAATCTCCCACTCATCCGAAATCAAACGATTAATGAAACCAGTATAAATGAAAACCAACGGACTCCCTTGGCAACGACCTTAAGCATGAAGAAAGGAACACGATTTGGATTATGGAATGTTCGTACTATGCTAGATATTGCAAAATTGGAACAAATTGAAAAAGAAATGTTGCGTTATAAATTAGAATTTCTAGGCTTGTGCGAAACCAGATGGCCAGACAATGGCGAATACAAAACAGAAAATGGATTGTCCCTTATTTACTCCGGAAAATCGCCGGATCTGCCAAGATCCAGTGGCGTAGGCATTTTAATGTCAAAAAATGCCCGTAAAGCACTCATTGAGTGGACACCGTATGGCGATCGTATAATAGTTGCTCGTTTCAGAACTCGAGCTTGTAATATTTCTTGTATTCAATGCTATGCGCCAACTGAAGCTGCAAACGACGATGATAAAAATGCTTTCTGCAGTTATCTTTCGAAGGTTCTTGACAAAATCAACATCGGAGATATAAAGATTGTTCTTGGGGACTTTAATGCTCAACTAGGAAGTGATAATATGGGAAGAGAGAGAGTCATGGGCAAACATGGCATGGGTCGCCTCACTGGCAACGGTTTACTATTCACAGAGCTCTGCAGTAACCATAACCTCGTGATAGGGGGCACGTTGTTTCCGCATAGGGATATACATAAAGCTACATGGGTGTCCCCTGACAACATTACTGAAAATCAAATAGATCACATTACGATCAGTCGCACGTGGCGTGGGTCTCTTCTTGACGTGCGCAGTAGAAGAGGTGCTGATGTGGGAAGTGACCATCACTTGGTAGTTGGCTTAATACGTTTTAAGATTGTAGCCGTTGCACAAAACAATCAACAAAATAAAAAAGGAAAGGTAAACATGGAAAAATTATCAATAGAACCCACTGCAACTGCATTTGTAAGAGAGCTTCGTGCAAGAAGTTCCACACTCAATAGCGAAGGATGTCATGATCCTGTACACTACTGGTCGCAAGCTAGATCCATACTGTTGGAAACTGGCCAAAAACATCTGGGTTACGTAAAGAAAACAAGAAAGCCGTGGATATCTGACTTCACATGGGAGCTTATTGAGAACCGAAAAGAACTTAAAATCGCCCGTGACAATGCAAAAACTCGGCAATCAAAATCGGAGTTGCAAGTTAAATACAACGATGCCAACCGGCAGGTAAAACGTAGTGCAAGGCGGGATAAGAGAAAGTGGGCTGACGATCTAGCCACCGAAGCAGAAAAGGCTAGTGCGACGTTAAGAACAAGAGATTTATATAAAATAACAAAAACTCTTACTGAACGCAACCATGTAAATACCAAACCTTTTAAAAACACTAGGAATGAGCTGGTGTACTCTAAAGAAGAGCAAGTTAAACTATGGGAGGACCATTACAGGAATATGCTATCGAACAACAATAACACAACAAACTCGAGGATATGCAACTGTACCGCAACAGAACATCGAACACGTATAAAAAATATTAATATAGAACCTCCTGACTTGGATGAGATTCAACTTTCAATTGCTTCTCTTAAGTGTCATAAGGCTCCAGGTCCGGACTATCTTCCACCGGAACTACTGAAGGCAGATTGTGCTACCACGGCTAAACTACTTCAACCACTAATAGAGCATTTCTGGGTAAACAAACATCTGCCAGACGAGCTTAAAGAAGGACTGATAATTAAGACCCCAAAAGAAAGGTAATCTGACTGAATTAAAAAACTGGAGAGGCCTGACACTTTTAAATATGGCATATAAGATCATTGCTCATATACTCAACAAACGCATTTCTGCTACTATTGAACCTGATCTTCGCAACGAACAATCTGGATTCAGGAGAGGTAAATCTTGTATAGACCATATAAGCAGCCTTCGAATAATAGTAGAAGAATCAGTCGAGTGGAGGTCTGCCTTATATTTGCTATTTATTGATTTTGAAAGGGCCTTTGATACGTTACATCAGCCGGCCATATGGGATGCTCTAAGATGTAAAGGGATTCCAGAACCACTGATCCAACTTACCAAATCTTTATATGATAACGCATCGTGTCGTGTATTACATGATGGACTTGTAAGTAATGCATTTCCTGTTGAAAAAGGGGTAAGACAAGGATGTGTGCTTTCCCCCCTTCTTTTTAACATCGTTCTAGATATTGTAATGGAACAATCAATGAAAGGTGATCGTGGTATAGCCTTTGGACTGCAGGGCAGATTAGATGATCTAGAATATGCCGACGACATATGTCTTCTGTCACACAATTTTAATAATATGCAAACAAAGCTCAATATCCTTGTTAAGAATGCATCCAAAGCTGGTCTTAAGATAAACATATCTAAGACTAAATCATTGCGCGTCAACACCAACAGCACCGAGTCACTAAAAATTTTAGAACAACCACTTCTTGATGTAGACAACTATTGTTATCTCGGCAGTATAATAACTACTTCTGGTGGCAGCAAAGAGGATATAGCTTACCGTATTGTCAAAGCAAATCAAGCATTTGGCTCACTGAATAAAGTTTGGATGTCCAATCGCATAACCCTACGCACGAAAATCAAACTTTTCAATTCAAATGTAAAATCTGTTTTATTATATGGTTGCGAAACATGGAACATCACAAGTGAGGACTCAAATGCACTCCAGGTATTTGTTAATAAATGCTTGCGAAGAATTTTACGTGTTTTTTGGCCTATGACAATAACGAATTATGAGTTATGGCAAAAAACAGAACAAACCCAAATCATGCTAGACATCCGCATGAAAAAGCTGAACTGGCTTGGTCATACCTTTAGGAAAAGTCATGATGACATAACAAGGAAAGCGCTCGATTACCATCCCCAGGGCAGCAGACGTAGAGGAAGACCCGCAAATACGTGGAGACGACAAGTAGAAAATGAACTGCGGTCAGCCAGAACTTCATGGAGAGAAGCAAAAAGGCTAGCTGTAGATAGAAGTCAATGGAAAACATTTGTACTGGCCCTTTGTTCCAACTAGGAATCCCAGGAATTTATATATATATATATGAGTAAGGCATAAAATATAGCATACCAGAACATAATATATAAGGTTAGAGTGGCATTTTTCTTCTCTGATTTTCAAAGTCCGGGCATTTTTTTATTCTACGAGGCCTAAACCTCATGTGGTACCAATTTGAAGCCAATCGGAATAAATTAACCCGTGGCGCCCGGCGGTCAAAGTTTTGGATTTTTGAAAAATTAAAAAAATAAAAAAAAAAAAAAAAATAAACCTTTCAATTAATTTGTTAATTTTGATGGGCTGAGCACGAATATCAAAAAAAATTAAGATCGGTCGAACAGTTTTCGAGATATCGCTATTTGAAATTTGTAAAAAAATGGCGCTTTTTTCCTACGTTCAAGAAATTTTTTAAAAAAAGTCTCGAATTTGATTCCGCCGACCCTTTTGTAGAGCTTAAAACAATCTTTCATTTAGAACTAATTTGGAAAATTTCCACCAAAATTTGGGATTTTTGAAAATGAAAAAAAAAAAAAAAAAAATATCTTGCGATACATTAGTTTTATTAACTCTATCATGCTGAAAACGAATATCAAAAAATTTATAAAATCGGTCAACCGGTTTTCGAGATATCGCCATTTAAAATTTGTCAAAAAATTGCAAAATGGTCGGTTTTTTCCTACGTTTAAGAATTTAAAAAAAAAACTCTAAAAATTTCTTTCCTTTAACCCTTTCATAGAGCTTGATACAATCTTTCATTTAAACTTATATTGAGCCAAAGCCGATCATTTTAACCCGTGGCACCCTTCGATCAAAGTTTAGGGTTTTTGGTAAAAAGTTTCTAAAAAGCCAAAACTTTAATCGATGGGCGCCACGGCTTAAAATGATCGGATTTGGTTTAAATTAGTTTCAAAAGGCGGAATGAAATTTTTAGACTTATTTTAAAAAATTTCTTGAACGTAGGAAAAAACCGCCATTTTTTACAAATTTTAAATTGCGATATCTCGAAAACCGATCGAGCGATTTTCAATTTTTTTGATATTTGTGCTCAGCGCATCGAAATTAACAAATATAATGTGTCAAAAGATAAATATTTTTTTATTTTTCAAAAATCCAAAACTTTGACCGCCGGGCGCCACGGACTAATTTAATCCGATTGACCTCAAATTTGAACCACATAAGTTTTAGACCTAGAACAATAAAAATTTGCCCGGACACTTGGGAAAATCGAAAGTTGACATAAAAATGCCAGTCTAATATAAGGTGTTACGAGTAGTGAAAAAGTTATTTTGTATTAAATTTACTCACGTGATTGTAAGTGAGTTTAAGTAGATAAAATATGCTCGTGAGTGAGTGTGTGTCATTAGAAAATTCCTGTCGTCAGCCCATCTCTAGTTTAAACTCATGCATTTTTTATAAAATATTTATTTTTTATTTTATTGTAATGCATTATGCATCCAATTATAAATAATGCATGATTTTAAACTTTGAAATAATACATAATGTAACCAAATATTTAACAAATTAATTTTCCGCTATGTTAGATATGCTTCCCTTGGACTTACATATTCAAGGAGAAGCCATGAAATCTTTGTGCAGGCTCCGCAAAAGCGGAACATGGCATGGGGAGTACAATGTGGGACATGGTCGTCTGTTCAATAGGCTATCGGAACTTTGTCCGATGTTTTCTATGCCTTTGGACAGTACAACCTCTTGCATCGAGTTTGGTAGGAAGTTTACTGTAACCGTATTTCCGAGTAGGGAAGACTGGGGAAACCCAGCAGACCTACTGGAAAATTACACGGATACTTTCTACACGGATGGATCCAGTAACTTAAATGGCTCTGGGTCTGGTTGGTATTTGGACGATGCGACCAAATGCTATATTGCTATGGGAAAAATGGCTACAGTATTTCAGACTGAAATATTTGCTATTTTGGACGTAGCGACCTGGATAATTAGGAACAGATGGAGTAATAGGAGAATCAGTATTTGCAGTGACAGCCAGGCTGCGCTCATTGCACTTGAATCTCCAGTCGCTTCATCCAAAATTGTCCAGGAATGTAGACGCAGACTCAATGAGGTCTCATGTGGGAATCGCGTCAGTCTTCTGTGGGTTCCGGGTCATAGGGGAATACGGGGAAACGAGATTACCGACTCTTTGGCAAATCTTGGCTCTGATACAATTCCTTACAATCCGGAACCTCAAATTGGTATTGGCTTAACATGGCTGATGCGTTGGATCAACTCTCATATGAAAGAAACTTTCATGGAAAGATGGTCAAATGAGTTGGCATGCAAGAATACCAAACGTTTTGTGATTAAGCCAGACAAGAAAGTGACTAACTATCTACTCAGCCTCAGTAGAATAGACTGTCGCAGACTTAAGGCCGGGTTAGCCATAAAACGTAACCGTAGCGTAGACTCTATACAATATTCTGTAAGCTAAAATAGTACAGAACATTTTTATTTATGTTTTGTTTTTTTCCAACGCATGGTATTTTATGTCACGCTAAAACGTAGAGAGAACCTGTTGAAAATAGGTTCTCTCTACGTTTTAGCGTGACATAAAATACCATGCGTTGGAAAAAAACAAAACATAAATAAAAATGTTCTGTACTATTTTTGCTTACTGAATATTGTATAGAGTCTACGCTACGGTTACGTTTTATGGCTAACCCAGCCTTTACTGGCTTAATTACGGGACACAAGTAGAATAGACACAGTAGAATGGACTGTCGCAGACTTAAGCCTGAATTACTTTAAACGTGCGTAAAACGTAGACTCTTTACCAAAATTCAGTAAGTAAAGATAGTAAAGAACATTTTTATTTATGTTTTGGTTGTGTCTAACGCATTGTATTTTTTGTCACGTCAAAACGTAGAGAAATTCTGTTGAAAATAGAATTTCTCTACATTTCAACGTGACAAAAAATACAATGCGTTAGACAAAAACAAAACATAAATAAAAATGTTTTGCCCTTTTTTTACTTACTGAATTTTGTTTAAGAGTCTACGTTTCACGCACGTTTAAAGTAATTCAGGCTTTACTTGCTTAATTACGGGACACAATGCTTGTGCTCGTCATATGACGAGATTAGGTGTCTTATCAGACCCGTTATGCGTGGCTTGTCTTGAGGATGATGACACAACTGAACATTACGTCTGTTGTTGTCCAGCGTTCTCAAGGGCTAGACTGAGAATATTGGGTTCTGATATTCAGTATATGGACACGGTCCATGGGGAAGTCCATGTTGTCTGATGTTCTCAAGTTTGTGAAAGCAACTGAGAAATTCTGAACAAGCACTTTTCTTTCTTTTTCTTCTCAACCTTTTATCACCCTTACTTAATCTTTCTTTTCAGGGTACGGTACAATGGACTATTTTATGTCTGAGCGCCATGGAATTGCCTAGAAAATTTACTTATTTTTAGGCTTGTACAATAGGGTGGGTCGTATTCCAACAAAGTGCTCAGATCAACTATTAATGGTGAAAAAAAGTTGGTACAAGTAAATACAAGCAATTTAAAACCAAAATGAACAAAATCGGTCCATGGCTTCCGTTCTCGCATCGCGGGTCAAAATTGCGGTTTTTGAAAAAATGGACATAATTTAAAAAAAAAAATTAAATATTTAAAAAAAAAATTATTAAAAAAAAAATTTTTTTTTGTATCGCATTAATTCAAAGATATTTAGAAAAATTTTGTTTGTTTTTTTCGGATATCGATAACCCACCCAAACGTGAGGCAAAAAAAAAACTCACATTTTTACCATGGAGCTCAAAACTACTTTTTCACTATTTTAAAAATTTAGTGAAACAAAATTTTTAAATATATTAGTTTATCCACTTGATATCATTGAATACATCTCAGGGATTGTAGAAAAAAATTCTTAGTTAAATTCCTTCGTCCAGTTGGTGTGTGGAGCGATTTGAATTTAGCGGATTTCCAGAACATGTGTTTTTATCGACATTTTTGACTAATTTGTAGTTGTTAGCAACATTTTACTTAAATTAACCAACTTTTTTTGTTCAAATGGTTGTTTTGGACCATAGTAACTCTGCTTTGAAATAATAGGCTTTTTGGACAACGTTAACCCTTGCCGGCACGAGGTTAAAAATTCCTCCAATGAAATTTTCGAAAATTCCTCACTCTAAAATCGTGTATTTGTTTAAATAATGAACAATTACAAATTTATACAAAGTTTTCTTGAAGGACATCTTTAACCCTTGTTGAACGAACGCCCAAAAAACAGCTGTTTTTTTTTGCTCATAGTCAAAATGGACTTTTTTGACATATTAAATAATATGTTTTTCACTTTTAGCTTTACACAGTAAAAACGACGAAGACGTAATGAAATTTCGGATGTCATTTTTTTTATTTTATTTAGTTTTAAACACTTTCCGCTTAAGTGCGCTTACTTTAAAACGTTAATTTAATTGCGATCGTTTAAATGTATTCCCCGCTTACACGATTCACTCGCAGATGTTCCTGGGTTAAGCTAAGAGTGAAAAACTTATTCAGTATGTTAAAAAGTCCATTTTGACTATGATTATAAAATGAAAGATATGTACATCTGCGAGTGAATCGTTTGAGCGGGGAATGTATTTAAACGATCGCATTTAAATTAACGTTTTTAAGTAAGCGCACTTAAGCGGAAAGTGTTTAAAACTTAATAAAAAAATGGCATCCGAAATTTCATTACGTCTTCGTCGTTTTTACTGTGTGAAGCTAAAAGTGAAAAACATATTATTTAATATGTCAAAAAAGTCCATTTTGACTATGAGCAAAAAAACAGCTGTTTTTTTGGCGTTCGTTCAACAAGGGTTAAAGATGTCCTTCAAGAAAACTTTGTATAAATTTGTAATTGTTCATTTTTTAAACACATACACGATTTTAGAGTGAGGAATTTTCGAAAATTTCATTGGAGGAATTTTTAACCTCGTGCCGGCAAGGGTTAACGTTGTCCAAAAAGCCTATTATTTCAAAGCAGAATTACTATGGTCCAAAACAACCATTTGAACAAAAAAAGTTGGTTAATTTAAGTAAAATGTTGCTAACAACTACAAATTAGTCAAAAATGTCGATAAAAACACATGTTCTGGAAATCTGCTAAATTCAAATCGCTCCACATACCAACTGGACGAAGGAATTTAACTAAGAATTTTTTTTTACAATCCCTGAGATGTATTCAATGATATCAAGTGGATAAACTAATATATTTAAGAATTTTGTTTCACTAAATTTTTAAAATAGTGAAAAAGTAGTTTTGAGCTCCATGTTAAAAATGTGAGTTTTTTTTTACCTCACGTTTGGGTGGGTTATCGATATCCGAAAAAAAACAAACAAAATTTTTCTAAATATCTTTGAATTAATGCGATACAAAAATTTTTTTTTTTTTAATAATTTTTTTTTTAAATAATTAATTTTTTTTTTTAAATTATGTCCATTTTTTCAAAAACCGCAATTTTGACCCGCGATGCGAGAACGGAAGCCATGGACCGATTTTGTTCATTTTGGTTTTAAATTGCTTGTATTTACTTGTACCAACTTTTTTTCACTATTAATAGCACAGTGATACAAAATCGAACTTTCGGAATCGGAATGGGATGAAACCAAAAGCAAATGAAAGCTGACGTTTTGCATAACAAAGGCCCTCAAGGCCTTTGTTTAGATCAGAGCTAGATTTTATTTTACACGCATTTAAAGTTGGTGATTTTAAAGCATTTAAATTTTTTGTGTACTAAACGTGTCCAACTTTAAAGACCCCTGGTGGTGCCCTTATTGGACATGTAGGGTCCAGTTTCCAAACTTAAGCTCAAAATTACTTCAGCTATGACTGGTATGAATTTTGCTGCAATCGGTCCAGTACCTATTTACTGAATAGCCAAATTATTAAAATAAACCATGTACACCGTTGCGTATGATTGTTATTTAAAGGCAATTATTAATATAAATCACTGGACACCCTTGCGTATGATTGTTATTTAAAGGCAATTACAGTATTAATCATTCGCCACTAATACAGTTTTCAAGCATTTATTATTGTAATTATAATAAAAGTGCACTAAATTCAAATGCGTGCAAAACAAAATCTAGCTCTGAACTAGAAAAAGCCTTGAGTGGTTTGTTATGGAATATGTCAACTTTCATTTGCTTTTGGTTTCATCCCATTCCGATTTTGGGTGTTGCACTGTGTAGTTGATCTGAGCACTTTGTTGGAAACTCAACTCAACTCAACAACCAAATTTAAGTCATCCATGATTTAATATTTAGAAATAATAAATATGAAAAATATTTTTTCCAATAATCATGCATTGCGCAACAAATTATTAGTAAAGCATTATTTTTCACTTTAAAATAATACTTTGTGAAACAAATGTTTGGTAAGACATCCTAAAATAATGCTACAAATAAGGTATATACATTACCTGGTAATGTGTTACCTAATCACCACCCATTACCAAAGTTTTGCTGTGTTATTTAAATTCCTTTTGATATATAATTCTGTTCACATATGTCAACCAGCAGCCGCATTAAAGCCTTATTGTATTTTTAGGTTATGTAGAATATGCCCATTATGGTAAGGAATTTTATACAAATCCATTTTTGTTTTCCTTCAGTCTAACGAAAGCATAACCCATACTTACCCAGCAAAACTTAGATTACCAAATAAGGTATAAAATTAGGTATAGGATCTCTTATTTTATACATTGCAGCATTGATGATTTTAACAGGCGATGAGACTCAAAGTAATGCATACACATTATCACAAAGAATACCAGTAAGGTATAAAATAAGTCATAAATTTATAACGAAGAATACGAGTAAGGTGTAAAATATATGATATTTTATAGGTTACGAGAAATGAAACAATATAGCATACCAGAAGATAATGTATAACGTGTTACGAGTAGTGAAAATGTAATTTTGTATTAAATTTACTCACGTAATTGTAAGTGAGTGTAAGTAGATAAAATATGCTCGTGCGTGTGTGTCGTTAGAAATTTCCTGTCGTGAGCCCATCTCTAGTTTAAACTCATGCATTTTTTTATAAAATAATTATTTTTTATGTTATTGTAATGCATTATGCATAGGCTGACCATTCTCACTGATTTGATCAGTACATGTACTGATTTTTCATCACTTGTACTGATCAAAAAACGTTGTACTGATTTGTACTGATTTTTTGAAATATGTACTGATTGTACTGATTTTTGAACATTTCAACATAAAAAATATTTTTTTTCAAAAATTCTATACAAAAACACGAATTTATATTAAATAAGTTGTAAGAGTAGTTTTATATTACTTAAGTTGGGCAATGAAATTATAATGAAGTTATTCTAAGGAGCTTAATCTAAAGGTTCCTTAACGCAAAAATGTATGTATCTGAGCGTGAAGCTATTTTGATCTTTTCTGTAACAAAATGTTTCTGAATGATGGATTTTCTATATTTTTAGAAATGTAATTGCATAAAAATGATTCTAGGATGTTTAATGAGGTAATGTCATCAGAATTTGACATTTGGCTGTTTAATAACAACATGAGATTATTATTTGGGAAGTTTTTTAAAAGAAAGAGTTATCAAAACTTAAGGGTCGTGAGAGTTTGAGAAATTTTGTTATTCTCAAAACCTGTGGGTTTTTGTTATATAATTTGCACTGAAACGAACAAAACATTGAAATAAAGTTGTTTGAAGTCAATTACGACAACAGTTTATGGCAGTTGTTTTTTAAACAGTTGTTTTCACTAAAAAGTTTGTTAATTTAATTGAAATTTTTTGAGTGTTGGAAAAATAAACATAAAAACTTGAGCGTACTGATTTGAGTTCAGGAAAAAATGGTCACCCTAATTATGCATCCAATTATAAATAATACATTATTTCAAACTTTCAAATAATACATAATGTAACCAAATATAAGTCATCAAGGGGGGCCCCGTAGGCTAGTTGGTAGCGTACTAGCCTTTGAACATGGGGGTCGTGGGTTCGATTCCCACCAGAGCCCTTGGTTTTTTCCGCTAAAACGAGACGACGGTCATTGTTACCAGTTCTCGGTTAGGTTGAATTTATTAAAAAAATGAGTTGTAAATAAATAGAAAGAATAAATAAAAATAATTGATCATTGGATCAAAATTATTATTAATTATTATAAGTCATCCATGATTTAATGTTTAGAAATAACAAATATGAAATACATTTTTTCCCATAATCATGCATTACGTAGCAAATTATTAGTAATGCATTATTTTTCACTTGAAAATAATACGTTGTTGAATAAATGTTTGGTAAGACATCATAAAATAATGCTACAAATAAGTTACATGCATTACCTGGTAATGTGTTATATAATCACTACCCATTACCAAAGTTTTGCTGGGTAGGATCTAGCATTACTTTTTTATGAAAAAATACCAGTTTCTTCTACGTATTTCATTGGCTCATTATAAATATCTCTGCACATCAAAGAATTTGCTTTTTAAAAGGTATCGCTTCGTTAATGCACATTTTTGCATATTTGGGAAAAAATTTATGTTGTGCATATTTTGCTATAAACATATTTTGTATAAAGTTTTAGCTTATTTGTTCCTTTTTGTATTAACTATTTTTTAAAACATCGGTAACTGCCCACCTGGCCTCTTATTATTTTTTGCGCATAATTTCGAAATCGAAATACTTGTCCGAGTAAAGATTTTTTTTCGTTAATAAGCTAAAGTTTGTATGATACTTTTTTCAAGAATTTTATCATAGGTTTTCTGCAAAAAACTTGAAAATTCAAAACTATTGTTTGAAAACCCTTTGAAAAAGTTAATGAAAGAATCCAGTCTCATGCACACTTAACAAAGGCCTCTGTTCTGTCTTTCACAACTTTTCAATTCACATTTTCCGAATCACATAAAATCCAATTTGGTGTTCTGTTATATACATTTTTATTCAAAGTTAAAATCGAATAACTAAAATTTTAAAATAATAAAATCTAGAACACCAATTTGGAAATTTTCGTTTTCACATTTTTTAATGTGAATTACAGCGGACAAAGTAAAAAAATATTAATTAAAAACCGATACAAAAGTTGGAAAGTATGAAATTTTTTTTTCCAAAAAAGTTAAAATGCACCTTTTAAGTGCATATTTTCACAGTTTTCAGTTTATATTTTAGGCGCTTTAAACACAAATCCATACGATATATCGGAATTTATTTCCCCAAACTCATGAAGAATTAACTGCATTTTGCTCAATAATTTTGTGCCTTCCCTTATAAAATAAAAACAAGCAGAAAAGTTAAATTCGACTTAGTCGAATCTATAAATACCCTCCGTAATGCCCATTTTATATGATAGTAAATTTTCTAAGGTGAAAAAAATGACATTTTTGATCAGAATTATTTTATTTTATGTAAAAAAACTTTTTTTTAGTAATTTTTGAAAAAAAAAAAATAATTTACTAAATTTTTTTTTGAGTGTAAAATTTTTTTTGGGTGTAAAATTTTTTTCAAGTGTATTTTTTTTTGTTTCAGGTCAAAAATGCGTTGTAAAATATTTTTGTGACTTACCAATGTTTTTAAAACATGTTTAACGGGTTTTCAATACAATTGTTATTTTAGTTTAATTGCGAGCATAACAAAATTTTCTGGTTAAATTTTCCTTTTTATTTTATTTTGACAATTTGTATTTTAAAATTGTTGAACACATTTAGTGTTTAATATCGAAAATTAAACACTTAATGTTTACAATAAACATTAAATGTGTAATTTTAAAAATTTTGTGTTTATAATTTTAAAAATATATTTATAAACTCACAAAATACTATATAATGTGCGTAATATTAAAATTTTTGTGTGTAAACTAAAATTTTAAACACTTGGTGCTCAATTTTAGGCGTTGTGTGTTATTTTACATAAAAATTTACCCACTTGATTGTAGTATTTTTACAAGGACTTTTTAGAGTGAAATTTAAGGTGAAGCGAATCTGAAATTTACGGTTTTGCTAATTACTTTTGAACCACTGGACCGATTTGGCTGAAATTCAATACGGCTCAGCCAAGGGTAACGACAAATAAATATGCCAAGCTTCAACATCCTCAGAATTGCCTTTAGAAAGTTACCGTACTTTTTATTTCGTAAATTCGCGAAAAACCCTTGCCGAAATTCACTCTTTTACTCATAACTTTTGAACCACTGCACTGTGGCCGAAATCACTGAGCTAGCGGCGCTTAAGTAAAAATTTAAAAATTAAGATCGATGAATGTTTTTGCACTGCATCGTTTACCTATACTTTACAGAAAAAATTTACGTTTTTACTTTTGTTTTGCTTTCAATATTCGCACAGCTGTAAGCTATCAAATATACATTTTCTGCAGCAAGTGTATTAAAGGAATTTGGGGCCTAATTACTCAGTGAGTTTTTCTTGACACATTTAAGTCAATTGTTTATACATTTTAAGCCAAAAAGTTTTATATGAAAGTAAAAGGTATGTTTTAACTAAAAAATAAATGTTTGTGGCCTGTGTCTATCTAGTTTATTATTAGTTCATTGCAGAAGTTGATATTTGTGATATAAACTATAGTTTCATGGACTGCAACTTTTGAAATTCGATCGTATTCGGTCCAATTCCTGTTTTGTTTATTATTTTGGGTTATTTTTGTTGTGACGTTTCAGTATGGCGTGCTAGTTCGCGCAAGTTGTTCGGTTTTTTAGGGTCCATCTTCCTGTCCAAATAAACAGTATAAACGCGATGCAGACCACAATTTTCAATCGATTTGGCTAAAATTTTAAATTTAAGATTTTTTTATCGAAAGAACAAAACCTATTTGATTTTTGACAAAATCATCCCATAGCCCCATATTAATTTTCACTTCCAGTTTTTCTTAAAAAGCCCTTACAATAGTATTTTAACAAATATCCTCTTGAAATTCGACTGTTAGATGTTTTTTGTAGCCATAAATAATCACTCTAAATTTTAACGGAATCTGAACATTTTAAGTTCTAGTCCTCATACAGACCACCCTCCCGATATTCACATAAATTTCGCAAAATACATTAAAACACTGAAATAAATAAATATGGTTAAAAATTAAATTCTTTATAAGTTTTATAATCACAAATATGCAGTGGACTTTATTATTTTACATTTCCGAATTAAGCGCCGCTAGATTGGGTGTTTTGGCCACTGTGCACTGGACCGATTTGGCTGAAATTGAATACGACTCAGCCCAGGACAACGAAAAATAAATATGCCAAGCTCCAAAATCCTCAGAATTGCCTTTAGAAAGTTACCGTGCTTTTTATTTCGTTAATTCGCGAAAAACCCTTGCCGAAATTCACTCTTTTACTCATAACTTTTGAACCACTGGACCGATTTTGTTGGATGGCAATACCAACCTGACCAGGTAAATGCCCAACATATATGCCAAACTTCAGGAGCCTCCGTAAAGTCTTTCAAAAGTTAGCGTATTTTCAACAGACAGACAGACGGACAGACGGACGGCCGGACATCACTAGATCATCTTAGAATCGTACGAGGATCATGAATATATATACTTTATGGGGTCTTAGGCCAATATTTCGAAGTGTTACAAACGGAATGACAATTTTATATATACCCTCTATCACTAGAGTGGAGGGTAAAAAAAGTGTTTTAACATTTTAGAGAGTATAAAAAATTCGAAAAACAAAATTATGTTAAAAAAATTTAAAAATTTTTGATAAAAAAAAATTTTTATGAAAAAAAGTTTTTGATGAATTTTTTTGATGTAAAAAAATTGCTGAAAAAAAGAAATATGAAAAAAAAAATTTTGGTGAGAAAAAAATTGATAATAAAAAATTTGATAAAAAAATTTGATGAAAAAAAATATGATAAAAAAAATTTATGAAAAAAAATTTGTGAAAAGAAAGTTTGATGAAAAAAAAATTAATGAAAAAAATTTATGAAAACAAAAATTTGTTGAAAAAAAAAATTTGATGAAAAAAAAAAATTTATAAAAAAAAAAATTATGAAAAAAAAAAATTTTGATAAAAAAAATAATGATAACAAAAAAAGTTTGATGAAAAAAAAAATAAAAAAAAAAAACAAAATTTGATGAAAAAAATTGATAAAAAAAAATTTATGGAAAAAAAATTATGAAAAAAAAAAAAATTTTATGATAAAAAAAAAATTTGATGAAAAAACTAATGAAAAAAAATTGATGAAAAAAAAAAAATTATGAAAAAAAATTTATGAAAAAAAAAAAATTGATAAAAAAATAAAGAAAAAAAATTATGAAAAAAAAAATTGATGAAATAAAAAAATTTATGAAAAAAAAAAAAAAATTATGAAAAAATAAATTTGATGGAAAAAAAAATTGATGAAAAAAAAAATTTGTTGAAAAAAAAAGATTTTGATAAAAAAAAAAATTTGTTGAAAAATAATTATGTTACTTTGTATTCACCAGCTGGTGAAAAACGGTTTTATTCACCACAAGGTGAATTATTATCCAAGTTAAAACGCAAGTTATTAAAATTTTTGGTTTTAAGGCATAATGACTTGAGCGAATACGGAGCGGAGACGTGTTAGCTGATACGTTAGCTTCTATTAAAATATATGGAAGTAGGTTCTTAAACGAATACGTGACAGTGCTGGCCGCTACTGGCCTAGAAAATTTTGATTTTCCGTACGTTTTACGTGTCAGCTGATATTATTTTTTATTTTGTGTTGATATATTTTTATATAAAATTTTTAATAAAATTTCCAAATTAATATGACACGTTTAAACGGATTCAGTAAGTGCTTAAAAAATACAACAGCCCGTCACGCTACAGCACCGCTCCAGTAGCGCTCAAGTGCCTAGGCCTTTAAGAAAATGAAAATAGTAATTCTTGTTTTCTTTTTCGTTAATTGTTAGCTTATATAGTCAAACTGAGATAGCGTCCTGCAACTTTTTTAAAATTAGCCTAAAAACATTATCATGTTAAAAAAAGAAAAAATATTTTTAAAAAAATTCTGAAACAAAAAAAAAAACATGTTACTCAGATTTTTTCATTTAACTTTTGTTTTTAAATTTTTTTAATAAATTATTTGCAACTTTTTTTAACGAAAATTTTCCAACTGTCAAACCAACTGAATGGAATTCATGAACGCACATTTTCGTTTTCGAACGGAAATTTTCTCATTTTTTCTTTGATTGGAATTAGATTGGATTCATAAACACACACAGCTGATTTCCGAGAAAAAGTGTTGTCAAACCAATTCGGATTGGTTTCATAAACGCCCCAATAATCTAATTTTCAAATCAAGTGCTTTTATAGCTAAAAATTTAATATTTATGATCTATTATCAAGAGTGGAATTCACATTTTCGTTTTCGAACGGAAATTTCCTCATTTTTTCTTTGATTAGAATTAGATTGGATTCATGAACACACACAGCTGATTTCCGAGAAAAAGTGTTGTCAAACCAATTCGCATTGGTTTCATAAACGCCCCCCAAATCAAGAAATCAAATGCTTTTATAGCTGAAAAATTAAATATTTATGATCTATTATCAAGAGTGGAATTCATAAACGCACATTTTCGTTTTCGAACGGAAACTTCCTCATTTTTTCTTTGATTAGAATTAGATTGGATTCATAAACACACACAGCTGATTTCCGAGAAAAAGTGTTGTCAAACCAATTCGCATTGGTTTTTATGATTAATAAGTAGAAATTTAAAAAAAGACTGCTGATAACTCAAAATTTTTAACAATAATCAATAATCTAAATTGCCTACACAATTGAGTTGATCTTAATCAATAATCTAAGTACATTGTCAACACACTTGAGTTAAACTCTTAAAAATTTTTGCTATAAAAATAATGTTTTTAATAAGAAAAATAACACTCTATCAATATAGTTGCTTGGTTTAACTTATAAACAATTCAACAATGAAATTTTTAATATTTTTTATTGTTTTGTGTGCAATTCATTCAAATTATGGAAAAAACATTGAATCGATTTCTGTACAAAAAGAACGTTTTGTGAACATATCTGTTGTTTGTGAGCGAGATCTATTGAATGCTTATCGCATTATGAATGGTGTTGGCATGAAAAAATTGTATATTGGAGCTGAAGTGGAATATTTCACCAAATCTGAGGATTCATTAAATGCAGATTGGAAAGATTTAGGCTTTTATTGGAATGATAATTTAAACTATGTTCGCATTTCTTGTACTGATGAAGAAATTGAAGCTTTAATTATGCAAGATCGTGATTTAATTGATCGTGATGCAACTGGATATTTCTTGAATAAAAATTAAAAAAATTCAAGTATCATAAAAACAATTTGTAAATTATTATTAATCATAAAATTGTAAGCAAACATAAAATTTTGTTAATAAAATGCAAAAATTTTGACATTTTGGTCGGAATGATTTTGCTTGAAGCATTCGAGATTTAGTTTAAATTTGATACAACCCGTTTTCGTTAATCTTGGATGTCAGACTTAACCGAGGCTCCTGAAGTTTTGCATGTATGTTGGGCATTTACCTGGTCAGGTTGGTATTGCAATCCAGCGATATCGGTTCAGTAGTTTAAAAGTTATGAACAAAATACTGAATTTTGGCAGGGTTTTTCGTGAATTTATGAGATAAAAAACACAATTCAGGAGATGCTGAAGCTTAGCATATATATTTGTCGTTCCTTTTTGGTTCGTATTAAATTTCAGCCAAATCAGTTCAGTGGTTCAAAAGATTTTAGCGAAGCCGTGAATTTCAGATTAGTTCACATTAAATTCACGTGTTGAAAACCCGTTAAACATGTTGTATACAAATTGGTAAGTCACAAAAATATTTTACAACGTATTTTTGTCACTCAAAAATATGTTCAAACTAAAAAAAAATATACTCGAAAAAAATTTTACACTCAAAAAAAATTTTACACTCAAAAAAAATTAGTAAATTATTGTTTTTGTTTAAAATTACTAAAAAAGTTGTTTTACGCAAAATAAAACATTTCTAATCAAAAATTTTTTTTTTCACGTTAGAAAATTTACTGTCACTTTAAAAGGGCAAAGTGGAGGGTAGTCATAGATTCGGCCAAGTCGAATTTAACTTCTCTACTTGTTTTTAATGTTTTTGTTAGTCATTAAATTAACATTAAAAATTAACTGTAATATAATTTTATTTTAAATGCAAAATCTGTGGAATAGTTTTTAAATGAAATTTCATTTGTTTTAAGTGAATATTCACTGGAATTTACCTATATAATTTTTTTGGTGTTATTCTTCAGATTCAAAAAAAAAAAACTTTTTTGGGAGTAAATACCTTCTTAAAAGACAATTAGTGCCCCAACGGCCAAAGCGCCTGATCAAAGGAGTTATGCATTTTAAAGAGCAATTTTTGGGTTTGACCCTTGAGTATTTTTACGGCGTCAGCACATCGGGTTCATCCACTATGAATTGTCAAATCTGCCCTTAACGCGATATTTTTGTACATAAAATTTTTAAAAAAAACTGATGTAATTGAAAATTTTGGAGACCAGATTTGTGGCCGAGAGACAAATTGTTTTTTACCAATGTTGTTTCTAAGGGGGTAAAAAACTGTACTTTTGGTACTTTTTATATCTCCTGATATAATAGTCATAGAGACTTGAAATTTGGACTGTATGTTCACCTTCCGGAATATGCATCCACTAAGGCTGGATTTTTGCCAATGTTGATTCTGAGGGGGTAAAAAGGGTAAAAAACTTTACTTTTGGTACCATTTTCCATTTTCCTTAAATAATGGCCCTAGAAATTTAAAATTTGGAATGTATGTTCAGTAGGGTGGGTCAAATTTTTTCGACCCAAAGGCTCATCGTGATTCTTATTCTATGGGTCATTCTGAGCAAATTTGCCAAAGAAACCATAGCTCTAAAGTGAATTTCGAGCCCCCGGATTTTTCAAAATAGGTATTTTGTCTACACATATTCAAAAATAGAGGCAAAAAATTGTATTTCTTTTTAATCAAATGTGTATGTGGGGGTTTTTTGGGTAGCGGAATTCATTTTTGACATTCATTTTTATTTTTGAGTGCCGCTAGAGGGCGCTTTCGTAAATTTTTTTGGGAAAATATACGATATTGTTGTGGAAATAGACGAATTTTTGACTTTGTATTGAATACATTCAAAACACATACTCGAATTCTAAATTGTTAAATCATATTCCATACATTTTGTTCCTTTTTCCAGCTTTTCTAAAAATAAAATCGATAGATTTCCAGCTAACAAGGGAAGTCTCCCTGGTGTCACCCTCCGATCTTCATGAAATTTGGATATGTTGTTAAGAACGAAAATTAATTCGATACGTATTTTTTTTTATCGGCCCAAACTCATTTTTAGGGGGGGTCGATTTGTATGGGGGGAAATTGACCTTTTTCAGTTTTTTACGATTTACGCCTATTTAAACAAAATTAATATGGGCATGTGTGGTATCAGATTAAAGGTATTAAAAATACCTATCTCGTGGTGCTAACAACGAGCCAAAGAAGTTAATATTTTTCGATTTATTAACAAAAATGTCCTAAAATTTTGGTATTTTACTCAATATGACGAAAAGTTGTGCATGTTTGGAAACGTTCTTAGCACACGTATATAGCTTTTCCAAAGACCTTTCATTTGGTATGTAACATGACTAGGTTTCTTTTCGTAATATAGGAGATAAACGAAAAAAACTGAAAAATGGCCTTGTCTTCCCCCCTCCTTTTTACCCCCTAAATATGAATTTGGGCCGCTAAAAAAAAATACGTGTCCCTTTATTTTTTCTGATCTACAAAATAAAACCAATTCCATAAAGATCCGCGGGTGACACTAGGGAGACTTCCCTTGTAAGACCTAAATCACATCTTTACCAGCTTTTGAAGGAATAAAACCTAAAAATCTAGCTGGAAAATCTTATATTAATATTTATAAATTAATTAATATTTAATTTTAAACATGGATCCATTGCCGTCAACATCACAAGCCGCACCAACATCAATAAGTACCGAAAGTAGTTTGAAACATATGCCTTCTCACGATGTTCCTGCTTTTGGTACACATACAAAATTTGAAAAGAATTTCAGTCAACAAAAACGCGGATTCAATCAATTTTTGATTGAAATTCCTCCAATCAAAAAAATTGTTAAACCAATCATCAAATTGTAGGTAATTGATTATAAATTTTTTCAATCAAACATTTTTTCGATTTTGTTCAAATATTTGATCAATTTTTTATTTATAGTCAATCAAAATAATGATTGATTCAACAAATTAATTGTAAGCTTATGACAAAATTATCAAATACTGTATCTTTTTTGCTTTCCAAGATGTTGCCAACAATAAAATAGTAAACCCCGATTATTTTGTATATTTTTGAATTAATCTATTCAAATAAACTAAAGCGAAAAAAATCTGGTATGTTGAAAATTTGTAATTCGACAGTTAAAGAAAATAACAAAAATTTTAATCAAAACATTGATTGACTCTTTTACATTATGTTGATCAATAAATTTAATTGAACATTTTTAGCCAACAATTTTTTGTGTGTATGTTATCTGATTTGACTGGTCTCAATCTGCCAACTAAACAGGGTATTTTAAAGGCTCCCATACATTTCAAACAAATTGGATGACTTATTGAATGACCAATGTAATTTTTCTCGTGTATGGGGCTGTCGGATGGCTGGTCGGATGAAAAATCAAAAAGTTTGGATTTTTCGATGGTCGAATGAAAAGTTGGATGACATATCGGATGGTGTATTGACCTGTCATCAGACCGTTGTGCGAACAGAGACGTTTTAATTTATTATTTGTTTTTGTTTTTCACAAAATGATGTTTTTGTATAAATCAATGACAATAAAAAGTGAATTTTAACCTAAATATATTAAAAAAACATTAAAACAAATTGAAAAATAAAAAAAATATTCTGTTACTCCTTCAATAATTTAAAAAAAATGAGCGGTCATCCAACATGTGTATAAATTTGTCGGATAAGTGTATTTTGAAAATATTTTTTGGTTAACTAACAAGTCATCCAATATGTATTGTGTCTCTGGGCGGCTTAAGATGCTACTTTTTCTTGGCCGAAAATTTAATACCTTGCTTGACAAATAAGTACTACACTGAAGATAAATGCAAAGCAAAAGGCTCCAGTCTCTCATTTTAAATTGGGAAATGTAAATGTAAATGTAAACGTTTTATTTGCAATGTTGTTCAAAGATGAAAAAAAATACGCGACTTATTGTTAGCTCTAAAAAAAAATTACACTACCGTAACCATGTCATCAATTGCACAGATTTTACGAATTTGTCTTAAATTCGATTTAGGTCGTGAATGAATAACACACCCCCCCCCCCCTATAATTTTTAACGCTGAAAACTCTGGGCTATTTAAAATTTGGGGTTGTCTAATGAGAAAGTCAAATATTCGTCAATTTCCACAAAAAATTTCGAAAATTTACCCAAAAAATAACGATAAAATTAAAAAATGTACGAAAGCGCCCTCTGGTGGTACTTAAAAATAAAAATAGATATCAAAAAGGGATTCCTCGATCCAAAAACCCCCACATACACATTTGGCTAGAGGAAATAGCATTTTTTTTATCTCTATTCTTGAGTATTTGGGAAAAAAACCTATTTTGAAAAATCCGGGGGCTCGAAAATCATTTTAGAGCTATGGTTTCTTTGGCAAAGTATCTTCAAATGACCCGTAGAATTAGAATCTTGATGAGCCCCTTTACATTTTTTCGGTCCCCTACAATTTGACCCACCCTAATGTTCAGTCCCGGAATATATTTTCACTAAGGCTGGATTTTTGCCAATGTTGATTCTAAGGGGGTAAAAACTGTACTTTTGGTACTTTTTATATCTCCTAAAATAATGTCATAGAGGCTTGAAATTTGGTCTGTATGTTCAGTATAGATCCACAAAGGCTAGATTTTTGCCAATGATGCTTCTAAGGGGGTATAAAGCGTAAAAAACTGTACTTTTGGTACATTTTATATTTTCTTAAATTATGGTACTAGAAATTTTAAATTTGCAATGTTGGTTCGCTTCCTGGAAAAAAAGATTCACTAAGGCTGGGTTTTTGCCAATGTTGATTCTACGGGGGTAAATGGGTAAAAAAGTGTACTTTTGGTACTTTTTTCATTTACTGAAATAATGGTCATTCAAACTTGAAATTTGGAATGTAGGTTACTTTAGTGAAATTAAATATTCTGGAACAACAACTTTCCAAAAATTCTGTACAGATTATTAAAAGAACCTATTATTAAATGTACCTATTATAAAAAGTACATTTTTAGAAAAAGTACCTTATATAAAAAGTACGTTTTATAAAAAGTACCTTTTAAAAAAATACCTTTTATAAAAAGTACCTTTTATAAAAAGTACCTTTTATAAAAAGTACCTTTTATAAAAAGTACCTTTTATAAAAAGTACCTTTTATAAAAAGTATCTTTTATAAAAAGTACCTTTTATAAAAATGATCTTTTATAAAAAGTACCTTTTATAAAAAGTACCTTTTATAAAAAGTACGTTTTATAAAAAGTACCTTTTAAAAAAATACCTTTTATAAAAAGTACCTTTTATAAAAAGTACCTTTTATAAAAAGTACCTTTTATAAAAAGTACCTTTTATAAAAAGTACCTTTTATAAAAAGTACCTTTTATAAAAAGTACCTTTTATAAAAAGTACCTTTTATAAAAAGGAAAAAACTTTTTATAAAAATTACCTTTTATAAAAAGTACCTTTTATAAAAGTATCTTTTATAAAAAGTATCTTTTGATACATTTGCATTTGTACTTTACTTAAAACAAACGTTTCTATTTAATTTGTAATTTTTGTCAAGTAGCTTTTCAGAAAATATTTTCATATCATTGTATAAAACTTGAAATATTTGTCATAAATAAAATGGATTTTGAATCGTAAATACATACGGATTAATTGGCGACGAGGATGGGATTAGTTAGTTAGTAGCTAAATGTTCATCTTGTGCTTTGGAGAGTTCAATGCCTCCCAAGGAGTTTAATTCGTGGCAGCCACCTTCGGGGCCATGGCAACGGATTCACATCGATTTTGCTGGGCCGTTTCAAAATGCTTCATGGTTCATCTGCGTGGATTCTTTTTCTCATTACCCCTATGTTATAAAAATGGGATCAACAACAGCATCAGCAACAATAAAAACATTAAGAACAATTTTTGCAACGGAAGGTCTGCCGGAGGTTATCGTGTCGGATAACGGGCCTCAATTTACCGCGGAGGAGTTTAAAGAATTTTGTGCCTCAAATGGGGTAAAACATCTTACAACGGCACCTTTTCATCCAGCCTCAAATGGTCAAGCTGAACGCTTTGTCCGTTCATTTAAAACTTCATTGAAAAAGCATCTGCATTCAGGCATGAACGTTGAGGATTCATTGTTAAGTTTCCTATCGACATATCGTAGTACGCCTTTAGAAACTGGTAGTTCGCCAGCAGAATTGCTCCATGGACGCCAGCCAAGGACAATGCTGAGTTTATTAACTCCAAAGGTAACAGTTAATTATCCTGACCATTCCAAATATATGGTCAACGATTTGGTGATAGCTCGAATGTATGGCAAATCAAAAAAATGGGTAAATGCAAAAATTGTAAAGGTTTTGGGGAACATGTTGTATTTGCTTGACACAAGGGATTACGGGAAAATTAAACGACATCAGAATCAGTTGCGTAGAAGTTCAAAGGATATTTCACATAGTCCTGCTACAGACAACAGGCTTAATGAAGGCCAAGGTTTTATTCCCGGATTTACTCATACAGAAACATCGATCGTTCCAGCTTATAGTAGTCCAGAAACCAATTACCTGCCCGAGACATCTAACCCAATTTCACCAGCAACTTCTAATCATCATCGTGCTCTACTTCCTCCAGGAACACCTCAATCGTGTTCACCAGCAACACCAAACCCGCATTCACCAGTAACGGCGGATCAACAGCTTGCGCGGCCACCTTCAACAGGTTCTCCTAATCCATTTCCAATAAATGTGCCATCTCCAAGAATTATACGAAGATCAGCAAGAATCAAAAGAAGACGTGAAATTTACTCGCCGGAAGTTTTTAAGAAATTACCGCGGAGGAATTGATACATTTGCATTTGTACTTTACTTAAAACAAACGTTTCTATTTAATTTGTAATTTTTGTCAAGTAGCTTTTCAGAAAATATTTTCATATCATTGTATAAAACTTGAAATATTTGTCATAAATAAAATGGGTTTTGAATCGTAAATACATACGGATTATCTTTTATAAAAAGTATCTTTTATAAAAAGTACCTGTTATAAAAAGTACCTTTTATAAAAAGAACCTTTTATAAGAAGTACCTTTTGAAAAAGTACAATATGCTTGTCAAGCATATTTCACTTAAATTTCTTTTTTTGTGTGTTTGCTACAGTAATTAAAGTTCAAACAAAACATAGATAATATCGGTTCATGTTTGGACTTGGGAAACACTGCACGGTGGTCAATTCCGGCCAAAAATCATTTTATTTTTTTATTAAATCTTGATGAACTTTTGATGCTATATTATAGCTAATACTTCAAAACATACAACTTAAATCTTTTTTTGGGCCTTGTAACACTATATTATTGTCCATAGTGGTGCAAAGTTGAGTATTTTTTGCTTTTCATTTCAGCTTTTTTTAAAATGTATATTTTAGTTTTCAATAAAAGTTGGCTATGCATTTTTCTTCACATTATTTTTGTAAGTTCGGACATGGATTTTTAATTCCTATAGTAAATAATCATTCCATGTGGTTTTTGCAGATTTTGTGTGCGTTTTTGTCTTAAAGTGATGTGAATGAAAATTAGATTAGAAGATTAGAAAATTAAAAAAAAACTCTAAAAAAAATTAATTTTGAAAGACCATAAAAATCAATTAGAGGCTATTAGAGGTTAGCTATAAAAATCAGTTTGTACTTTTAACTATTAAAAGTAAGTATTTTAAATTTCAGCCCCTACTTTTACCGATTCTTTAAACCAGAGCATTTTTAGTGGACTCATTTTTTACAAATGGTGGACTTTTTTAAACCTACAAACTCCACCAAAATAGGGAATGTGAATAGATACTAACTTAAAACCCATAGATTTTCGTTAAAAAAAAACTTAAAAAAAAACGAAATAAAAAAAAAGTGTGGTTTAAGGGGGGTTGGTACTAAAAAACAGCCTTAATGTTAGCAATTTTTAAACAGCTAAAAAAATAAATACGTAATAGTAGTATTATTTAATTCTGTTTTTTCATTTGAAAGAAAGAACATTTTAGCATTTTTAAAAATTTCATAACACCAAATTTGGTCAACTAGAATTTTCAGGGTTGCCAGTTAATCGTGTGTTGTTTTTTTAAAGGGAAAAATTGGCTGCATTTTTACAGCAAAAACTACTAAACCGATTTTGATGATATTTTTTTTTTGATTTGTAGATAATTAAATTTTCAAGCATTTAACGTGGCCATTTTTTTTTGGAAAAAAATAGATTTTTGTTGAAGATATGCTAACGTAAACTCAAAAAATAGAAAAACTTCAATTCCTTCTTTCATTCAAATATTAATTAGGTCAAATTTTAAAAAATTCTGGCAATTCTTTGTCTTTTAAACTTTTAAAAATATTACGATTGTTAATATTTCAAATAAAAAACAGAATTAAAAAGTATTGCGTATCTATTTTTTAAAAAAATTGCAAACACTAAGGCTGTTTCTTTTAGTTCCAACCCCCACCTTAATTAGTTTGGTACATTTGACACGTCCATGCTTAGTTGGCCAACCACTATATTTGTATGTCCAACGTTTTGAAAAGAGATCAGATATATTATTCTTAATTCGGATATTAAATTATTGCTGTTTATATGCAGACATGTTTGATACATTTGGGACGTCCATGATTATTTGGCCAACCACTGCATTTGTAGGTCCAACATTTGCGCAAGGTATCAGATATGTTATTCTTAATTCGAATATTAAATTTGAGCTATTTACATGCAGAAATAAAGAAGTTATTGATTTTTGGCCGGAATTGACCACCGTGCACTGGTGCAGGGTAGTAAATGGTCGGTCTTGACCGACTATAATTCTGTTACATTTTTATTTTATAAGGTAGTGTAAATATAAACCCAAAGAAAACAAGTAGAAAAGTTAAATTCGACTTGGCCGAATCTATGAATACCCTCCACAATGCCCTTTTAAGTGATAGTAAATTTTCTAACATGAAAAAATAACATTTTTGGTTAGAAATATTTTATTTTCTGTAAAAAAACTTTTTTTTATTAATTTTTGAAAAAAAAAGAAAATAATTTACTAATTTTTTTTTTTGAGTGTAAAATTTTTTTTGAGTGTAAAATTTTTTTTTTAGTGTATTTTTTTTTTTTTTTTTTTTTAGTGTAAAACTATTTTTGTGTGACAAAAATACCTTGGAAAATATTTTTCTGACTTACAAATGTTTTTAAAACATGTTTAACGGGTTTTCAATACGTGAATTTATGGTGAACCTAATCTGAAATTTACGGTTTTGCTAATAACTTTTGAACTACTAGACCGATTTGGCTGAAATTTAAGACGAACCAGACCAGAGAAACGGCAAATATATATGCCACACTTCAGCTTTCTCAGAATTGCCGTTCGAAAGTTACGTTATGTTTTATCTCGTAAATTCCAGAAAAACCCTTGCCGAAATTCACTCATTTGCTTATAACTTTTGAACCACTGGACCGATTTCGCTGGATTGCAATACCGACCTGACCAGGTAAATGCCCAACATATATGCCAAACTTCAGGAGCCTCCGTAAAGTCTTTCAAAAGTTAGCGTGTTTTCAACAGACAGACCGACAGACGGACAGACGGACGGACATAGCTAGATCGAGGATCATGAATATATATACTTTATGGCCAATATTTCGAGGTGTTACAAACGGAATGACAAACTTATATATACCCTCTATCACTAGAGTGGAGGGTATAAAAAAATCAAAATCTGGAATAGATTACAATTATTTAGAAATATATTTTAAATCAATGCTTAGACAATCTATTTTAAAATTTTTCAACAATTGTTTTTTTTTCAGTGTCAAATAAACATATTTATCTGTAAAATGATGATGATTTTTATTCAATGAAGTTATTAAAGTTGGATTTTTTCTTAGTCGATTTCTTTGAAAAACATTATTTTTTTCATACTTAATAATTTTTTGCTATATTTTGTGTATATTATTTTAAGGCGGGTGGTAGATTAAAGCGGAAATGATGATTATTTTTTGAGAAGACTGTAAATAAAATACAGAATATTTATTTTTTTTTTTTGATGGTGAATTTAAATTTTGTTTATTATTATTGTTATTATTTGTCGGTTTTTTGTTGATGAAAGAGTAGTTTGTTATTTATTTATTTTAATGGCATGGATTAATTTTTTGTTATGTCTGTGTTTTAACTCTTTTGATGACAATTTTATTTTTTTTAGCTGTTTTTTATAGCGATTTTTTTTTTTTTGCATATTTATGATGGTGATATTTAAGTATTCATTTGAAACTTGTTTTTCTGTATTTTTTTGTAGTTTATTATTAATTGTTTCTTAGCTATAATAAAACATTTTTTAATTTATGTTTTATTTTTCAACTGTTATATTAAATTTCAATCAATATATTATTAAAAAGAACAGAGGTGGGTAACAAAGAGCTCATTTTACATAATTTGTTTTTAACTCTTTATTTTGAATACCAAATAAGGAAGGAATGCGAAAAAAAATTTTGTGATGGTTTTAATTTATATCAACTAAATTCTGTTGTGACTAAAGAATTTTAATTTGTAATAATCAAAGTTTGATTGAATCAATAAAATTTTATATTACCCAGCAAAAATAAATCGAGATTTTGGCGACCCAGCATCTTTTTATAGCATACCGAAGCGCATCCAAAGAGCGCTCTTGCAGATGCAGTAAAAGTACGGGGAAAAAATAAAAATTTTTTGTTAAGATTTTTTATATAAAACTCAAAATATAAAATTATATTTTGATAAAATTTCATACTTTCCTTTTGAATATATTTAACACTTTTTGAATAAAAAACCTTAAGTTTTAGGCAAAGACACATGAATTGACTGCATCATTATTGCGCATTAATCATCACTGCAAAGAGTGCTTCAATCATAACACCTCACATTTTAAATAAAAAAAAAAATTGAGTACACCATTTCCACTTTAGTTTCAGAAAATACAAATAATATTACAAACAAGTAGAGAAGTTAAATTCAACTTGGCCGAATCTATGACTACCCTCCACAATGCCTTTTTTAAGTGACAGTAAATTTTCAAACCCCTAGTAAAATTATTATGCTAATTTTACTAAATAGATCTAATTTGATCCGTAAAATGGTTGTATCAAACAATATCTAATTGTATTACTTTAGATCAAAAAATATAAAAATTGATACAATTTGATACTGAATTTGGTCAAATCTAATTATATAAAATTGATCTTATAATATCTATTTTGATATAATTTAATGAGCAAAACCAAAATACGAATCTAATCATATATGGAGCAATATCTAACCATATAAAGTGGATCAACCGTATCAAAGTGATAGATAAAATTTTATATAAATTAATACGGAAGCATATTAACTCATATAAGATTGTATCAAATTATATATGATTATATCAGAAAATTTTTACTCGGGACGTGAAAAAAATAAAATTTTTGATTAGAAATATTTTATTTTGCGTAAAACAACTTTTTTTAGTAATTTTTAACAAAAAAAAAAATAATTTACGAATTTTGTTTTTGAGTGTAAAATTTTTTTTCACTATATTTTTTTTTAGTGTGAAAATATTTTTGAGTGACAAAAATACGTTGTAAAATTTTTTTATGACTTACTAATTTTTAAAAAACATGTTTAACGGGCTTTCAACAGGTGAATTTAAGGTGAACTAATCTGAAATTCATGGTTTCGCTAAAAACTTTTGAGCCACTGAACCGATTTAGCTGAAATTTAATACGAACCAAAAAGGAACGACAAATACATATGCCAAGCTTCAGCATTTCCAGAATTGTGTTTCGAAAGTTAGCGTGTTTTTTATCTCATAAATTCACGAAAAACCCTTGCCGAAATTCAGTCTTTTGTTCATAACTTTTAAACCACTGAAACGATTTCGCTGGATTGCAATACCAAACTGACCAGGTAAATGTCCAACATACATGCTAAACTTCAGGAGCCGCGGTAAAGTCTTTCAAAAGTTAGCGTGTTTTCAACAGACAGACAGACGGACAGACAAACATCGCTAGATCGTCTTAAAATCGATCGAGGATCATGAATATATATGGGGCATTCCAAGCTAAATCACTCACTTTTAGATCCGACCCCTTTCGATTTATTTTATTTTTGGATATGTTTTAGTACTTATTAAATGCAACTTGGACACCAATTTTCAGCCTTTTATTCCAAGACGGGTTTGAGTTGAGTAATCAATTTTCCAAAATGGTGATTTTCTTAAAAAAATTAAAAAACTGAAATTTTTAATTAATTTTGACCATTAAAAAATATAGATATCTTAAAAAATGTTAAACAACGTTTTATTGGTATTTAAATGTAGTTTAAAAAAAAAAAATATGAAAAAATTATTAGAAGTAATTGTCACTTATTTTTTGACGTTTAAAAATTAAAATCGACTTTTTGAAAAAGTCCGAAACCTTCGATATTTTTGTAAAAAAACTCTAAAAATTCTACTCTAAATTACGCAATTTTTAAGCTATAATTCGAGATGTGATCACAATTCTTTCTATTTTTTTTTTTTTTTTAATTTTTAACATTGCACTTTTTATTTTTTCTGCTCTGAGTTATTTTATGGGGTGCTCCAAAAAAAATTAATTGTTAGATAATGACCCTAACTTAACCAAGATATATTCATTTTGAGGTAAAAATACGTCTTACAAAAATTAAGGACGATCGGACATGGGAAAGGCGTTCAGAATGGTCCTTGAAATTTAAAAAACGGATTACAAGCAAAATATGATTTTTTTTCTGTTTTCGCAATTTGTTTGCTAATTTGAACTAAGTATAAATTCAAGTGGTTACAGAACTATAATGTGGAGTAAAATACCTTTCTAATAAGGTACTAAAACCTCAAATCGGTTGAAAATCAGCCAAGTTATTTCAACTTCCCCAGGCATCTAATGTGTGTCACACCACTTGATTAATGAATTCGAGTCCCATTTTTTAAATTTATTGAAATTTTCTACTGTAATAACATTTTTTCATTATTCATGTTTCAGTGTAATTATTTTTTGGGTTTTTCAAATTTTAAAACAAAAAAATTTTTTTTTTTTAAATATAGAGGGTGTTGAAAATGCAGGCATTTTTAGCATTAATTTAAAACATGTTAGCAAAAAACAATACGAAAAATACTAGATGACAAGTACTTTACATTTGAACTTGAAGAATAAAAAAGTGTTATTACAGTAGAAAATTTCAATGAATTTCAAAAATCGGATTGTATTGCTTAATCAAGTGGTCTGCCATACGTTAGATGCCTGGGGAAGTTGTAATAACTTGGCTGATTTTCAACCGATTTTAGTTTATTATTATTATAATTCTGTAACCACTTGAATTTAAACTCAATTTAAAATACCAAAAAAATTGAGAAAACAGAAAAAAATTCATATTTTTCCTTTTAATCCGTTTTCTAAACTTCAAGGCCCATGCGGAACGCCTTACCCATATCCGATCGTTTTTAATTTTTGTGAGGCGCATTTTTACCTCGAAATGAATATATCTAGGGTAAGTTACGGTCAGTATCTGCCAATTTAATTTTTTTGGAGCACCATATAAAATAAATCAGAGTCAAAAAATAAAAGGTGCAATTTTAAAAATTAAAAAAAAAAAATTAAAAAGAATTGTGATCACATCTCGAATTATGGCTTAAAAGTTGCGTAATTTAGAGTAGAATTTTTTGTAGTTTTTTACAAAAAAATCGAAGGTTTCGGACTTTTTCAAAAAGTCTATTTTAATTTTTAAACGTCAAAAAATAAGTGATAATTACTTCGAATAATTTTTTCATATTTTTTTTTCTAAAACTACATTTAAATACCAACAAAACGTTGTCCAACTTTTTTTAAAATATTTATATTTTTTCAAAATTAATTGAAAATTTCAATTTTTGAAAAATTGATTACTCAACACCATCTTGAAATAAAAGGCTAAAATTGGTGTCTAAGTTGCATTTAATAAGTACTAAAACATATCCAAAAATAAAATAAATCGAAAGGGGTCGGGTCTTAAAGTGAGTGATTTGGCTTGGAATGCCCCATATACTTAATGGGGTCCTAGACCAATATTTCGAGGTATTACAAACAGAATGACAAACTTATATATACCCTCTATCACTAGAGTGGAGGGTATAAAAACATCCAATCATATTGTAGAATCTCCAATTATATTTAAAAATGTCCAATTATATTTTAAAAATTTCCAATATAATTTGAAAATTTTTTTAAATGTAATTAAAATTTTTTTGGTTATAAATGGTAATATCTGAAATATAAATGGAAATTTCTGAAATATAATTTGAAATTTTCGAAATATAATTGGAATTTTTTTAAATGTAATTGGATCTCTTAGGCGATATTCCTAGCAAAACTTTGGTAATGGGTAGTGATTATATAACACATTACCAGGTAATGTATATAACTTATTTGTAGCATTATTTTATGATTTCTTACCAAACATTTGTTCCACAACGTATTATTTTCAAATGAAAAATAATGCATTACTAATAATGCTACGTAATGCATGATTATTGGAAAAAATGTATTTCATATTTATTATTTCTAAACATTAAATCATGGATGACTTATATTTGGTTACATTATGTATTATTTGAAAGTTTGGAATAATGCATTATTTATAATTGGATGCATAATGCATTACAATAACACAAAAAATAATTATTTTATAAAAAAATGCATAAGTTTAAACTAGAGATGGGCTCATGACAGGAAATTTCTAACAACACACACTCACGAGCATATTTTATCTACTTACACTCACTTACAATCACGTGAGTAAATTTAATACAAAATTACTTTTTCACTACTCGTAACACCTTATATATTATCTTCTGGTATGCTATATTATTTCATTTCTCGTAACCTATAAAATATTATATCCCAGCAAAAAATAAACGAAGTGGTTCAAAAAGAATTAGTAGTTTCACTACATACAAAGTAGCGATAGGACCCGAACTTCATATTCCGTAGGAAGTACTTTTAAAATCACTTCCAAAAATGCTACAAAATAACAATAAAAACATCTTTTAGCAGTTCTTTGCTTAATGATTTTGAAGTACCTCTTTCTATGTTCTTAGGAATTAAATCAAATCAAATTAAATCAAATCACCATAACATATGAACTTCTTTTTCTACTGAAACACTTAGAATGGGGGTGACACACGAAGTATGCAATTTTTTCTACGTCCAGCTTCGAATAGATTTAGGTTTTGCAAAAATAGTGACAAAATTTTGTAATGTCATTTCAATTCTCTTTATTTAGAGCTTAAAAAATTGAAAAGACGAAAATCGATTATTGATAAATTTTTCACATTTCATACAAACAATTTGACGTTGAACTACCATTCTATATCTTATATCGAAAAAAGTTGGTCATAAATTAAATAAATACATTTACAATCTATTATCAAAGATTGTTTAAGCTTTTTAGAAAATTGAGGTCTAGGCTTGTAGTCAGAACAAAAATTCGCCGTGAGTTTTTATAGTTTTGTGATGTTTATAATTACTCCTTTTTTAATTCGAAGTATATACGTTTGATTACACAGGGCAACACTTTTTTTTGGCCCAGGGCAACACTTTTTTTTGCCGCAGGGCAACACTTTTTTTTGCGATTTGCTCGCGAACGCGAGCTGATGGAAACAATTGGATAACAGATTCGGAATCAGCACACTAAAATCCATATAAATCAGCTGTCAAAGGTCAGGCAAATTGAAAAAGTTCAAATTTTGTGAACCTGTGTTATCAATGAAATTAATTTTTCTATCACGTAAGGTTTTTAAGATATTCGCGTTTGAATATTGAAATATTTGGGTCTCCTCTGTAACGTATTCTTAAGTTGCTCAAACACAATAGTACTCGATTTAGTTAAAATAAAACATCTTTATTCCAAATCTGGTATCCAAATTTTTCTATCGCGTACTGTTGTACTCTTGAAATATTGGCGTTTGAAAAACTCAAACTCCACTGTTGCACACTTTTATATTCTTTATAAATCACACTAAAATTTTCAAACGCGAATATCTCAAAAACAGAACATGCTTAAAAAATTTGGATTGCAGTTTTGGAATCAGGAAGTCCATTTTATATGAAATCAAATCCTATTATATGAAATCAAATCCTATAACAGTGGACCCCTAAAAGTGGTAAAATATTGTTTATTTTTTTTTTTACTTTTTAACAGCGAATATCTCAAAAACGGTACTTGCTAGAAAAATTTGGACGGTAGATTTGGAAGCAGGAGACCAAAATCTACAAGGACCAGTTAGAAATTTCACTGGGAGGTTTTTGCTGTCGAACAGTGTTTTTACTGTAAATATTACAAAAAAATACTCTTTCAATCAATCTAACAAAAATAAGTGAAAAAAGAACTTCTAACTTAGAAGTTCAACATAAATCACCAAATAAAAATGACATAATCACACCCAAAATGCCAAGAAATATGTACTTCTAAAGAAGTGATAAAAAAGGCGCTTCCAAAAAGTCAAGTTATATTAACATCCGGATCACTACTTCAGAAGTTGTGATAAAAATGTTAATATATATGTACATAATAAACACTAGTGATATATGTTATACTTAAGTGTCAATCTTTCGCCCCTGAAAAGTGGCGAAAAAAAGAACATACTTTGTGTGTCACGCCCATATTAAATTCATCAATGTTTCAGTTGAAGAAGAAGTACATCTGGTTCATAAGTTGTGGTGAATTTTGTAGTGAATGGTAAGCTCTTTTTTTGCTGGGATATTTTACACCTTACTCGTATTCTTCGTTATAAATTTATGACTTATTTTATACCTTACTGATATTCTTTGTGATAATGTGGATGCATTACTTTGAGTCTCATCGCCTGTTAAAATCATCAATGCTGCAATGTATTAAATAAGAGATCCTATACCTTATTTTATACCTTATTTGGTAATCTAAGTTTTGCTGGGTTCCTTCCAAATGCTTGCAGGGAGTCAACTGATTTTTGGAATTAGTCAATTGTATTTAAGATTTTCCAATTGCATTCAGAAATATTTTTTGTAATTTGTATTTCAGAAATAGTCAAATGTGTTTCATCTTTATTCTGCTTAAATCAGCTCAAAAAATATACATGAATTTACTGCATCTTTATAGCGATTTTTTCAGCTATCGAAAGAGATGTGAATTAAGAGCATCTTAAGAGCGCTTTTTCGGTGTATCCAACTAGCGCTCTAAAGTGTGACATCGCCTTAGAGAATCATGCATGAATTCAGCAGGTTTGGATGCGCTCCTTGACTCGAGTTTCCTTTCCAAAAGCTGCTGCCAGTTCAGCAAAACTTCTGCTGGGATATTGTATATATGATTTTATAAATCTATGGCCCTTACCACAAGAAAACAAAAAGTCTATTTTAACAAAAGTTTTATTTTAAATTTCAAATTTTCAATACATTTTTTGAAAGTCGATTTTAAAAACAAAAAAAATTTGTATGGAAATAAAATTAAAAGCTCATTTTAAATTTATATTTTTTCTTGTGGTAAGGTTGAATATGTTTGCTTTTCTGATTTTTTTTTGTTGCTTTTCTGATTCGTACCAGATGATGTGGAACGCCCCATTTTTTTAAATCTACCTTATTTTCCAAATAAACCATACATATATTTCTTAAAGCCAACATTTGAAAAATATAGCATAATTTAAATTTATTTTTGCATAAGTACTTAACATTATTTTTAATTAGTTGATTTAAATTCGTTCGTTATTTTATTATTTCAAAATATTTTTTCTATCTTCCAGTTTAACCAAAAAACATAAACGAATACATTTAAATTTTAATGTTGGCGTTAAAAATGGTTTCTTTTTATATTAAAATCCAATAAAAATGTATTTTGATTTATAAAATTTATATACCCAATATATAAATGTTCATCACTTTATTTTTTATCGTTTTGTTAAATTTGAGATAATGTTTTTAACAAAAAAAATTTATATGATTTTGTTTTATTTTTTTTTATATATTTTTTTTTGGGAGATGCACGCTTAATTTTTGCGCAGGTGTTAGATAAATATCAAAATAGTGCAAAATCGTGCATACAAAATTTGTACGTGATTTAATGTTGTAGGAGTTACATTAAATAACAACAAAACACTAAATAACAAAATAAAAAAAAAAATATCTAGGCAACGACATCAAAAGGCTGGTCAGAATAAAGTTTTTATAAAATTTGTATAAGCTTTGGTCAGATAAGCAGTCCGCTTAAAATTATCCTCCTCGAATAGGAAGCCATATATGCACTGAAAAAAATTACTATACCGAAATTAAATAAACACCGTTATTAATTTAAGTAAACAATTTTTTTTTGAATTTACTCCAACTTATCTTAATATAAGGTGGTTTTACTTAAAACAAGGAAAATAAACTTGAAGATAGTACATGCAAATACTTAAAAAAGCACAAGAGTTTTCCTTAATTTGTTTTTCTTAAATTAAGTTAAATATTCTTTACATTTATGGCGAATTGATTGCATTTAAGAAAAACAGCGTTTATTAAAAAGTTTTGTTTTACTTAAAAGAAAAAAAATTAAATTGTGTGCAAAAAAATAAATAAGTACGTAACTTACTTAAAAATAGTATAAACATTTTCCAGATCTTGAATCAAATAAGTACTAATCTTTAATTCCAAAACGCATTTTCTTTAATTTAATCAATTTTTGTTTTAATTTAAGAAAAAAGTTATCTTTATTTTATTGATTTCATTGACTTTATTTGAATTCATTTCTTCATCAGTTTAATAAAGAATTTACTTAACTTAAGGAAAAAATACTTTAGGTATTTTAGGGACCCCATCTGGAGACCCCATGAGACCCTAACTTTAAATCCAAATTTCGATTTTCGCGGAATTTTCAAATGCATATAACTCTATAAATACTGCAGATACGAAAAAAATTCTAAAGTCATTTTTGTAGTCCTTAACTTGTGGAAATTTCTCAAGACCCCATTCCCATATCTCGAAAACTAAGCAAGATAGAGCGATTCTGACCAAAATTTTGGATCAAAATCAATAGTGACCCTATAATAGTGTACGCAAATACTCATGGGCGAACTCCATATATTGGGGGCACGTAGGGTCCACTATTGGGACTCCATAGGGTCCACAGAATCCGTAAGTTTAAGGAAATTTTTACTTATTTTAAAAAAATATTTTTTCTCTGGATAAAAACAATTAAACTTATATTAAGTAGAATTTTACTTACTTTTAAGATTTATTTAAGTAATGCATTATATTTTAGGAAAAAATTACTTGGAAGAAGAATTAATATCTTTGGAGCCCTCGCATCCCCTTCTTTTTTAAAATTAAGCTCAACATGCTTTAAAAATGGTAATTTTTTTTTTTGACCATGGTCTTTTACGATATCAGACATTGAAAGGGCATTTTTACTTTGACTTTTGATTTTCCCATCCGGATTTTATAAACCGATTGAGTTAAAACAACTCTATTAAACCTAAAAAAAACAAGTGAGAGTGTTGCATTCGGCTCTGCCGAATCTTTTATACCCTCCAAAATGTAAAAAAACTACATAAAAAAATCCAGGGGCGTCTTTTTTTTTTTGGGGGGGGGGGTTGGTGGGGGGATTGGGGTAGATGTTAGGGGACACCTTCCCCCTGCGATTTTTAACTTCTTCTGAGATAAGAATGTTGCATTTGCTTAGCAAAAGTACAAAAAACCCTGCAAAAAATGCGGTTTTTCTTGGGTTGGTTTAGTTTTCCAAGGGGGAACTTTTTTCCCCTTGGTCCGATTTTGTCCATTTCCGAATTTAACCTGCCTAGGAATATAAGACATATTCGTGCCAAACTTCGGAAGTCTAGCTCGTTTGGTCAGCAGCCACTTACAACCTACAACCTATCGTGTCTTCTACAGACGGACAGACGGACAGACGGACGGACGGACGGACATCGTCTTAGAATCGATCACTGATCAATAATATATATACTTTATGGGGTCCTAGACCGATATTTCGATGCGTTACACACGGAATGACAAAGTGAGTATACCCCCATACTGTGGTTGGAGGGTATAAAAATCATTTTGACCTTACCCCTTTCAAATTTGGTGAACCCTGGAGTATAGTTGGGCCCTTAAAAAAGAATGATAGTGCCAAGATTTTGCATTTCTGGTAGTTTTTCTTTAAAAGATATGGGGTCTTGAAAATTGGGAAAATCGCGTATTTGACAAAAGTGTTCTGACATAAATAAAGATATCTCAAAAAGTAATAATGAAACAGGTCTTATTGTGGTTTCAAATAACACTGTTCAACAAAATAATTTTTTTTCCAAAATTACAAGGTCAGACCAAAAATTTTATAGAAGAGACAAAAAAAAAAAAAAATAAACGTGTATCGGCGTTTTGAAAGTTTACATCTGTGTTTCATTTTAGAGGGAGATAACGTTTCCCCCAAATGTAACTGTTGTATTGTCAATCTTTATTGAATATCTAGTAAAGCTAAAGTTTAAAGTACATGGTGTGCTTAGCAAATTTATGTAAAATGTTACGGAGAACATTTTTGTGGAACATGTTAACCCTCTAACTCCTCAAGATAAGGGTATTTTTTGTCCTCCTTTTCAAAATAAACAAAATACACCATTAAAACGGGGATTTAAGGGTTTTAAATGTTCCGAAAAAATATTCGTCGTTCATTTTACTATAAGTCCCTGAATACATCAAAACTGAAAACTCAATTAGAAAGTCAGAAATAAGACACAACAAAAGACATCTTAGGGTTAATTTCGCATTTATTAAGAAAATCGAGTAAAGCTTACATTTAAAGTATAGGTGTGTTTAGCAAATTTATGTCAAATGTTACGGAGAACATTTTTGTACAATATATTAGCCCTCTAACTCCTTTTGTCCTTACTTTCAGCAAGAGCAAAAAACACCATTAAACAGGTATTTAAGGGGTTAAAATGGTCCGCAAAAATATTTTCCGTAAAAGGGACTTATAGTAAAATTTCACGGCGAACCATATACTTTAAATTAAATAAACCCTAAGCTCTCTTTTATTGTGTCTTATTTCTGACTTTCTGGTTGAGTTTTCCGTATTGGTGTATTCAAGGAATTATAGTAAAATTTCACGGCAAATATTTTTGCGGAACATTAAACCCCTTAAATCCCTGTTTTAATGGTGTTTTTTGCTCTTTTTGAAAAGTTGGACAACGTTTTGTTGGTATTTAAATGTAGTTTTAGAAAAAAAATATTAAAAAATTATTCATAGTAATTATACCCATACAAAACTATATCAGAATGCAAAATTTTTGAGATTGTGGTGCATTCCGTTTTAATGTGATAAATATTGTAAATAATTTAATCAAGGCAACTCGCCACAAATTTGACCAATTTTCCAATATTTGACCACGCCTCCTAAGCCCAGTTTTTGAAAAAATGTAAAAACCAAAAACGCAGTTTTCTAAGTTTTATATAGGACTATACATACAACCTATTCAGAAGTTTACGGTACACATGTTTGTTTCGCTGAACATTTGGTGTGGAATGCCTCCTAGACTACTTATGTTAAAATTTTCAGAATGGACCCTTTATTGAAACTTTTAATATTAATAGAAAAATAATGACAGATAAGAAAAAACCGTGCATTTTCCCATAAAAAAATTATTTTTTTTTGTCTTCGAAATTCTGATACCAAAATTCACTTGTTTTTGATGTTCTGAGTCTTAATATGACTTTTGAACTGACCTATCGCTATTAGTTTTCGAGATATCTGCTCATAAATGTTCAAATAACACCGCAATAGGATGTTAGAAATTTTCACATATTTATGAGCAGATATCTCAAAAAAAAAATAGGCCAGTTCAAAGTTCATATTTGGACTAAGCAAGTCAAAACCATTGGTACCAGAACCTTTTTTTTTAAGGGAAATTATTCAGTTTTCTTTTACCTGTCACTATCTTTCTATTAATATTAAAAGTTGCAATGAAGTCTTCATCCTGAAAATTTAAAAAAAAAAATCGTTTTTTTTTTTGAGATAAAGCTCACCAAAAATTAATGTTAAAACAATCGCCTTTGATATTTTTTTAAAAAAACCTTTGTGAATGCCATTTTAAAGGATGTCTCTTTACCTATTATTCGAAATCTAAATGAGACCTGCATCATTACAAGTTTTTGAGATATCTTCATTTATGTCAGAACACTTTTGTCGCAATTTTCAAGACGCCATATCTAGAATACTGGAATGACCAGAAGCCTGAAAAATTGGCACAATCTCTTCTTTGTTAAAGTAAAACCCAGTACTGAATTTATTTAAATTTCGAGGGGGTGAGATCAACGGTTGAATTGGGTTGTTTTAGCTCCATTGCCAAAGTTTTCAAAATTAAAAAAAAAAATTATCTTGCGATACATCATATTTATAAAAGTTTATATTCGAGTCAAATAGAAAACAAGTGAGAGTGTTAAATTCGGAGGTATGTTTTAGTAATTATTAATTATTATTCAAAATGGCGATTTTTTCAAAAAAATTAAAAAAATTAAATTTTCAATTAATTTTGACCATTAAAAAATACGGATATCTTAAAAAAAGTTGGACAACGTTTTGTTGGTATTTAAATGTAGTTTAAAAAAAATATATTAAAAAATTATTCGAAGTAATTATACCTGATTTTTTAACGTTTAAAAATTAAAATCGACTTTTTGAAAAAGTCCGAAACCTTCGATTTTTTCTAAAGAAAAGTCTAGAAGTTATACTCTAAATTATGCAACTTCTAAGCCATAATTCGAGATTTGATCGTAAATCGTTCTATTTTTTTTCAAATAAAAATTGCACCTTTTATTTTTTGACTCTGGTCTGCCACACGTTAGATGCCTGGGGAAGTTGTAATAACTTGGCTGATTTTCACCGATTTTAGTTTTTAGTACCTTATTAGAGAAACATTTTACTCCGTATTATAATTCTGTATCCACTTAAATATAAACTTAACTTAAAATACCAAAAAACAAATTGAGAAAACTGAAAAAAATTCATACTTTTTCTTGTAATCCGTTTTCTAAACTTCAAGGCCCATGCGAAACGCTTTACCCATGTTCGATCGTTCTTAATTTTTGTGAGTCGCATTTTTACCTCGAAATGAATGTATCTAGGGTAAGTTTGGGTCAGTATCTACCATTTTTTTTTTTTTTTGCGAGGACCATAGAAAATAAATCAGAGCTAAAAAATAAAAAGTGCAATTTTAAAAATTTGAAAGAAAAAATAGAAAGAATTGTGATCACATCTCAAATTATAGCTTGAAAGTTGCGTAATTTAGAGTAGAATTTTTAGATTTTTTTACAAAAAAATCTAAGGTTTCGCACTTTTTTAAAAAGTTTATTTTAATTTTTAAACGTCAAAAAATAAGTGATAATTACTTCGAGTAATTTTTTCATATTTTTTCTAAAACTACATTTAAATACCAACAAAACGTTGTCCAAAATTTTTTAAAATATCTATACTTTTTAATGGTCAAAATTCATTAAAAATTTAAAAAAAAATTTTGATTTTTTGGAGAACAAAATTTATTACTCAACACCATCTTGGAATAAATGGCTGAAAATTGGTGTCCAAGTTAATAATAAGTACTAAAACATATCCAAAAATAAAATAAATCGAAATTGGTCCTGTATAAAAGTGAGTGATTTGGCCTGGAATGCCCCATATATTTAATGGGGTCCCCAACCGATATTTCGATGCGTTACAAACGGAATGATAAAGTGAGTATAACCCCATACTGTGTTTGGAGGGTATACAAATGAACGGTTATCGTCTCAACATTTCCAATATCCGGAGCCAAATTTTATCAGCAAGCTTATCTTCTTTTAAATTATTTGCAAAGAGAAATTTGTATTCAAAAGCATTTTCCTTTCGAATCGAATTACGCAGTACGCTTTAAAATAAGGAGAAATAAAGAATTTAGTTATAACTTCACCCCAGTGCCATCTACCGGGTCAAAGTTTTATTAGGAAAGTTATTTTGGTTTAATAAAAATATTTTGTGAATTTAAGCCAAATAATATTTTAAAAATAAAAAAATTAAATATTACGACAACGGCGCAATCTACCTGCTCCAACTTTTTTTAGGGAACTTATTTTTCTTTATTAAATAGATTTTGCTAATTTGAGCCAAATTGTTTTTGGATCGATTTAGAGATGTAAATTCTTGCATGTAAACATTGACTGAAATTTGAAATTTCTTTGCCCCAAGAACGAAATTAAAATTGGAAAAATCGGCCAATGTTTAGACCTTGCCCCTATACAAACGTTCGCTTTGAATTTGACTCAAGTGACTCTTAAAACTGTATTAAAAACGGTTCTTTAGAAATATGTATTCACAAATCATCATTATAAATTTTAAAGGAATCGGACTAATTCTTCTTGTACACTCAAAAAAAAAAACGTGGGTATTTAATACTAAAAATTTAGCTACGAGTACTAATGTTTTAGTCCAAAAGGACCTAGTGCAGGAATTGGTAATCAATACTAAAATTTGTTACTAATATGTAGTACATGAAAAATACTAAAAAAACAGTAAATATTGCTGCAATTTACTACAAATTTAGTAAATATAATTACTAAAAAAATCATAAATATTTCAAATTTTTGCCCTATTTAGTAAAAAAAATTACTAATTTTAGTAAATAAAATTGCTAATTTTAGTTAATAAAACTACTACCTAAGATATCAATTTTAGTAAATAAAAATCAGAAAAAAATTATATATAAATGATTTTTTATTTCACTTCGGTTATAAGATATACTTAATTACATTACATGTCTTCTTAAGCTGTTTAAAAAAATGTAGCGTTGATTGTACCACGTAAACGATTGCTAAAAATATAAAAAAGAAATAATATTTTCTCAATACATGTTCAAATGTATGTACAAAAATTTTACTACAGAGGGTGCTTTTTTTATACATACATTTTTTTTGTATACGTGTGTGTATCCATAATATTCTTCTTCAGCTTGATTTTTTGTTCTTACACAATCATTGAAATTAAAAACGATTTAACAAAAAAACTGATGTAGTTTTATTATTAATTGCATTTTATTTAATGTGCATATTTAACTAAATAAAGAACATTTATATTTAATTACTTTAACACAATTTAATTAAATAAATTTAACATATATTTTTTTTACAAACACTCCGTAACTGGGTATCGCGTTGTTACTTTTTCTAATTCTTTTTCGCACTAAACAAACAGAAAAAACAGTTGGTAGCACTGCAGTTAATGCGAGCAAACGTAGTGTTCGCACACACTGCAGCATCAAGCAGCAGACGGCAAAAAATATAAAGTATCTGTTTAATTATAAATTATAAATTTATAAAAGCTGTACTTATTGTATTTGCAACTTGATGTGTGATTTTGCAATGTTAGGAAATAAAAAATACGGCATTTTAGTGAAATTATAATTAAATAGTGTACTCTTAATTTTTGCTGTCTGCTGCTTGCTGCTGAATTGTGAAGGAGCATTTGGTCGCTATTAAAAACAGTGTTGCCATTATCACTATGAAAAAAAACGCAAAAATCGTAGGAAAAGGGTAAAAATTTACCAAACAAAAATCATCGCCAAGAAAAAAGAGAAAATTAAAAAAAAAAAAGTGGAAAATGTGCTTTTTAAGGTAAAAAGGATAAAAAGCAAAAAAAAATAAAAATATTTGTTTTTATTATAAATTAAATAAATTAGCTGATACAATCAAAAGTAAAAATAATATTACATTCATATTACTCAAATAATATTAAGATAATGGTTAACATTAAATTTAAAACAAACTTTTTTTATTGCATTCAATTATCAAGCCACAGAACTGTTTTAATGAAATGTTTGGGTATTTTATCAGTTTAATTTTTATACATTTTACTTTATTTTGACAGTAAACAAAATTGTTTAAAAAAACAACAGTCATTAAATATTTAAAAAAATACGTAGTTGTAAAAAAATTTAGAAAATATGTACCAACAAGTTTTTACACAAATACAAGTAGGAAAGTCCAAACATGGACCGATTGGATATTTTTTTTAAGATCTTTAATTACTGGAAAAAACACATATAAAACAATTTTGAGAGAAATATGCTTCTTTTAACTGAATATCGGCGACTAAATCTACTGGGAGTAACGGTATGCAATACCATGTAATGCATAGCCACAAAAAATGGAAAAATATGTACTTGTTGTTTCCTACCGCTTACCATAGGCCTTATTTTTTTTTTAATTTTTCATGCATTACGAAGGTTCATGCATTATTTTGAGTCTTATTCCAAAAAATCATTAATCCTGTATAGAGTAAGGCCACGTTCACACTACATGAACTTATACCTAATTCACACCTAAGATGAAATCACATTCGATCACAACTAGGGATGGCAATTTCCCGCACTTTTTCATATCCCGGGAAAGCGGGAAAAATTTTTGAACTTCCCGGGATTCCCGGGAACCCGCACTAAAAACCAATAATATTTTTTTTTTAGTTTTAAACAATTTTTTACATTTTTTTTTTGAAAAATTTGTACGTCTAACAATGCCTGATACATTTAAAAGCAAATAAAATAAAAATTCAGTCTTATAAACCAAAAATAATAAATTAAGCTAAAAACTCTTTTTAAAAAAAATAATTTAACAATGTCCTGTTATATTTTTTAAGAAATTTTTGTTTAATAGAATGTGCTGTTTTAAGGATAGACATTTCACCAACAATAAGAGAAAAATATTTGTTTTTGCATATTATTGCAGATTTTTACGAAAATGCATATTTTTTATATTTTGTCATAAATAAGAAAACTTAAAAAACTTTACGAATTTAAATTAAAAAACATTGAAAATAGGTAAAAGTCACAAAAAAATGCATAGTATTTATGAACTAATTCATAACTTTTTCATAATATTTATTATGTGGAATTGAAAAAATATTATAATTTTTTTATGAATAAAAAATCAAAAATTTTATGAAAGGTTCATACATTTTTTAAAATTTGTTCATAAATGCTACGAATGTGGTTCATTGGCAATTTGTTTTTATCTGTGTTCAAATAAAAAAATGTTTTTGTGATTATAAAAACAATTTTTTTACCTGAAAATAAAAAATAAAGTTCATATGTTTTGCTTTTAGTAAAACCTTTTATAATGAAAAACGAGTTTTTAATAATCTTTACGTTTTTAGTAAATATTTTTGAATTTTTAACGCATATTTTCGATTTTTAAGTGCATACTTTAAGCACATATTTTCGATTTTGTAGTGCGTGAAAATTGAAGCCCTTATATTTAAAAATTTATTGAACTAAATATAGCAGTTAACTTGTTTATGTACATTTTTTAAAATTCCCGGGAATCCCGCACAAATTTCCCGGGAATGCGGGAAATGAAAATTGACGAATTTACCGGGATTCCCGGGAATCATCATCATCCTAATCACAACGCATAGCGTTGTTAAAAATTCTGTGTAAATTGGTTTTGTAAAAACAATAAATTGTGTTGAAATTTTTACGAAAATAAAACCCCAATTTTCTTTATTTAACTCTATTACAAATACATATTTTGATTGCGTCATTACAAAAATACAACTCCATAACCAAAAATTTAAATTAGCCGACGGTTGAGAGCAAACGCCGCCGTCGGCAAGCAAATGGGTCGAGTCGCCACGACCGAAAGTTCCTCGTCGGCACAATTTAAATCAATTGTAAGAGTCACTTAATTCAAATTTAAAGGGGTTGTTTGTATGAGGCCAAGAAGGTCCAAACATGGATCAAATTTTCCCAATTTCATTAGGTCTTGGGCTTAACTTTCAAATTTCAGCAAAATCTATTGATAATATAAAAATCACAAATTAAAAAAAAAATGGAAAAAACACCGTAAATACCTTATCTTTAAAAACGCGTATTTAAAAAACGGCAAAACCAAAAAAGCACCAGCAAATACCCGAAATGTAACATAATGGCAACACTGAATTAAAATTTAACGATTTTGCAGCAAAAACAGTTGGTAGCTCTGCTTGTAAACAAGCGCCCCTTTACGGAATTATTACTAACAAAAATAAATTAAAAACCTAATAAATTACTGTATTTAGTACTTTTATGAACTAAAAATAGTAAAAAAAATAGTAAAACCAACTACCAACAAAAATTACTCATAAACAGTAAGAAATACTAATTTTAGCACTTTGAAGATACTAAAAAAACTACTGTAATACTGGTAATTGGTAACTTATTAGTAGATTTGGGTTACCAACGCACTTACTAATTTTTTTACTGTAGAATTATTTTGAGTGTAGTACTCATAGAAACCAACCATCCGATTTTTATACAAAACTCTTAAAATTAATGAAAATTGGAAGTATTTGATAAAAAATTTGGTTTTTGGGTGTTAAAGGTGTACTTTGGTAACTAAATTTAACCCGAATATAACTTCCATATTGTTAGTCCCCCTTATAAAAATGTTGACCAATATTCAGTTAAATCGGTATATTGGCATCAAAAATAGGAAATTTCACAAAAATTTTGTCGGTGTGTGTTTTATGCTCTAATTAAAGTTCTAGCAAAAGATACACTCAAAAAAATACGTTAGTAGATTTACTATTTTTTTTTTGCTAACGCTAGTTAGCTAACTTTTAGCAAATTTTTAGTTGAGATTAGCATGTTAGCAAAAAATTCTTGTAAACTTCATTTAGCACATTAGCAATTTTAAACAAACTTTGAACTAATTTCTTTTGCTAAATTTGAAATTGAGTTGACTACATTTTTACAAGATTTTTTGCTAATATTAGCAAAATAAATGGTAAATTTTTTTTTATTTTCAGAAAACTTAAAATGGCGCTATCTCGGAAACTAAGCCAGATAGAGCAAAATGGAGGCCATTTTTGGTTCTTAGAATCGCCATAGTAGCGCCGGTCCTCATCACATGTGTGGACCCTAATGGGCCCTAACTTTGGATCCAAAAAAGTTAGCATTCCCGAAAATTTTAAAATGCTCATATCTCGGTAAATATTGCCGACACAACAAAAAGTTTAAAAGCGTTTTTGTAGCTCTGAACACGTAGAACAAGACCGCAAAATAGTCAAAAGCTCTCCGAGTAATATTTTTGAAGTTATCGAGTTTTTTAATTCTCAAGACCCCAGTGGTCCCCTATAATCACGTATCTCAAAAACTAAGCAAGGTAGAGCGAAACGGACACAAATTTTGGATCAAAAACTATGACGATTTTTAAGGAACCCAACTAGATCTAGGCCCATCGGGGTCTGGCCTATCGGGTCCGAACCCAATGGGGTCCTCAGATGTGTATAAACTATGTTCAAAAAAAAAAATATTTAGTTAACTAATTATTGGCAAAACATTTTTGCTAACTTTAGCAAAAAAATTGTGGGTTCAAAATCAGCAAATTTTCTTGTAGGTTTACAAGCTTTTTTTGCTAACATTACAGTTTTTTTTTTTTGAGAGTAGATCCAATCAGTCCATGTTTGGACTTGGGACCCATTTTCCGGAAAACACTGTTGTAGGTTTTCATATGGTTAGTCTTCACCGATTATAACTTCTTACTTGTTTTTTTTTGTGTGATTTTGAAATTCGGGACAGCCTAAAGTTAAATTTTACTTACTCTCGCAAACAAAAATACTTATTCAGTGAAATGGTACAAATTTTTGATCCGATAAGGACAACAATTTTCCAATGAGTTGGTGTCATCGAAATTGATTTCTAAATAAAGATAATGTTAAATCCGGGTTAAAATTATCGATGGCCGATTATTTCTCCCAAAAATGCTTATATTAGCAAAACTTTTTTCCTGTACAATCTTTACAACATATTCTGATTCTATGCCAAAAGAAAAACTTTAACTGTTGCATTTATCATTTTTTCTATCTTAAGATGTTTAAAATAACAGAAAAGATGCAAACAAATATGTTTGTTTAATTTTAAGGAAATTTATTTTTGAAATCAAAACAAAATCATGAAATACGTGTTCGTTTAAAAAAAGAAACATTAAATTCTTTTAGCTAGAGACGATTTTAAGCCGATACAATAAATATAATTAAAAATAAATAAAAATTTTATTTAAAATTTTTGTAGGTTAGATTTAAGAGAGAGTCTTGTGATGACTTCCCATCAGAAGGGTGGGGCAATAACATGGATAATTATCAAACAAAAAAGAAAAATGTTTAAGATGTTACCCCATGAAAATTAACTTTGACATGATTAATGGTGAATTTCAAAATATTTGGAATTTTTTTTTTGTTAAATCTTCAAAAAAAAGCTGATATAAACATCTTGTTATTTCAATTTTGAGTTTGGACTTTCAAATTTTTTTAATGCGGAATTGAAGAGTTCCTTAAAATTTTACCGAATTCTTTATTCATGTAAAATACCAATTTTGTAGATTTTTTGGACGCGGTCGGGCTCACGGAGGATTATCGCTAGAGCCAAAATATTTTAGGAATCATCATAAACTATGTCAGAGTTATTTTTCAGGGGGGTACGTTGACAACTTTTTTGAGTCCCTCGAATTTATATGTCTTTATTGCACTAAACCCAATTTTATGGCGAGTTTAGAGTTTAACAAAAATATTGTTTAGATAAAAGTTTTCGACAGCAGTCCTTTATTAACTTGTTTTCTACTTCCAAATTTTTTTTTATAGTATTAAAAAATTCACTGAATCTTTTGTCGGTTTTTATAGTAGCATTTTTGTTGTCATTATTATGTTAAAAATTGTTATTATTAAAGATAATTTATGTTCGGCCTATTGTGTTGAATCTTTTATAACCACACGCGTATCTGACATATGTGGCACACCTTATTTGTGTCTTTTGTTAATAGAAATATCAATAACAAAAAGTATATACATACTTTGTTTTTAATTATAAACTGTCTAATTTGATATAATTTAGCCAATTATAAGAGTTTAAAATTTTTTATTGAGTTATAATTATACAATGATGGAAATAAATTAAAATTTATTAAAAAAAACATGTCAGAGTCTTAAATTTGACTGTGCCGAATCTTGAATATTAAAATTTAATAAAAAAATATTAAAAACAGAATAGAAAAAAAGTTGCTCAGAAGTTCAGTGGGACAATTTGGGGTCATTTTGGAATTTATTTAATTGCAATTTTATCATAATTTGAAATAATTTTATATATCCCTATCTCCACTCCTTAAGTAGGCTCTCATACAAATAACAGTTGAAGCAAATTTTATAAAAATGTAATTTTGAATGGAAGCCTACTTAGTGAGTGGAGATAGGGTGTAGGTATGTTTTAAAAAAATGTTGGTGGGTAAAAATAAATGGAGGTCGGTCTCACCAATGACCCCTCTCGGACGCACCATTGGACCGGTAGAAGCTGAATAAAAAAAAACAATTTAAAAAAAAATGGGGACCGCCTTAAAAGTTAAAGATAGAGGGTGGGTGTGTTCAGAGAAAATGCTTGGACTAAAAAAATATTGTGGGTCGGTCATACATTTTATTGCTCTAAGAGCACTCGTAGGGCAGTTAAAGCAGTTGGAGCAAATTTTAAAAAATGTCATTTTGTGTGGGAGCTCATTTAGAAATTGGAGATAGGGTATTAGTTTGTTCCTAAGAAATGTTTAGACGTAAAAACTAATGGGGTCGGTCTTTGAAATGACCCCTCTATGACGCACCATTGGAGCAGTAGAAATGATTTTAAGATTGCAAAATTTGTGATGCAGTTTTATTTTCCAGCTAGGATAGAGCTCAGTCTGTCCAGGTTCGACAAAGGTCTGCTTCCTTTGAATAAATAAAAGACGAATGCTTTTGTGGTTTAACTACAAAAGTACGATCTTATCTCGCACACAACTTTATTACCAAGATCTTAACCTAGTTGTCTTATACTACTTAAGCTAATATAAATTCAATCGGCTCTTCGATCGTCTTCGGCAATGACGATTTGCTTCAAGGTCGTCGGCAACCCCGGGGTTTGTTTGCTGGCTCTCAAGGATTTGTCCAATATTATAAAGTGAACACGAACAAAACACGTCGTTCGTGTATGTTTATAAGATTGCCAATACGAACAATGACAGGCGCTTCGGTTGAAAAGGTTAATGTAATACCACTGAGCAACAACGAACGATAAACGGCGTTCGGGTTACTGAAGTAATGCAAAGATACGTGGTGAACACGAACGATAAACGGCGTTCGTGTTAGTAAAATATATACGAACAATAAGCGGCGTTCGTGAAAGTAAATACGGTAGCTAATGCGAACAATAAACGGCGTTCGGGTAAGTAAATACGATAGCTAATACGAACAATAATCGGCGCTCGGGTTAATAAGGTGCATTTAAAACTATAAAGTAAATACGAACAATAGACGGCGTTCGGGTTAGTAAGACACTTTCAAAATACAAATTAAATGCGAACAATAAACGGTGTTCGGGTAAGTAAATACGGCGGCTAATACGAACAATAATCGGCGTTCGGGTTAGTAAGATGCATTCAAGAATTACAAGGTAAATACGAGCAATAAACGGCGTTCGTGTAAGTAAATACGATGGCTACTACGAACAATAATCGGCGTTCGGGTTAGTAAGATGAATTCAAAACTACAAAGTAAATACGAACAATAAACGGCGTTCGTGTAAGAAAATACTATGGCTACTACGAACAATAATCGGCGTTCGGGTTAGTAAGATGCATTCAAAACTACAAAGTAAATACGAACAATTAACGGCGCTCGTGTAAGTAAATACGGTGGCTAATACGAACAATAATCGGCGTTCGGGTTAGTAAGATACTTTCAAACTACAACTTATATACGAACAATAATCGGCGTTCGTATAATCTACGGACCAACTACGGCATACGGCGGAGTCGGGAACAGGAATCTTGTCGGCTTACGGTTATACAACGTATGTAGTACGAAATATAGCACGAACTCCAACTGGATTCTCGTTGTTCTGGTCAGCCAAATTTTTTCATTATAAATAACAATTTGACCAACTCAACGAGAATTACGAGATAGTATTAACTGTTTGCTAGTAATAACTATCAAACAAACAACTCTATATTGGGTATGGGTACAAGTAGAGTGATGAGGTATATGGAAAAGTATTTTCCTTGTAACGGCACGTTACAAATTGGAATAAAATTTTTTCCAAAAATTTAAAAAAATAGTAATAATTGTTATCCCACGTCCTACTGGGCAAAAAATTTGTAGAATCGACAGAAGTTTTACATCACAAAATTTAAAAAAAAAAGTCAAGATTGATTTTTTTTTTTAAAAGTACGTAAAAAAACAAAAGTTTTGAAAAAGAAATTTTGCAATTTGGACCATTATTGAAGAAGTTATAAGTAAAAGAATTTTGAGTAAAGGAACAAACTACCAATTTTTAAAAATTTGATATCTTTTAAACGGGTCATCAAAAAAATCTGAAAATTTACCTTGAAAAAGTTTTCGAAGGGTACTAAAAACTGTCAGCAAATTGGGAAAATCCAAAAAAAAAATTATTCAATGTGTCCGATTTGACATGGAATGCCTCATATATATTTTTTTTTTTCAAAATTGTGGAATTCTTTGACAAAAATGAAAATATTTCTTTGTGCAAAATATTTCGGAAATTTACAATTTTGTACACAATATTTCCAGAACTTTCCGCGTAAAGTTCGGTAAAATGAGAGAAAATCTAAAAAAATCTCACGATACCGGATAAATTTAACTTTTTCATACAAATTTTGACATAAGGCACCGTTAAATCGGCAGTTAGCAGCTAACTTTTCATTGAGTAATCCGCCCTTAATATATTATTTTGTCTTGAAATTAAACATTTCTTTTGTTTTGTTTTATATTTTATTAAAATTTTAAATTTAGTTTAAAAAAAAAAAACAGATGTTTTCTCAACATCTGATTGTTACCAATTTACACGAAAAAATAGTACGGGTAAGTTCGGTAAAATGAGAAACAAATTTATTCTCTCACAAACTCTCTCATTTACCCAATTTTTGCGCACGGGAACGCTTTCGGGCAGGCAACCAAGCCGACACGAAATTTTCGGCGGCGGCGGCGCGACTAATTTTGCTTGCCGGCGGCGGCTTTTGTACTTTTCGGTCGGCGGCGGCTCATTCATCGGCTCATTTGCCTTTTCATTTTTTTTCGTTGTAGGGTTGTATTTTTGCGAGTTTGTGTTTGGTTTTTGTAATGATACAATCAAAATTTGCATTTTTTTGCCAGTTTTATTGTGCATCAGAATTAAAATAAAGAAAAGAATTAAAATAAAGAAAATTATGTTTTCGCTTGTAAGTTGATTACAATTCTCATTAAATTTTGTACCGGTCATAAATCTGTTGCAATATTTTAAATTAAACCTTGTGAAAAAACATCTCTTATGAATATCTCGTTTTTATACCCTGTACTTACCCAGTGGGGCGAGAATCAAAGGTTCCATTGCCATAAAGTATATGGGACATTCCAGGCCAAATCACTCACTTTTAGACCCGACCCCTTTCGATTTATTTTATTTTTGGATATGTTTTAGTACTTATTAAATGCAACTTGGACACCAATTTTCAGCCTTTTATTCCAAGATGGTTTTGAGTAATCAATTTTTCAAAATGGCGATTTTCTTAAAAAAAATTTAAAAATTTAAATTTTTAATTAATTTTGACCATTAAAAAATATAGATATATTAAAAAAAGTTGGACAACGTTTTGTTGGTATTTAAATGTAGTTTAAGAAAAAATATGTACAAATTATTCGAAGTAATTATCACTTATTTTTTGACGTTTAAAAATTAAAATCTACTTTTTGAAAAAGTCCGAAACCTTCGATTTTTTTGTAAAAAACTCTAAAAACTTACGCAACTTTTAAGCTTTAATTCGAGATGTGATCACAATTCTTTCTATTTTTTTAAAATTTTTAAAATTGCACCTTTTTTTTTGCTCTGATTTATTTTATGTGGTGCTCCAAAAAAAATAAATTGCTAAATACTGACCCTAACTCACCCAAGTTATATTCATTTGGAGGTAAAGATACGTCTCACAAAAATTAAGGACGATCGGACATGGGTAAGGCGTTCAGCATGGTCCTTGAAATTTAAAAAACGGATTACAAGGAAAAATATGATTTTTTTTCTGTTTTCCCAATTTTTTTTGGTATTTTGAATTAAGTATAAATTCTAGTGGTTACAGAACTATGATGTGGAGTAAAATGCCTTTCTAATAAGGTACTAAAATCGGTTAAAAATCAGCCAAGTTATTACAACTTCCTCAGGCATCTAATGTGTGTCACACCACTTGATTTATGAATTCGAGTCCCATTTTTTAAATTTATTGAAATTATCTACTTTAATAACATTTTTTTATTATTAATGTTTCAGTGTAATATTTTTTTTGTTTTTCCAAATTTAAAAATCAAAAATAAATAAAAATTTTAAAATGGAGATTTCAAAATAGAGTTGAAAATGGAGGCATTTTTAGCATTAATTTAAATCATGTTAGCAAAACACAATACCAAAAATACTTGTCATCTAATAACATTTGAACTTGAAGAATAAAAAAATGTTATTACAGTAGAAAATTTCAATAAATTTCAAAAATCGGATTGTATTGCTTAATCAAGTGGTCTGCCACATATTAGATGCCTGGGGAAGTTGTCATAACTTGGCTGATTTTCAACCAATTTTAGTTTTTGGTACTATGTTGCTTTAAATGATTTAGTTGCTATGTTGCTTTAAATGATATATATTCATAAAAAAATATTATTTGCATCTGTGACATCTTTATCGTGTTCTAATCAGACTAAAAAAATTGGATTCATTAACCCATTTTCGCATAAACCTAAATTTTAGATTTTTTAATCGAAGTTTTTGAAGAAAATGCTCAAAATTGTAAAATTATGCATTATTAAGGTATTTATTTTTATAACTAGGTTTTTAGCCTAGATATTAAGCTTTAATTTTAGCCTTCATTTGACCATTCAACCCTTATATGACCGGAGTTATTAACGTTTAAACATTGGAAAGCATATTTAAATATGTATACCAGACCCAGTGTTGCCATAACTGAATTTTGAAAAAAAAATTGGCAGAAAAAAAGTGCTAAAATGCTCTACAGACCAAAAAAAAAGTGCCAGATTTTTTTTCTTTTATTAAATTAACAAACAATGATTTTTTTTCAATTACTCTAGTTTACAACGATAATGCGCAATAACTATGTCTACATATTTTTTTTTGACCGCTAAACTTAAAAATTTTATCGAAAAAAATATTTCTAATAATTTTTTTTACGGTTTTTGGAGTTATTTTCACTGTTTCCCCTATATCTTGAGTAATGTACCTCCGATCTACTCGTGATAAAAACCAAATTAAAGTTAATCAAATTTGCAACAAACTTTACACACGTTACTTTCCCATCAGTTCAAAAGTTTACGCCCGATAGACAAATATATTGTAAAAATACATTTTTTGATCAAAAAAATTCATTTGCTGATCAAAAAACTCATTTTTTATTTTTTAACGAATCTTTGTAAATTAACAAGTTTTTTTATTTACCTTAAAAGCCTGAACCTATACAAATATAACAAAATGGGTTTCATAAAAATCTATGGGCAATCACCAAAGTTAAAATGATTTTTTTGAAACTACGCATAAAAATTTCCTTATTTTTTTTTTGTATTTAAAATAGAAGAATAAAAACTTGGTTAAATACCATAGTGTTTTTTGTGTGTATTTTCATATAATAAGTCATAACTTTGGTGATAACCCATAGATTTTCATCAAACCGACTTTATTATCTTAGTTAAGGGTCAGGCTTAAAAAATCCATAACAAATTTTTTTATTGCGGTTTCAATCAAATTCATATATTCATAATGCATTTATGTATGCAAATTCCACGTTATTTAATGTGTTGATTGGAAAATAATGTTTGTACGATTTGTTGCAAGTATGATTCTCTTTACAATGGTTTCAATTGCGAGTAGATCGGATATATACAACGCGATATATAAGAAAAATTGACAGAAAAAGCTATTTTTTTTTTTAAATTACTGAATCCGTGAAAACATTTTTTGAATTTTTTTTTTTTTGAGATTAGTAGTCAGTAATACATAAAACAAGTAGAAAAGTTAAATTTGACTTTGCCGAATCTATGAATACTAGGGTGGTTTTTAAAAAACAAAAGTTGGATTTCTGCACCGGACGCCCCCTCAGTTTATTAAGATTCATGAATGTTTTTAAGGTCACACCGGGCTCTTGAAGTTCAGGCCCTGGAGCAAAATAGACCTTTAAAAAAAAAAATTGTAAAAAAAAAATTAAATAAATCATTATGAAACCGGTTTTGATTAACAATTGACCCTTAGTATTTAATTAAAAATTTATAGATTTTTCGGACATAGTTAACCCTTTACTACGTAAGGTCAAAAAAATTTAGTTTTTTTGAGATCACGCCCAAAGACACAATTTCATGGATTTTTAAATTTTATTCCCATAAATTTAAATGTCTCCAAGTTCTATTGCTCAATTTTGTTGAATACATCTTGCATAATTAACGTTCAATTTTGGGTATTTTTCGCTCTTTCCATTTAGCGCATGTAGCGATTTAATTTTTAGCGATTTTCAAGAAAATGCGTTTTTTCAACCATTATTGTGTATTTTTTTCCTTTGACCAAAATTTGGGCAACAATTAACTAAAGTTCAATTGAATATTGTTTCAATTTACCTTTATTACACAGATTTCAAATTTTACTAGTCCAGTAGCGGTGTTCTATAACTCTCGAATCGAAAGATTTCTCACATGAAACATGAAAAACGAAACAGAAACATCGTGATGCGATAAAAACTGTTTCTGTAAACCAATTGATCGAAAACTTTTGAAGTTGAAGTGTCAAAATCACTCACATTTAAAAATGGTGCTATATTTCGTAAATTAATCAACTTTTGAGTTATAATAAATGAAAAACAATATTTTTCAAGAATATACTATCAACTAATATTATAACTGATATACTACACATTATTTTCATTAAGTTAATTTATTATTTAATTTTTGTTTGCCAATGTTACGAGTGTTGTTTAAAAAAATGAGAAATTGAGTTTTTTTTGTTGTGATTTTTATTATTTTCTCGCCTTATTTACCTTTTTGACAGCTGATTTGGAATATTCCAATAAAAATGCTGCCGTTTTCGCATTGATATACAGAAACAACTTTTTTTCCAGAATCGAGAAACGATGGAATTTTTTGTTTCATACTTTTCGATGCGAAAACTTTTCGCATAAATTACAGAACACCCCCACAGGACTTTTTTAACCCAAGTTTACCGACGGCCAAGTGGCTAAAAACCGAAATTTGTCTTTATTACAAAAACTTATTGATAGTAACTAATACAAAGTTTTATTTAATCATAAAAGCTTAGTATTGAATTATTTTTACACAGAAAATCATAAACCCGTGTCTACCAAAGACAATCAAGGCTTATTTGGTCGCCAAGCCAAATGCCGTCTATTGTCGCGCAGACAAAAAAAATGGGTATTTTAACCAGTGTTGCCACTTTCTGGATAATTATCCAAAAGTGGGACAATTCCAAAATCCTTGGATAATTTTTGGATAATGAAATTTTTTGTGTAATTTTTGTGTAATTTCACCTCAACAAAGTTCCAACTAATTTTAATCATATTTTAGTTATTTCATTTTATCGACATTTTCGGTTTAAAAAAAATCATTGACAATATGGACTTTAGAAATTTTGATTACCAAATACTAGATAATTAATGACGGACATGCATTTTTGGACCATAAAAACCTAGTCTTAATTTTTTTTAAATTAAACATTTTTCTGAAGAATCCCTCTTCCAAAATCTAAAAATTGTTCTTTAACTTATTTTAATATTACCATTTTCCCATTCCTCAGTTTAAAGTATTTTCAGACGAGCAGACATGTGAGTCGACCTGTCAAAATTTTCTGAATAAAGCTCTTGTTTTTGTAGCCTTAACACTAACAAAATAAATAAATTTATTTAATTTACAATTTTTGAAATTATTCCGAAAACTATTTGACAAACTGATCAATTTAACATACAAGGTACCCCGAAAGGAAAAATTTTAACGTACTATTGAAGTTTAACAAAAAACTGGAAAGAAAATTAATTGATGAAAATAAATAAATTTAATTTCTTATTTTTAAGCAGTGTTGGCTACCGTTACCCTTTTAAACGGTATTAAAAACCCTTTAATATTGACAACCGTTACCAATACCGAAATAAAAAACTTTAAATACCGTTACCGATAAAAAAACATTACCTTTATTCGGATTTTTACCGGTATTATAACGGTTTTGTTTCGGTTGTCTAAATATTACTTATTTTAGATTTTTTTTGCAGATAAAAAACAAAGTAAAATATTTTAAATGTACATAAAATAAAACAAAAAAATGTTGTTCATTGCAAATCGTATTGTTATTTGGTCAAAAACAATGAGGAAATCGGTCCAAGCAATGATCACATTTGCAATTAACTAAATTTAGACAAAGGATATGTCGAAATTGACACAACCAATGACCACATTCCCAATTTACTTAAAAAGTTCCGAAGGGAAAAGTGAGTGCCACGTAGTGTAATAATTCTTAAGTGGCAAGATAAAAGAAGAGACAACCCTGAATTGTGAAAAATCGCTAGTTTTGCTGGCGGTGTCATCCACGCGGTCTCTGAAGTAAAATACACAGGAGAAAAACTGTCTCGAAAAATCAGTAAAACATCTTTCAGTATGAATTAGAAAACTTTTACCAGATTTTTATGCTAAAATGAATACTTTAACTAAATATTAAATTTAAAAAAATAACAGAAATTTTTCGGTATTTTTGCAGACTCTGTTTGCTGATTTAAAAAAAAATTCTACAGACTCTACCTTAACTGGCTCAAAATGCGGATTTTTTGCGTGGCTCAACAGAGATATTTAATAAACACGTAAAAATCAAAAATTTTATTGTTGAATTACAATATTGCGTGAATATTTTAATTCAATTCTGAGTTTTTTAATAAACAAAATACTACTATCCCGGGTGAAAATGGCCATGTATGTTCATACATGCTCATACATGATTCCATGTATGATAGTATATGAACAATATATGGAAATGTATGTCATATATGGGAGCATATATGAACATACACAAGTAATGTAATATTCCATATATGTAAATGTATGTAACTATGTGTGGATAGGTATATGTCATACTCCTTCATATATGCTATACATCTGCATAGCATACATGTCTTAAAAACAATTTTTTTTAAAGGTTGGGTTCGGCAGAACTTTGCAAAATTGGACGAAGTTCATGTATGGGTTCAGTCTGAAAAAGTCGTTCGGTTGGACAATAATGATCATACATCATCAAGATTGGTTATAATTTTTGTATTCTATAGGCGAATATGAACGGTACTAACGTTAACAACCAAATTTAGAAGAAAATTCGAACACTCTGACGGTATTACTGTCAGAGTTGCGAAGGATTTCATCCCTTAATAAGATTTGGTGTTCTGAATTAAACTTTAATGATTGCATTCCCCAAACACAATTTATCGAATGAATTTACATTTGATTTAAAAATATAGAATGAATTCGGTTTCTTTTTCATTCGACTTTGAAATTGAATGCGTAAGTTTTTATAAATTCGATTTTTAAAAGTCTCATTCAGTTTTTAAAATTCTCATAAACAAGAATTCGATTTAATGGTAAAAATCGAATCCATTCCAAGAAATGTTGATATTTAAAGATAATTGTATTCAGTGACTATAAAAATCGAATGTATTTTATTTGTAAATTTATTCGAAAAGTGGTAAATTCATCGAAGCTTTGATTATCCTTAAGTATCATAAAGTCCAAAGTATATTTTTAAAATATTCGTTAGTTTAAAAAAAAAATCTGTGTCATAAATTAGTACAAATTATTTATATTTGAAAAAATTTCAATTAATAGACGTTTTATGGAAAAAAAAAATTACATACAAATTCATGTATGACAATGTATGATCATTAATGTACATGTACCCTCAAATTACGGATATGCACTTGTATGGACTTCCATATATGCATCATATATGAACATACATGGTCATTTTCACCCGGGATGTAACTTTGTGTTAAAAATGCACTAAATTTACCTTTTTTTTGGAATTTTTACGTGTTTTAAACAAATTTGTGATTTTTTAACATTTTGGTTAAATTTTATTCATAATACCGGTACGTACCGGTATCGATGTTTCGGTAACGGTTTGTCGTTACCGAAATAATCGAAATACCGTTACCTTTACCGTTACCGATATAAAAAACATGTAATACCAATACCGTTATTCGTTTAGGTAGCCAACCCTGTTTTTAAGTATAAGAATACAAAAACTACCTCTTGAATTACAAAAAAAAAAAACAAAAAAAAGTTTATAATTTTTTTAGTAAAAAAAAAAATTTTAATTTTTAAATTTTTTATAGTAAAAAAATTTTTTAATTTTTTTAGTGAAAACAATTTTTTTGTTTGGTTAATTTTTTTTTGTGTAATTTGTGATATTTTGGATAATTTTGTGTGTAATTTCCAATTCTATTGGTGGCAACACTGATTTTAACCTTTGGTAAACAAGGGATAATGATTTTATGAGTAAAAATAATTAATTGCTTAGCTTTTATGATTAAATAAAACTTTGTATTAATTACTTTCAATAATTTTTTGTAATAAAATTAAATTTTGGTTTTTGGCCACTTGGCCACTTGGCCGTCGGCCAACATGGGTTAAAAACCCATGGACTAGTAGCATTTGAAAACCGTGTAATTAAGGTCAAATTGAACAATATTCAATTCAATTTTAGTTATTTTTTTCCCAAAATCTTGGTCAAAGCAAAAAAATAAACAATAATGGTTAAAAAAACGCATTTTCTTGAAAATCGCTAAAGTTAAGTCGATACATGTGATAAATGGAAAGAGCGAAAAATACCCAAAATTGAACATTGATTCTCCCAGATGTATTTAATAAAATTGAACAATAAAACTTAAAGATTTTAAATTTATGGGAATACAATTTTTAAAACCATGAAATTGTGTCTTTGGGCATGATCTTAAAAAAAGGAAATTTTTTGGTAGTAAAGGGTTAACTATGTCCGAAAAATCTATAAATTTTTAATTAAATACTTAGGGTCAATTGTTAAACAAAACCGGCTTCCTAATGATTTATTTATTTATTTTTTTTTAAAAAGGTATATTTTGCTCCAGGATCCGAACTTCAAGAACCCGGAGCGACCTTAAGAACCTTTTCGAAAATTTTAAAAAAATTTTGGTATAACTTTTTCATTAATCTTAATAAACTGAGGGGGCGTCTCGTGCAGAAATCCAACTTTTTGTTTTTAAGAACCACCCTAATGAATACTCTCCTGTAAGTGAGAGCGGGGTATAAAGCTTGATTTACACGTTAACTACCCTTGACTACCCTTATCTACTATTTCCCAGTATTGGAGGATAGCAATTGTCAAATTCAAATAATTTTTCATACAAAATTATTTAAACCCGGCAAACCGTATCACCAATACTGGGAAATAGTAGATAAGGGTGGTCAAGGGTAGTTAACGTGTAAACTGCCCTTAAGGCTACGGTCTCACAACAAGAACTTATACCCAATTCACAAATAAGGTTAAATCTCGTTTCAACGAGATTTCGATCATATGGTTGTGTATGATATGATACAGACCATATGATCGAAATCTCGTTTAAACGATATTTCAACTCAGGTGTGAATAGGCCTTTATAATTTATTTATTTTTTATTTAGCGTATGGATTCCAAAATACAGAGAAAGGATACATTATTTATTTATATATAATTTTTTTTTTTAAGCAATTTGTAAAATAAATAGTTGTCACAAGTTTAATGACTTCAGCCAGGATATTGCTTCAGGTGAGATATTTTTAATTTCGTCGATTTCGCCTGGGAAGGATAGCACTGGGCAGTTGTATGTTATATGGTCTACCGATTGAGATGGATGGCCACAAATACAGCTGGCGTCATTTGCAAGTCCCCACTTCGTTAGGGATTCCATTGTTCTTGCAGTGGATGTGCGGAGGCGGTTTAAGTTACACCAAGCTTTACGGGGTAGTTCAAACTCGTTGCTTCGTTCGTCAGTATTGAATAAGGGACTACTTCGTCCTGAGTTATTCCACTGAGTTGTCCATGCGGTTTGGATATTAAAGTTTTCCTCTTGTAGTTGTTTAGCTAGCAGTAAAGGTGGATGTCTCGATTTTAACCTTGACTCATAGCGATTATAAAGTTCCGAGTTCAGCGGTATGTTGGGATTTGTGCTGATTTTAGAATACTCCCGAAGGAGGGCTTGTCGTCTTCTAAGATGAGGAGGTTGGAGATTTGTCAGCATTGGGAGCCACTCAGTGGGAGTAGCCTTTAGGGTCCCCGAAATTATTCTCATTGTGGTATTCAGCTGGGTATCGATGCGCTTCACATGGTGACTATTCAGCCAGATTGGGGCACCGTATTTGGCGGTTGAATAAACTAGAGCAAGAGTAGACGTTCGAAGACAGCTAGCAGATGCACCCCAACTTGTTCCTGCAAGTTTTTGGATGATGTTGTTTCTTGTCTTTATTTTCTGTGCTGATTTGTCGAGGTGAAATTTAAATGATAACGTTCTGTCTAGAGTTATACCCAGATATTTTGGTGAAAAGTTATGTGTGAGCGTGGTACCGTTAAAACGAATTGTTAGTTTCCTGTTTGCCTAAATGTGGGTAAGGTGGAAACAGCATACCTCTGTTTTAGCTGGACTGGGTTTTAATCTCCAATTGCTGCAAAAGGATGATATTTTATGTAGGTCATGTTCTAGCACTTTTTCAAGCGTGCCAAATTTATCGTGTTGGAATGCGAAGGCCATATCGTCTGCGTAATTGAATTTTCGGGAGATGGTGGCAGGTAGGTCATGAATGTATAGATTAAAGAGTGCCGGGGCCAGAACTGAACCCTGTGGCAGACCATTGTTGAGCTTTCTCGTTTTACTGTGTGTATCGTTCAAATAAACATTGAAATGCCGGTCACTGAGCATTGATTTACAATTTATATAATGATTTTGTTTTGTTCAATGCAAAATCACATAGTAAAGGCTAAGCCTAAAATCGTAATAAAAACTATTAAAAACGAGAACTTTAAAATATTAGAAAAAAGAAACAATCATAACAAATCTTAAATGTCCATTTTATTGCATAATTATTGCGATTTTATATTCTTAAAATCAGTTTAAAGAATTTCCCCACAATATAGCCGCGTTGCAAAAATATTTTTTCGTATGCAGTTTTTTTTCATGTGAACACGAACAGAATATGCACCTTAAAATGTAAAAAAAAAAATTTCACCGCGCCGATTGATTTGACGGAGTCGATTGATTCGGCGGCTTGGTTTAAGCCGATGGGAGCCGACAAAATCGGCGGCGGCGTAAGATGTCAAAAATGGGTCGGCGGCGGCGCGCCGCCGATTTTGAGCCGATCGGCTTGGTTCCCTGCTTTCGGGCTGGTTTGGGTACCCGCGGGCACCCGCGGTAACGTTCTGGAACACACCTAACCTGAAAATCGTATATATTTTCTATTAAATGTTCTACAATTATAGAATTAAACCCATTTAAAAGAGTGGTTAAAATTTTTTTCACGTTTTCGAATGTACATTTTTTTTAAATATTAAAAGAAATAAATACTTAAAAGAAAGAAAATGTCTAATCAGCAGAAAAATCAGCTGAAAATACACCTATTTTAAGCCATCTGAGAAAATCTGTCAAAACTGCAGAAAAATTTTCTTTTTTTATTAAATTTGTTCTTTAAAAATATTAAAAAATTTTCTTGGAATCAGAATAACTAAAAATGTCTGTAAAACTAACAAAATAATCTGCTGATTTCTGTTTTTTTTTAACTAAATGCCAGGGATTTTATTTAAATTATCTCTTTCAGCTGAAAAATCTGCTAAAATTTTGCTAATTCGAACTGAAATTTGTTTTACAGATTTTTTGGATTTTATTTTGAGAGAAGTTTTAGTTTAAGTGTGTTATTTATAAACTTCGAAAGGTTTTTCCCGAACTTTTGTTGAAAAATCGGCTGCAGTTTAACGGCAAAACCTACTAAATTTTCATGGTTTTGTAGCTGTCCCATCACTGTTTTTGCTTATCCAAATACGGTGAATCGATCATATTTTAATAGAAGTTAAAAAAATTTATCCCCTTACAAATTCTAATTTGTTTCAAGGACCACTGTCCAACTGCTGACATGTCATTGGCGACATTTTGAAAGATTCCCTTTATAAACAAATTGAGAGTCAGCTGTATGTCAGGGGTGATCCTCTCTTGTAAGCTTAAAATAAGTAATGTTTGTCTGACAGTAGTCTGTTGATTTTCATAAACTAAAGAAATAAAAAACGAAATTAATTTAAATTTGGTAAAAATAATATCCAAATATAAAAATAGTGATTATTTAATAAAACAATATCCGCAATACAATATATTTTAAAACAAAAGACTTAGGGCCCAAACTTTTTTGAAATAAAAAAAACAACAATGTTTCAAAATATATAAACAATATTTTTTTTTTGTGTTAGTATTTATATTTTTTTAATTTAGTAACCAATAATAAACATATATATATTTTTTTTAATTTTAATTAATTGTTTTTCAATTTCTCTCAAATCAAAACAATATATTTTATATAAAAATTATAGTTGTATGAGAGATACACAAATATTTTTGAAATAAATATATAAAAATATTTTTATGTGTACAAATTAACCGTAACATTTTATTGTGTTATTTTTTTTATATATTTTTAAATATACACATTTTAATTTTATCATCTTCATCTATTTGGCGTATGAATACGTTTTTATTTTATAATATTTTAATCATTATAATCAATTTTAACAATAGCTAATTTTGTGATCTTTGTTCAAGCATTTAAACTGTGAAATCCCCTTAGCATAAACATCAAAATCAAAATAAAGAAACAAAATATATCATAATCATAAAAATGTTAAAATTTAAAAAAAAAAAACTATACAAAATTTATTGACGAATGAAGAACAAAACAAACGTTATGTTGCTCTAAAAAAATCGACAAAAAATGTTTTTTTAAATATTTTTTATATACTAAAGACTTGATTAACAACACTAAACCTGATCTGAACATTTTTAGAATCAAAACTTTCCAAGTTCAGATTTTCAGATTTCATAGATTTTGTGACATTTTCTATAGACTTAAGCAAATAATTATTTTTCAAGTGTTAAAATAGAAGATTTCTAAATATTTCATTTTAAAATTGTGTTAATTGTTATTTCCCTGCCCGAGTAAATATGTGAAGGATACTGATTCAAAAAATGGATCACTAAGATTAGATCAGTGTTGATCGGATGAAATTGTATCCATCTGATTAAAACTGATCTAATCTTAGCGATCCATTTTTAGGGTCAGTACTGATCTTTCAAATTTCGGATCAGTAATGATCTTTCATTACCCGAATAAAAATGTTTATAATATATATAAACTAGAGCCTACGGTCAGGACCGGTTACCCGGGGAGACCGGTCTACCCGGGTAACCGGTCTTTCGGTCTACCCGGGTAGACCGGTCAGACCGGTCTTTATATTTATATATATTTTTTTTAAATTTCACACTTCCACCATTTTTAAGAACAACTAAAGTGTAAAACTGAAATATTATGTAGAGAAAGTGAATTTTTTACAAAACTTAAGAATAATTTTGTTTTTTTTTCATTGAAAATTAAAAATGCCGATATCTCAAAAACTAAGCAATATAGAGCAAAACGGAGAAAATTTTCAAAAGAAAGACAACTAAATATGGAAGGTCCGAAATTTTTAATTAAAAATTCACATTCCGGAAAATTTTAAAACGCCAATATCTCGGTAAGTATTGTCCACAGGATAAAAAGTCCCATGGCGTTTTTTTTGCTCTTTACTTGAAGAACTTGATCACAGAATATCCGAAAGCCCTGAGATCAAAAGTTTTTGAGCTATTTGATTTTTTTATTTTTTTAGGACCCCAAAATTCATTTTTTTATGATTTCAAATGCCGATTTCTCAAAATTTTTGTTCTACGATCGGCACAAAAAGCTGTGAATAGATCGAAAATTATGTCTAGAGTATCCTTGTTTCATATGGAGTCATGTAAGGCAACCGCAAAAAAGTGCCGTCCTAAAGACCGAAAAAGACCGTCCCAATTTCATGTAAATACATGGAAAAAACAAGACTTTACGAGTTTGACAGCCGATTTCTCAAATTTTTTGTTTTACGACCGGCACAAAAAGCTCTGGGTAGATCGGCAATTATGTCTAGAGTATCCGTATTCCATATGGAGTCATTTGAGGCAACCACAAAAAAGTGCCGTCCTAAAGACCGAAAAAGACCGTCACAATTTCATGTATATACATGGAAAACACAAGACTTAACGAGTTTAACAGCCGATTTCTTAAAATTTTGTTCTACGACCGCACTATAGGGAATTTATAAGGAATTGTTGGCCAAAAGTCCATTTTTGATGTGTTCAAAAAAACTTTTTTCGGATGCCATTATACAGTAAACTATATTAAAGTAAGCTAGCACACATATTTTTGTACACCAAGCTCTTTTACCGCTAGTACGGAGGCGTCAAAAACAAAATTTATTTTTTTATTATTTTTTTTTTTAATTTTGGAGAACATAACTTATTACAAAATTAACGTACTTAAAATCCTGTATTAAAATCTTTTGAAATTAATTTCAATTACCAATAGGGCAAATAATTATATTTTGTACAAAGTTCAGGTTTAAAATGTTGATTTATATATTTTTTTAATTTTTCTATTTAATTATTTTTTTTCTTTTTTAAACCAAATTTATTTGTGGACTGTTACTTTTTTTGCATATAATTGCATACTCCCATATCTCAATGAGATATTGGGAAACTCTTTGTGAGTAAGATGTATTCATCCGCTAAGCCATGCGGCTCCATGGGGAAAAAAAATTTAGTGATGTCCGTCCGACCGTCTGTCGGTTTGACTGTCTGGGGAATGCACGATGCTGTCCAAACCAAAAGAGCTAGCCACCTGATGTTTGGCACGAATATGTCTTGTAGTCTTACGATGTTCAAGTTCGTAAATGAGCAAAATTGGAACATGTGAAAAAAAGCTCCCCCTTAAATAACTCAGTCTAGCTACGCAAAATCCCATATTTTAAATTTTTTTTGTACATTTGCTTAAAAATTAAAAAAAATACGCCACAAGAAGTTCAAAGCCCTGCACTTGGAACAACGGTACTAGGAAAATTTTTTTTTTGTCCGCCCCCTTTTGTGGGCGTGGATGTAAAAATTATTGACAAAATTAAATTACAAAATTGCATTAAAAACACGATTTATTAGGCCAGATCATGCCAATTTTTTATACAGAGCCTTAAAACTTACCGCCAAATAAACTTGCCAAATTTTGAGGCAATATCCCAACTTTTGGAGTTTTGGCCAGAAAATACCAGAAAATTCCCTATAGTGGACCGGCACAAAAAGCTGTGGTAAGATCGGCAATTATGTCTAGAGTATCCCTATTCCATATGGAGTCATTTGAGGCAACCACAAAAAAGTGCAGTCCTAAAGACCGTCCCAATTTCATGTATATACTAGAGTTGTCAACCGATTAAGAATAATACGATTAATCGATCAAACAAAACCAAACTCTTGTTCGAACAATTTTAAAAGGACGATTTTCGAATAACGAATAAATCGAATAATTACTGTCAATTAATCGAACAATTATTTATTTTTTAAGTTAAAAAATTAGTTCAATAAAATCATTGAATCTGATTTATGGGGCTATTCTAAAATTTTATTATTATAATAAGTGCTATTATTAGCAACCCAGAATTTTATTATAGATACCAAAAATTTCAACTCTAAAAAAAGCTTTATCAACTTTTTGTTGTTCTAAAACAATTTAATTTGAAATTTGAATTTAGACAACAAAATTTTATAAGCACAATAGCTGTATGGGTAGATGGGTGGTTTTGATATTTTGTTATTTTTGGGGGCATGGGTTCAAATCCCACCCATTTCTAACAAATATTTTTTTTTTTTTTGGCAATTTTGATTTTTTTTTATTACAAATATTATAATGCAGTTTTTTTTAATTTTTAAATTTCGCAATTTTTAAAAGATGCAAAAAAAATTGATTTTTGCATCTTTTTTTTCTGAAATTATTATTATTGTATGGTTTTAATTGGCTATTTCACTCGCAAAAAAAACATTATAATTGTCTTTAGAGGAAAAAAAATAATATTTTTTTTTTTAACTACACTTTTTTGCATGCAAAAAAAATTGCAATAATTTTTGTAATAATATGTTTCTTATTTTTGACTACAATAATGCGTATTTTGACAAATTGCGAAAACAATACGGAATTTTGACGAAAACAAAATGTTGGTTTCTTGTTATAAATGAAAAATATATTGTTATAGATGACAAAACTTGTTATAGACTGAAAAGTACATAACAATATTTTGTCATCTATAACAATATTTTTTTCATTTATAACAAGAAACCAACATTTTGTTTTCGTCAAAATTCCGTATTTTTTCGCAATTTGTCAAAATACGCATTATTGTAGTCAAAAATAAGAAACATATTATTACAAAAATTATTGCAATTTTTTTTGCATGCAAAAAAGTGTAGTTAAAAAAAAAAATATTATTTTTTTTTCTCTAAAGACAATTATAATGTTTTTTTTTGCGAGAGAAATAGCCAATTAAAACCATACAAAAATAATAATTTCAGAAAAAAAAGATGCAAAAATCAATTTTTTTTGCATCTTTTAAAAATTGCGAAATTTAAAAATTAAAAAAAACTGCATTATAATATTTGTAATAAAAAAAAAATAAAAATTGGCAAAAAAAAAATATTTGTTAGAAATGGGTGGGATTTGAAACCATGCCCCCAAAAATAACAAAATATCAAAACCACCCATCTACCCATACAGCTATTGTGCTTATAAAATTTTGCTGTCTAAATTCAAATTTCAAATTAAATTGTTTTAGAACAACAAAAAGTTGATAAAGCTTTTTTTAGAGTTGAAATTTTTGGTATCTATAATAAAATTCTGGGTTGCTAATAAAAGCACTTATTATAATAATAAAATTTTAGAATAGCCCCATTATTCTCAAACATTTTTAATGATTTTATAGAAAATGTAGGAAAGATAAAAAATATTGTAGCCATAGCCAATATTGCAATTAATCTTTATGTTTAGTAAGTGAGAATTTACACACTGAGTTGTTTCCTTGACTCTCTGCTACTGCATTCGTTTAAGGGCAAAAGAGGTAGAAAAAGAAAAGGGAACGAAGAAATTTGAAAAGGGAATTAAAAAAAGCTCGTATTTTAGCTGTTCTTACTATATCATATATCGTTGTTGCGCCTACAAATTAAGTTATGTGTTTTGTGAAGAGACACAAGAAACAGTCCTTTCGCAGTACTTTTATGTAAAAAACTTCTCATAAATATTTAACAAATATTGCAAATTTTATGTTCATTAAAAGTTGACTCTAAAAATGTACTGCGAAAGAACAAAAAAGGGGTTTCTTGTGCCTCTTCAAAAAAAAATTAAAAATACATATCCTAATTTTTAAGTGCAGCCACGATATATTTAATTTTTTTAGTTTTTTGTTACTAAAATTATTTTTTAAAGACCATTTTTTTATTCGTTATTCTCTTCGATTAATCAAATAAATTTTGATCTTTAATCGTTTGATCGAACAAGGAAAAACAATTATTTGAATTATTCGAACAAAGTTGAAAGTCGAATAATTGACAACTCTAGTTTATATATGAAAAACACAAGACTTTACGAGTTTAACAGCCGATTTCTCAAACCGGCTCAAAATGATGTGGGTAGATCGGCAATTACGTCTAGAGTATCCGTATTCCATATGGAGTCATTTGAGGCAACCATAAAAAAGTGCCGTCATAAAGACCGAAAAGACCGTCCCAATTTCATGTAAATACATGGAAAAAACAAGACTTTTCGAGTTTAACAGCCGATTTTTCAAAATTTTGTTCTACGACCGGCACAAAAAGCTGTAGTAAGATCGGCAAATATGTCTAGAGTATCCCTATTCCATATGGAGTCATTTGAGGCAACCACAAAAAAGTGCCGTTCTAAAGACCGAAAAAGACCGTCCCAATTTCATGTAAATAGACGAAAAACATAAGACTTTACGAGTTTAACAGCCGATTTCTCAAAATTTTTGTTCTACGACCAGCGCAAAAAGCTGTAAGTAGATCGACAATTATGTCAAAAGTATCCCTATTCCATATGGAGTCATTTGAGGCAACCACAAAAAAGTGCCGTCCTAAAGACCGAAAAAGACCGTCCCAGTTTCATGTAAATGAATGGAAAAACAAGACTTTACGAGTTTAACAGCCGATTTCTCAAAATTTTTGATCTACGATCGAAAATTTTCTCCGTTTTGCTCTATCTTGCTTAGTTTTTGAGATATCAGCATTTTTCATTGTTAGTGAAAAAAAAATGGAGAAATTTTCTAACAAGGGAAGTATCTCAGCCCTTATGAACCGATTTGCATGAAACGTAAAATATATATAAAAGAGACAATTCTAAGGTTGGGGTGTCCGCCATATCGGGGATTTAGGGGTTCAAAGCATTGGTCAAAAAATGGCGAAAAAATCGTTTTTTGTATTTTTCATCCATTTCCTTCTAAGAAACTATTTGATGTTTACATATGAGAAGAAAGGTTTTTTAATGCCTATCCAACGGTGGCATAACCTTGTAAAAGTTTGGCTTCGTTAAATACTTTTTTCATGAAAATGTGAAAATTTTGGGGGTATTTATATGAAGACATAGAGCTACCATGTCCATATGAACACGATATAATCTTTATTAAATTTAAGTCGTCACGTATTTTTGCTCTAGAGGATATTCCTGTTAGTTCGTGAGTAATTGAAATTTTCCAGGAGGTCCAGATGGTTTCATAAGGGGACAACGAAATTTTGAAACACTAATATGACCGAAAAGCCGAGACACCCCAACCTTAAAATCGTCTCATTTATATATATTTTAAGTTTCAGGCAAATCGGTTCATAAGGGTTGAGATACTTCCCTTGTAAGTTTTGGTGAAAATAACACTAAACTAATTTAATATTTCATTTTCGCCCTTGATTGATTGTAAAAGTTGTTCTTAATAAAAATTCAATAAATAAAAAATTAAAAACCGGTCTACCCGGGTTGACCGGTTGACCGACAGTCCGGTTAACCGGGTAGACTGGGTTACCCGGGTTACCCGGTCTACCCGGGTAGACCGATGAACAAAAAAACCGGTCTACCCGGGTAGACCGGTCCAACCGGGTACCCGGTCTTAAACCCGGTCTACCCGGGTAGCCCGGGTAGACCGAAACCCGGGTAATGGGGGGGCTCTAATATAAACATTTTTATTCGGGTAATTTTTCATATAATGATTTTATTTCCTTTTCAAGAGATTTATATTCTACCCATCCACCGCGTTTATCCAGGGATAAGTGTACCTTAAAAACACCTTAAGTTTTATAAAAATTATTTGTATGGATTTGCTTTTTATTATATTTTGGCACTAGGTCAAAAGCTATAAATTTGTATTTTTTTTTTTCTTCTTTTGAAATTTGATTGACAATATCGGAAGAGTATCATGACGATGACGATGATGTAGATGAAGATTTGTGTTTAGACATTATGGTTGTTGACGTTTGAAATGAATTGAGATGTTTTATTTATTGAACAGTTTGGGTAAGAAATTGTTTACAAATTTATTACCCAAAGTTTTCTTTCAAGTTACCATGACAAATTTTATTTTAAACTTTTTCAATTTATTTTTCTTTATTTAAATTATATTTTGGGAGAGAGTTGGCTTGTGAGTTAAAGAAAATAATTTTAAGTAGGATTTTAAATTACCAATTTATTGTAAATTAAAGTTAACAGAAACTTGGTTTATTGCATAATACTAAACATTTTAATTTTCTTTTTATTTTCAGGTAATATTATTTGAACTTTTATAGGATTCTGGACACATTTAGGGTACACATTTTTATAAGGTATTTGTTTAATTTTAATTATCCTATTTTAGATATTTGTGACTAACATAAATTTGGAAGAACCTCTTACGCATTTTATTTATTTCTTATAAGATGCATATATTTATAATTTATTTTTTAATTGATTTATGTGAAAAAATAAGTTAAAAAAAATTATTCTATTTCTTTCCCTGTTCCATTCCATTGTATTCGATATTGCTTTCCTTTCTGTATAAAACTTGTTTAAAAAATTAAAACAAGTTCAAGTGTTAATCAGTGATGCCATTTTATCAGTTTTTGTGCTAGAGATAACACTTTTTTCGGACTTAGCACTTAAGTTTTGGAAAAAAGTGCTAAGTGCTAGACTAGCACTTTTTTAATTTTTTTTAGCATTTTTAGAATTTTTTTTAAATCTTTTTTAACATTTTAATTTGTTTTTTTAATCTCTTGTAAAAATTTTATCCTGCGGCGCTTTCTTCACACACGTATAATGAAATAACTCCCAAATCATATGGAATTTATTTTTTTCTTGGGATTTATTTCAAAGCGTCCAATTGAAATTCAGGACTCCTAAGTAATTAAAAAAATATAAATTGGAATTAAAAAATTTACAAAATACATATAAGTTAAAATCCAAAAATTAAGGAAAAACCAATATAAATTTATAAAAACCAGTTAAAAAACAAAAATTTTAAATTTAAAAATCCCTATTTAAATTCAGAAAACTCAATTAAAATTATGGAAACGGAGTGGAAATTCAGAAAAAAATATATAAAAGCTCAGAAAACCAAATTGAAATTAAAAATATATGTACCGATACACTTGTTTACAAAAAAAAAAACTCTCTGCGCACGAAACGTGACTTTATTTTTTTTATGTACATATTTTTGACTACTAATCTCAATAAAAATTTCAAAAATGGTTAGCGTTTTTTTGTTTAGCGTTTTTTTGTTTAGCGTTTTTTTGTTTAGCGTTTTTCTGTTTAGCGTTTTTCTGTTTAGCGTTTTTCTGTCTATTTTCTACTCATAATCTACTCACAATTGAAACCATTGTAAAAAGAATCACACTAACAACAAATGGTACAAACATTATTTTCCAATCAGCACATTAGACAATGTGGAATTGGCATATATATGACAAAAATGCATTATTAGAGTAAGAAAATATACATTTGATTGGTCGGCAAAAATAGAACCCTTAACAAATAATTTTTTATGGCTATTTTGAAGCCTGATCTTTAACTAAGTTAACAAAGTCAGTTTGATGAAAATCTATGGGTTATCACCGAGGTAATGACTAATTATATGAAGAACACACAAAAAACACTTTGGTATTTAAACAAGTTTTTTTTCTTGTATTTTAAATACGAAAAATACAAGGAACATTTTATGCGTAGTTTTAAAAAATTTATTATAACTTTGGTAATTGCCCATTTTGTAATATTTGTATAGGTCTAGGCTTTTAAGGAAAAAAAAAATAATTAGCAACGACTTCTTTTTAAAAAATAAAAATGAGTTTTGTAATCAAAAACCGAAGTTTTTCATAAGTTTGTCTATCGCGTGTAAACTAATCAACTGAAAGTAATGTGTATTAAGTTTGTGGCAAATTTGATAAACTTTAATTTGTTTTTTATAGCGAGTAGATCGGAGGTGCATTACTCCAGATATGGAGAACAAATTGAAAATATCTCAAAAAAACGCTAAAAATCAATATTTGTTGATTTAATAAAAGAAAAAAAAATCTAGCACTTTTTTTTTTGTCTGTAGGGCATTTTAGAAATTTTTTTATTAAATTTAGCACTTTTTCAAAATTCTCTAATGGCAACAAAACATTAAATAATGATAATTAAATCATGAAAAAATATAATTTATGTATTTCAATTTATTGATCCATTTCTAAGAAACTCAATCTATACCACAGTACATGAGAGTTGTATTTGATGTATGTAAGTATGGGTAAGGCGTTCCGCATAGGCCTTGAATTTTAAAAAACGGATTACAAGGAGAAATATGATTTTTTTTCTGTTTTTTCATTTCTTTTTGGTATTTTAAGTTAAGTTTAAATTCAAGTGGTTACAGAATTATGATATGGAGTAGAATGTCTTTCTAATAAGGCACTAAAAACTAAAATCGCTTAAAAATCAGCCAAGTATTAGTGACAGCACACGGTGTAACTTTTGACATTTCATACAAAACGTAAACAAACAACATAAATACATACGCAAAAGCTCACACGTACAGGCACACATACACTAGACAGCGATGATAATTCTGTACTAAAAACCATACCAATATAATGGAAAGTACGAAATTAGCACCATTGTTTGCATACTAGTCTGTACTGTGATCTATACACTATCTCAAAAAAAAACTTTGCAAAACGTATCTTTTTTTTGCTACCTAATATTTGACGAGAAATCCTAGTAATTTTACAAGACTTTTACCAATAATTTTGTAATTTTACAAGATTTTAACCAATAAAATTGTAAATTTACCATTTTTTTGACGAGAGAAAAGTTACAAAAAGGTTTCGTAACTTTACTAGATTTTTGCTACCTCCTATTTTAAGAGAATTCCTAATAAAAATTACGAGCTTTTAAGTAATTTTACAAGATTTTTACCAATAAAATTGTAAATTTACAACTTTTTTGGCGCAATAAAACTTACAGGAATTCTCGTGAATTTACTAGATTTTTTGTAAAAAAAACTTTGCAAATTTATAAAATTACAAAAAAAAATATAAATTTCGATCAAAATTATTTTGTTAAAAAACAAGGAAAACTGTCAAACATGGGTAAAATGGGATTATGATACTTTTTCTAGTAATTTAACAATGTTTTTTTTGTATGAAGTTGCAGTTCAAACCAAAAGAGCTGTAAATTTGGTAAATGAGTGCATTACAAGAGGGAAAAAGAGTGTTATTACATTTAGGAGAGTTTAAAAGATTCGGCACTGAAGATATTAACATTCCCACTTATTTTTTGTACATTTACTAAACAAATAGAAAATGTTTATGTCAGAAGTTTAGACTTGGTAAAAAAAGTAGTTTTGGTGAAAACAATTAAAAAAAAAAAAATTATAAAAAAAATATAAATAAAAAATACAATTTTTATGTAAAAAAAAATTGATAAAAAAAATTAAATTTTTATGTGAAAACAATTTGATGAAAAAAAAAAATTGTGGAAAAAAAAAATTATGAAAAAAAAAAAATTTATACAAAAAAAATGTTGCTGAAAAAAAAAGTTGATGTAAAAAAAAATTGACACATAAAATATATAACAACTTAGAGTGTTAAATTCGGCTGTGCCGAATCTTTTATACCCTTCAATATGTCAAAAATTAAAAAAAAAAAAAAAAATAGACAGGGGCGTTTTTTTGGGGGAAGGGCGGTGTGTTTGTGGAATCCATGCCACTCCCGGTATAAGTTTACAAGTTAATGGTATTCTGCTTTGTGCACTAAAATATTATAATTTTATTATTATTTAAATTATTTATTTATTCACGCCCTAAAACCACGCCCTAAAACTACGCCCTAAAACGGGGTCGGTCCAAAATATGCGACATTTTTTAGTCCCCTTGGTCCAAGCTCAGTCAAAGCCCTTTTGCGAACATAAAAATGTTTCACTTGTTTATAAAAAATTCAAAAAACCGTTTAAAATATTGGCGTTTTTCTGAGGTTAGTTTAGTTTTTTATGGGGAAACTTTTTTCCCCTGTACCGATTTTGCCCATTTCCAAATGCCTAAAATAATATGACACATTCGTGCTAAACTTGAGGAGTCTAGCTTCTAGAGCATCTTTTAGGCCATAAGAATACATATTCCGCTTCAAGAGTTGCAACAATCCAAGAAAACAGTTTCGTTCAATCGCCCCAATATATGGGGCATTCCAGGCAAAATCACTCACTTTTAGACCTTGATTAATTTTTTTTTTTAAATTTTGAAAATTGCATTTTTTTGACCCTGGTTTATTTTATATGGTGCTCCAAAAAAACTAAATTGGTAGATAGTTACCCTATCTTACCCTAGATATATTCATTTGTGGGTAAAAATATGTCTCACAAAAATTTAGGTGGATCGGACATGGGTAAGGCGTTCCGCACAGGCCTTGAATTTTAAAAAACGGAATACAAGGAAAAATATGATTTTTTTTCTTTTTTCTCATTTCTTTTTGGTTTTAAGTTAAATTTAAATTCAAGTGGTTACAGAATTATGACGTGGAGTAAAATGTCTTTCTAACAAGGTACTAAAAACTAAAATCGCTTAAAAATCAGCCAAGTTATTACAACTTCCCAAGGCATCTAGATTGTCATACCACTTGATTAAAGAATACTAGTCCCTTTTTTAAATTTATTGAAATTATCTACTGTAATAACGTTTTTTCATTATTCATGTTTCAGTCTAATATTTTTTTGGCTTTTTCAAATTTTAAAACCAAAAAAAAAAAAAAATTAAAATAGAGATTTCAAATTGGTGTTGAAAATGCAGGCATTTTTAGCAGTAATTTAAAATATGCTAGCAAAACACAATATGAAAAATACTTATCAACTTATTACATTTGAACTTGAAGAATAAAAAAAATGTTATTACAGTAGAAAATTTTAATGAATTTCAAAAATCGGGTTATATTGCTTTATCAAGTGGTCTGCCACACGTTAGATGCCTGGGGAAGTTGTAATAACTTGGCTGATTTTCCACCGATTTTAGTTTTTCGTACCTTATTAGAGAGGAATTTTACTCCGCATTATAATTCTGTAACCACTTGAATTTAAACTTAACTTAAAATACCAAAAAATTGAGAAATTAGAAAAAAAATCATATTTTTCCTTGTAATCCGTTTTCTAAACATGCGGAACGCCTTACCCATGTCCGATCGTTCTTAATTTTTGTGAGACGTATTTTGACCTCGAAATGAATATATATCTAGGGTAAGTAAGGGCCAGTATCTACCAATTTAATTTTTTTAGAGCACCATATAAAAAAAATCAGAGTCAAAAAATAAAAGGGGCAATTTTAAAAATTGGAAAAAAAATAAAATGAATTGCGATCACATCTCGAATTATGGCTTAAAAGTTTCGGTCGGGTCTAAAAGTGAGTGATTTGGCCTGGAATGCCCCATATATATTCGTTTCTATTCTAATTATTCGGTAAAAAAATAGTTTTTATAGGTAAACATTTTTTCTATTTTTTTTTGATCCTTGTTTTGCAAAAAAATATTTTTAATTAATTTTTTGCTGAAAATATATATCGTAATATTAGCTCAGTGCTTAAAACATGTATATTTTTAATGTAATATTTAACTAGCTGGCCCGGTTCGCGTTGCTGGCCCATGTATAAGATAAGTATTATATTTCATCTCGCTTCAAATATATAGTCCTGCAAAAAAATAATGAATTTCTTGGCTTAGCAAAATTTGTGGGCGTGGTTTTAAAGACCCGATTAGGCAGATAATCATCTTCAAAATATATTTTAGGAATTAAAAAAAAAATTACCATATCTTCGACTTTGCGAACTGTTCAAAATTTTCTTTCCAAACAATTATATGGACTATTACGAACATTTAAAACAAAAAAAAAAATAGCCAAATCGGTCCAGGCTTTCTCAAGTGCTGCAAATTTTAAGCATATTAAAAAATGTTGGCTTTGAAGTGGGGGAGGACAATAAGTATTTCCGTAAAATCCTTACTTTGACTATAATGATCATTAAAGAAATAAATTACCAAAACAGGCTAGTCGTTCTCCGTAAAAACCTTAGTTGTACTATCACGAACGTCAACAAATACTACTAATAGCCAAATCGGCCCTGTCGTTCTACTATTTTAGATATATTGAAATAAAAGTGGGCGTGAACATTTTTTTTCCCGTTTAAACCAAAGTTGGACTATGACAAACATTAAAAAAATAAAGTTTAGTCAAATCGATCAAAGGAGGCGTAAAAGTATGCGTGTTTAATTTTTTTGAAAAAACCTAAGACGAACATTTAAAAAAAAATATTATCCAAATCGGTCAGTTCTCAAGTGATGCGATTACGAACGAACTGTGGACATTTGATTTTAATTTATATTTTATTATTCAATATTTTATTATACCCTACACCACTCTGTGGTACAGGGTATAATGAGTTTGTGCTGATGTATGTAACTACCTGAAATATTGGTCCTTGACCTACCTTGATGTATACCGATCGACTCAGAATTACTTTTTGACTCGATTTAGCGATGTTCGTCCGTCCGTCTGTCCGTCTGTCCATCTATCGGTTTAAGTACGATACAGGTCGCAATTTTCAATCAATTGACTTGAAATTTGAAACTTAAGCATATTTTGACCCAAGGACGAAGCCTATTGAAATTGGAAAAAATCGGTCAATATTAAGACCTAGCCCCCATACAAACGCCCTCTTTGGATTAGGCTTAAATGACTCTAATAACCGTATTATAATAGATATCGCTTTGAAATTTAACAGGTAAACAAATTTTGTATGCACGAATCATCATTCCAAATTCCAAAGGAATCGGGTCAGTCCTTCTCTAAGTCCCCATACAAACCACCCTCCCGATATTCAAATAATTCTCTCAAAATTCATAAAAAGGAAAATATTTTATAAACATTTTATTTTTGGGTGTTAAACGTGTACTTTATTTACCTAATCACATCGGAATATAATTGCACAATTTTTGGACTTAGTCCCCCTATAAAACTTTCGACCGATATTCAGTTAAATCGGTCTATTGGCAAAAAAATAAACCAATTCCACTTAAATTTGATCTGTGTGAGTTTTCTACACTAAAAAAAGATCTAACAAAAGATAGATCCAATCGGTCCATGTTTGGACTTGGGACCCATTATCCGGGAAACATTGGTGTAGGGTATCATATGGTCGGTCTTGACCAACTATAACTTTCTTTCAAATTTTCTTACCGTAAAAACATTATTTGAATTTACCCAACTCGGTTCATCCATTGAAAAGTGGGCGTAGAAATGGAAAATTGTTCTTTCCGAAAAACCTCAGTTGGACTATGACGAACATTAAAAACAAAATTAGACAAATTGATCCACCCATTCCATGATTGAAAATATATATATCGGGAAAAGTGAGCGTAAAAATTGGCGTTGACAATTGTTCTTTCCTTAAAAATCTTTTGCGTACTATAACCAAATCGGTCTAGCCGTTATAGTTCTTTCAATACATTGAAAAAAGTAGGCGTAGGAAATTTTACTATCCGTAAAAGCCTTAGTTGAATTATGCCGAACATTTTCAACAAAAATTAGCCAAAGTTGTCGTGTTCAATTTCTTTATACGTAAAAACCAACGTTAGAATATGATGAAAATTCATTAAAAATCAGTCCAGCCATTCGCAGATTTTAGATAAATTGAAAAAGTGGGCGTAAAAGTAGGCGTGGTCGATTGTTCTTCAGTAAAAGCTTAAATTGGATAACTTTAAACATTTAAACAAAAAATTACCATTATCGGTGCAGCCGTTTTCCGATTTTAGATTAATCGAAAAAAGTGGGCGTAAAAGTGGGCGTGGTCAATTTTCTTTACGTAAAAACCTAAGTTGCACTATGACGAACATTTCAAAAAAAAATCATCGAAATCGGCTCAGCCGTTTTCAACTGATGCGGTTACCAACGAACGACAATTGATTTTTATTTATATAGATTTAGCATTTAATGCAATTTGAAATTAATAATAACAAAACAATAAGATATTTTTGAAGAAAAATTAAAAAAAAAAAACCGACCAAAAAAAAATTTTTACCATAAAAACACTTTTTCAGTAGTGAAACTAATATTTTAAGCAAAAAAAAAAGTTCAACAATTTTTTTTTCACATTACGATTTTCAAGTCAAAAAAAGGACACAAAGCCATTGTCCTACATTTCCAATGTTTTTGTGTGTTAATATCGACCCTAAAAGGCAACTTTCCCGACCCCCAACGTTTTCCAAATTCGAAAAAAAGCTAAATTTTGCTCTACCATAAAAAAATTTTAAGAATCTACATTAATTGATAGACAAGCTGGATGCCACAGTTGTTTTTGTTAAATTTTAATTTTTTTATTTTCAATATTTCTCCATCCTTCGGATGGCATCTTCAGGAATCTTAAAGATATAAATATTATAATGCAGTTACAGTGCTTCCAATTTTAACTTTTGTTTTTGTTTATATTTGTATCTTTAAGATTCCTGAAGATGCCATCCAAAGAATGGAGAAACATTAAAAATAATATAAATTAAATTTGTTATAAAACTAACTGTTTCTTCGAGCTTGTCTATTATTTAATATAGAATTGAATAAAAAAGGTCGAATAAATATAATATTAAATTTTAAGATTTTTAAATTGTTTATAAATGTAGTTTGAAGAGCTATATTTCCTTAAGTAAATATTGGATTTCTATATTAAAATTGAAATTGAAAGCTAGAATTCTCTACTTCAAATGAAAAAGTGCAATAAAAGTGTTTTAATAAAAAACGCATTTTAATGCACTAAAAAATTGTATTTGCATTTCAAATGCATTTTTGTACTGAGGCACGTTTTGTTTAACTTTTAAGTTTAAAGTAGAGTATTTCAGCTTTCCATTTCATTTTTGATTATAGAAATCAAATGTTTGCTTTAAAATGATAACGAGAAAAAAAAATAAACCTAACTTAATATGAGTTTAAATTATTTTTTTCAAAAGCAAGAATAATAAAATAACCAACTCCCTAAAATTTTTTTTTTCTCTAAATACTTAAGAAAAGTATTTAAATATATGTATATCAACACCGTTTTTAACCTAAACTACTTAAATAATATTGAATAATGTATGTAAATATTTCAAATTTTTATATGCACTTAACTTGACACAGGGCAAATGCATTATCCGAAAAACATGACTAGACAATTTAAGCCAAACAAAAAAAAAAAAAAGAACTGAATTTAACTCCATAAAAAGCACAAAAAAAACATTTATGATATACAAAGAAAATATATGGAGCACTTGAAAATGCATTTAGACAGAATGAAAACTAGAAGGCCTCCTTAACTAATAATTCCCAGAATTTTTGTTCTACTTTTTTTTTTCTTTTTTCAACTTTAATAAACAAAGAACGAACAATACAGACCAAAAAATATGTATATGAGTTATAAAAATATATAAATATGCAACAGTAGATATACAGAGTAATGATTGATTACAAAAATGACCTCAAAAAATGCTTAAGTTTTTTTTTTTTATATTTAAAGAAAATTGAATAAAAATTACACCCGTAAACTTAACAGAAATATAAAACTTCCAAAAACTTTAGCTAACATTTTAAACCTTAATAGCTCAAAATATTTGAATGTAACGAAAAGTGTATCAGAGTCTGAAAATGTTATTTGCTGAAAAAAATGTCAGTTAAATAATTTTTTATCAATTTCGTTTCTGCACCATTTCTTCCTATTTCTTCCTCATAGATTTTAAATTTCCAAAATCCACTTTTTATACCCTCCACTCTAGTGATAGAGGGTATATATTGTATAAGTTTGTCATTCCGTTTGTAACACCTCGAAATATTGGTCTAGTACCCTATAAAGTATATATGGGGCATTCCATGTCAAATCGGGCACTTTGAAAGTTTTTTTTTTATAGATTTTCCCAATTTGTTTACAATTTTTAGTATCCTTCGAAAACTCCTTAGTGGTAAATTTTCAGATTTTTTTGATGACCCGTTCAAAAGATATCGAATTTTTAAAAATTGGTAGTTTGTTCCTTTACACAAACTTCTTTTACTCATAACTTCTTCAATAATGGTCCAAATTTCAATTTTTTTTTTTAAATTTTTGTTTTTTTAAGTACTTTTAAAAAAAAAATATTCCAAAAAATTCTTAAAAACGCTCTAGTATGCGATTTTTAAGTTTTAAAATTTAAATCTCATTTTTGAAAATGTTTGTACTCTTTGATTTTTTTTGAAATTGTTTTGTGTAAAACTTCGATTGATTCTACAAACTTTTTGCCCTGGAGGATCGTGGGATATTGATTATTACTATTTTTTAAAATTTTTTGAAAAAATTTTATTGTAATTTTTCAATCTTAAAATCATTTCTACTGCTCCAATAGTGCGTCATAGATGGGCCATTTATAAGACCGACCCCCCATTAATTTTTACGTCTCAACATTTCTTTGGAACAAACTAATACCCAATCTCCAATTTCTAAGGTTGCACCCACACAAAACGACATTTTTTTAAATTTGCTCCGACCGCTCTAACTGCCCTAATAGTGCCCTTAGAGCAACAAAATGTATGACCGACCCACAATATTTTTTAGTCTTAACATTTTCTCTGAACACACCTACCCTCTATCACTAATTTTTAAGGCGGTCCCCGTACAATTTTTTTTATTTTTTGTAAATTTGTTTTATTTAATCAGCTTCTACCGGTCTAATGGTGCTTCCGAGAGGGGTCATTAGTGAGACCGACCTCCATTTATTTTTACCCTCCAACATTTTTGTAAAACATACGTACGCCCTATCTCCACTCGCTAAGTAGGCTCCCATACAAATAACGGAGCAAAATTTATAAAAATTTAATTTTGAATAGAAGCTTACTTAGCGAGTGAAGATAGGGCTGTGGTATGCTTTACAAAAATGTTGGATGGTAAAAATGAATGGCGGTCGGTCTCACCAATGACCCCTCTCGGTCGCACCATTGGACCGGTAGAAGCTGATTAAATAAAACAAATTTACAAAACAAAAAAAAAATATTGTATGGGGACCGCCTTAACAATTAGAGATAGAGGCTAGGTGTGTTCAGAGAAAATGTTTGGTCTAAAAAAATATTGTGGGTCGGTCATACATTTTGTTGCTCTAAGGGCACTATTAGGGCAGTTAGAGCGGTTGGAGCAAATTTTAAAATATTTCGTTTTGTGTGGAAGCCCCCTTAGAAATTGGAGATAGGGTATTAGTTTGTTCCAAAGAAATGTTAAGACGTAAAAATTAATGGGGGTCGGTCTTATAAATGACCCCTCTATGACGCACCATTGGAGCAGTAGAAATGATGTTAAAATTGGAAAATTACAATAAAATTCTTTCAAAAAATTTTCAAAAAATTGTAATAATCGTTATCCCACGATACTCCTGGGCAAAAAATTTGTAGAATCGATAGAAGTTTTACACAAAAAAGTTTCAAAAAAATCGAAGATTACAAACATTTTCAAAAATGACATTTAAATTTTAAAATTTAAAAATCGCATATTAGAGCGCTTTAAAGATTTTTTGGGATTTTTTTTTTTTTAAAGTACGCAAAAAACAAAAAAATTGAAAACAAAAAAAAATTTGAAATTTGGACCATTATTGAAGAAGTTATGAGTAAAAGAAGTTTGAGTGAAGGAAAAAACTTCCAATTTTTAAAAATTCGATATCTTTTGAACGGGTCATCAAAAAAATCTGAAAATTTACCACGATGGAGTTTTCGAAGGCTACTAAAAACTGTAAACAAATTAGGATTATCTAAAAAAAAAAATTTTCAAAGTGTCCGATTTCACATGGAATGCCCCATTTATAAGTTTGTCATTCCATTGGTACACCTCGAAATATTGGTCTAGTACCCTATAAAGTATATCGTCCATTCCACCAGACATTTGGTGATTTTAGGCATTTTTTGACCGAGGGTCTTCCGATTTTTGTTATTTTTTTCATACAGATTCTCTATGGAGCCAATTTCAAATTCCATCCATCAGATCTAAAATATTCGAAAAACTCGCGATTTTATTCACGATTTTCGTTTTTTTAAAAATAAAACAAAAGCAAAATCTGTGTAACTTTGAGTAGCTGTATTTTCTAAACTACTTATCGCATTTTAACAATCTATAGCGCATACGAATGGTATGTAAGTCGTTTTTAATATCTTATAAACTGAAAAAATATCGGTGGTTTAAAAGTGCATTTTATATGCAAATGCAGTTTTGAAGTGCTTTTTGCGAAACTTTTACCCCTTTTAATTTTTTTTTAATTAACATATTTGGAAAATTTAGAATTTTTGCTACAAAAAAATGTTTTCATTACAATGGACCGAGAATGTATGCTATTTTTAAAATTTTTTTTTAAAAATACTTCCTTAAGTTTCCCTTATAAAAATTTTTATTTTTTAAATTATACCAAAATCATGTAAAAATACATATTTTTAAACCGTTATATTTTCAAAAGTACGAATCGTATTTTATTGTTTTTATGCACATTAGAAAGGTATTTTTGTCCATTTCTTGCATATAATGACCCCAAAAATGTTGGTGTTTTACAAATGCATTTTAAATGCAAATGCAGTTTTGAAGTGCATTTTTCAAAGCTTTTTCTCTTTTGAATTTTTTTTTAATTATCATATTCGAAAAGTTCACAATTTTTACTACAAAATAATGTCCTCCTAATAATGGACCCACTGTGTGTGCTATTTTTAAAGAAATTTTAAAAATTTCCTTAAAACAAATTTTAATATTTTAAATTAAACCAAAAAAGTCTGAAATCACATGATTTTTTAAAAAATTCTAAAAAATAGCACACACAGTGGGTCCATTATTAGGAGGACATTATTTTATAGTAAAAATTGTAAACTTTTCGAATATGATAATTAAGAAAAAATTCAAGGGGGTAAAAGTTTTGAAAAATGCACTTCAAAACTGCATTTGCATTTAAAATGCATTTGTGAAACACCAACATTTTTGGGGTTATTATATTCAAGAAATGGACAAAAATACCTTTCTAATGTGCATAAAAACAATAAAATACGATTCGTACTTTTAAAAATATAACGGTTTATAAACATGTCTTTTTACATGATTTTGGTTTAATTTAATAAATAAAAATTTTTATAAGGGAAACTTAAGGAAGTATTTTTTAAAAAAAAATATTAAAAATAGCATACATTCTCGGTCCATTGTAATGAAAACATTTTTTTATAGCAAAAATTCTAAATTTTCCAAATATGCTAATTAAAAAAAATTAAAAGGGGTAAAAGTTTCGCAAAATGCACTTCAAAACTGCATTTGCATATAAAATGCACTTTTAAACCACCAATATTTTTTCAGTTTATTAGAAATTAAAATAGACTTACGTTTCATTCGTATGAGCTATAGATTGTTAAAATGCGATAAGTAGTTTAGAAAATATAGCTGCTCAAATTTACACAGATTTTGCATTTTTTTGACTTTTTTAAAAACGACAATCGTGAATAAAATCGCGAGTTTTTCGAATATTTTCGATCTGATGGATGAATTTTGAAATTGGCTCCATAGAGTATATGTATGAAAAATATAACAAAAATCGGAAGACCCTCGGTCAGATTTTTTAAAATGTCTCATGGAATGGACGATATATATTCATGATCCTCGAACAATTTTAAGACGATCTAGCGATGTCCGTCCGTTCGCCTGTCTCTCTATTGAAAAACAGCTAACTTTTGAAAGACTTTATGAAGGCACCTGAAGTTTCGCACATATATTGAGCATTTGATCGGTCCAGTGGTTCAAAAGTTACGAGCAAAAGACTGAATTTCGGCAAGGGTTTCTCGTGAATTTACGAGATAAAAAACTCGTTTACTTTTGAAAGGCAATTCTGAGGATGCTGAAGCTTAGCATATATATTTTTCGTTTCCCTCACCTGGTTCGTATTGAGTTTAGTAAAATCGGTCAAAAGTTATTAGCAAGACCGTAAATTAAGATTATTTTCACCTCAAATTCTCGTGTTGAAACCCCTTTAAACATGTTTTAAAAACATTGGTATGTCACAAATATATTTTACAACGTATTTTTGTCACTCAAAAATATTTTTACACAAAAAAAAAAAAAAAAATACACTCGAAAAAAAAAAATTACTCTCAAAAAAAATTTAGTAAATAATTTTTTTTTAGAAAATTTACTATCACGTTAGAAAATCACTTAAAAAGGGCATTGTAGAGGGTATTCTTAGATTCGGCCAAGTCGAATTCAATTTTTCTACATGTTTTTTCTAAAATTTTTTAGAAAAATATCTGCAAACCATAAAAATTTTCTATAGCAATGGCTCATTTAAGGTTTAATAAAAATTAATTTGTTTAAACAAAATGTTTAACACATTGAAAATAAAAAGAAGTTTAACATGAAAAAGAAGAAGTAAAAAAAAAGTAAGTAGTAGTTAGATAAACGTATTTCCATATGTGTTTATTGTAGGTCATATAGGGAGTATAGGGGCGTATACTGAAAAGTGTTACAGAGCAACTGCTGTTCGTTTTCTTACCATATTATTTGAAGTATTTTCTCAATAACCAAAAGCACAAAAAAAAAAATATTCAATTTTGGGTATTTTCTTCTAAACGCCTTTTAGAAAATTGTTTAACTTAACAAAAAAACCCAAAAACCTTAAAAAAAATATGAAATCTACTATAATAATATACCCACCATAGATGAATGTACTTCTCGTTTGTTATTGTCTATGAAGAAGCACTTAAAGGCACACGTGAAACAAATTGTAGCACTTCATTAGTTACATTTTCAATGTAACGGTCGGCAGGCGTTCGGTCGTTCGAATACATATTCCGTCATTCAGCTAGACATGCAGCATAGATAATTTTATTTCTTCAAAAATTGAAATTGAAAATTACTAATATTGTTTTGTATTATTTATGATAGATGCTGGTTTTCTTTTTTTTGGAGATTTTTTTTTTGTTTTTGAAAACGGTAATAAATATTAACTTATTTTGGGTGGTATTTTAACATTATTTTTATTTTTGTATGAGGCTGTTGAAAACTTCATATTAAATTGTTAACGCTTTAATTATAAAGCGGTTTTTATATTTTTTTCTATAAAAGAGAAAACAATATTTGATTAGATAGACCTACATATGGCTTGTTTCTTATCAATAACAATTACTAAAACAAAAGACTTAGGCAACAAACTTGAAAAAAAATGTGTAATTTATATGGGAGAAAATAAAAAAAATAAAAAACAATTAAACACTTTTTTTGATACCAGTATAAAATTTTGTTTTGAAGAGGTATTTAAAAAATTTTTTATTTGTTTTTTTTAAGACATTCCAGAAAAGATATTCTCATGTAAATATTTATTGAGAAATATTTCTCTGTTTACATTTTTTGTTATAAGAGGAGATACACTCTTATGTGAATAAACGATATTAACAAAAATATTTTTCGACAAAAGCTTTAAAGTCGCAATTTCAGTTTAAGAAATTCTAAAAAACTTATAAAAAAGTGCCATTATTTACAAAAGTATCAGATTCTACGGCCCCTTTCTATTAAAAAATTCCTGCGAATTTTGTACTCTTGCCAAAAACATTAAATCATGAAAATGTTTTGCCGATTTTTTTAGAAAAAATTTAGTTATATTCATTTGCCATTCCATGCAAAACGAATTGAAATATCGGTCGAAGACAACATATACATTACACACACTTTTTTTTGCCCGTTTTTTGGGTCAGCTCTAGTTTTCGAGATATAGCCTTAGAAAATTTTGAAAATAGGCTTTTTTTGGCATGTTTGTGAGTCTATATTTACCAACACTATTCTTACATCCAAAAAGTGAATGACGATTTTAGGTATGTTGGATATGCTGATTCCAAAAATGCTCTTACTTTTGTTAAGTCTTCTTTAGTTTTTGAGATATCGCTAAAATAAAATTTTTAAATTTATGTGCTCTTTAATTTTGTCTGAATATTTATGCCCCTTTTAATAAATCGAAAATTAAAGCTGTTAGAAAAAAGCTAATACCAGTTTTGGAATCCTGGTTTTGGAATCCTGACAGTTATGTTCGTGTTTAAAACTGAGGCACTAAATTTGTTTTTTGGAAATTATAGCCAAGCAATATTGGTAAAAACGCACTTTTTCCTCTCTTTAACAGCGATTTGCTCACGAACGCGAGCTGATGGAAACAATTGGATAACGGATTCGGAATCAGCACACTAAAATCCATATAAATCAGTTGTCAAAGGTCAGGCAAATTGAAAAAGTTCGAATTTTGTGAACCTGTGTTATTGATTCACTTCTAACACACTCTAGGCATATACATCTGTCTATCTGTCTGTGGAAAGCAAGATGCAGCCCAAACCAAATAACCCGTAAATTTGGCAAATGAGTCTACATTTATTAAACAAATACAACATTTTTATATCAAAAGCTTAAAATTAATGAAAAAGCAGTTTTGGAAAAAAAATTAAAAAAAACGATTTTTTTTTCACGAAAAACAAAATTATGATAAAAAAAAATTGATGAAAACAAAATGTTTGGTGAAAAAAAAATTAAAAAAAAAAGTTTTGATAAAAAAAATTTATAAAAAAAAATTGAAGAATGCAAAAATTTTGATGAAAAAAAAATTTATGAAAAAAAAAATATTTAAAAACAACTAGAAAAGTTAAATTCGACTTTGCCGAATCTATGAATACCCTCCACAATGACTTTTTTTAAGGATAGAACATTTTTAACGTGAAAAAAATTAACAATTTTGATTAGAAATATTTTATTTTGAGTAAAAAACTCTTTTTTTGTTATTGAAAAAAAAAAACGAAAAATTACTATTTTTTTTTTTTGAGTGTAAAACTTTTTTTGAGTGTAGTGTTTTTTTACTGTAAAAATTTTTAATGTAAAAATTTTTTTTGAGTGTAAAATTTTTTTGGGTGTAACATTTTTTTTTGAGTGTAAAATTTTTTTTCGAGTTTAATTTTTAGGTTACTAATGCTTAGAAAACAAAACAAGTTTAAAAAGCATTGCTTTAAAACTAAGCAAGTTTAAAAAGCATTGCTTTAAAACTAAGCAAGTTTAAAAAGCATTGCTAAGTTACCACCAATGCTTTTAAAACTTGTTTACCACGTGGCATTTAAGATATACCCAATCTGAAATTCGGGATTTTGCTTATAACTTTTGAACCACTGGACTGATTGAGCTGAAATTCAATACCAAACAGACCTGGGGAACGACAAAGATACATACCAGGTTTCAGCAGTCTCATTAATGTTTTTCGAAAGTTATCGTGTTTTTTATCTCGTAGATTCGCGAAAAACCCTTGCCGAAATTTACTCTTTTGCCCATAACTTTTGAACCACTGCACTATAGGAAATTTTACCCATTTTTTGGCCAAAAGTCAAAATTAAAATTTTTGCAAACATTATTTGTTTCACATTAATATAAAAAAAACTTAACAAAGTAAACAATTCTTTCTCAATTTTTCGACAGAAATGTACTGTCACTTTATCAGTAGTTTTTCTTGCAATTTCTTACTTACAATTAGTTATAAAATAACGATTGAGAGCAGCGAATTTTGTGATAGCTTCTAACAAAAGTTTTTATATTAAGAATTTATAGTTTTTAAAAACTAAAAAATGGAAAATAATGTCAAAGGTGAGTACTTTAATGATAAATAGTGAAATGTTGGTGAACTCATCTATTAGATCGATTTTATTGGAAAAATTGAAGTGTCCTTAAGATGAACTTATTGAAGTATGAATTGGAATTTTGTTTTGACTTTAAAAAAAATGATAGCATATGTTAGCTATAAAACCATAAAAGTTCTCTAGGACAATCAATTACCTTCCGAATTTAAAAAATTTCAAGGTCGGATATGTGCAAACTTTTTTTTTATACCCATTTTTCCAGGTGACTACTGAGTGCCAAATTCAGAGTTATTTAATACATGGCGAGAGAAATAAAGCCGCTATTTCTGACCATTTCTTTTCATACATTGCTGAGAGTGAATGTTTCGAAAACTTTAAACAATATATAAAGGAGGAATTAAGAATATTTTGTTCAAATATAAATATGAAAGGATTAAAAGTTGTAGGAGTTTGAAAATTTTTGAAAGACAGAATGCTGTTTGGCTTAAAGGCAATACTTAGCTAAAAAAAACTTGAAACGCAGCCTGCCTCCACTAAATCGAAACCTGGGCGACCGCAATTAACTTTTTTGTCAAAATCTGCGAGAACAAAAATACGAGTTACAGCAGAAATCTCTAAAGAGCTAAATAGGGAAGTTGAACCCCTAGCTCTTGCATCATCTACGGCTGCCCGTAGTGGCATTTTGAAATGTAGTTGACGACTTGGAACTCAAAAATAAAATTTTTGAATAAAATCCTTATTAAAAAGTAGATTTGTTTGACACTTCTTAACATTGTTAAAATAAATTTCTACTGTTATCTTCGAAAGTTAGTGTACACTCAAAAAAAAATATTGTAAAAACAGTTTAGAAAACCATATAATCTATCAAGGATCTAAAAAATCTTAGATGCGGCAACTTATAACCCGGGAACCCTGTTTGGAACTAATTATTAGGTAATTTTTTAGGTAACTTTACTAATTTTTTTTTTGAGTGTATGAAAACCTTTAAGAGTCACTCCCTCCCTCTAAAGAGTCTTCCAAAAGTCAAATAAAAAAAATCAGTCAAATCGGTCCAGCCGTTTGGCTGTAAATAATTTTGGCCAAAAAAAAGGTAAAATTTCCTATAGTGCACTGGACCGATTTGGCTGGATTGCAATACCAACCTGACCAGGTAAATGACCAACATATGTATATGCCAAACTTCAGTAGCCTCTGTAAAGTCTTTCCAAAGTTAGCGTGTTTTCTACGGACAGACAGACAGACAGACGGACGGGCATCGCTTGAATGTTTTAAAATCGATCGGGGATCATGAATATATATACTTTATGGCGTCCCAGACCGATATTTCGATGAGTTATTAATGAAATGACAAACTTATATATGAAGGTTTCTATTTCAAACGTACCACGAAAAAAAAAATGTTGTTGGATCAAAGTCAAACTTTGAGAGCTTATTGCCCTATATGAAAGTAACAAATCGTGGAACAAAAGTTTTCGTTTTTCGGAAAAATGGGCGAGATAGGCGTGGTCAAACATGGTAAAATTGACAATTTTTTGCATGATGTCGCTTTATATTTAATATTTTCTACAGTAACTCAACGATTCTGAAATTTTCGAAACACATCTATTTTATAGTGTTTTGTTTGGGCTATCGATTGGCATTATTTGTTTTTGGGAAAAATTCAGAACTGTGTCTGAATTTTTCAAATGAAAAATAAAAATCGATGTAGCAAAAAACACGCCATTTTTAATTTTTTTCAAAAAAATTTTAAATTAAAGTTCATTTCATTCTCTACATCATATCAAATTTTCAGAGAGCAGTTATTTTTGGTTTTCGAGAAAATTGGCTTTAAAGTTTGAATGTCTTATTTTATTTTCCATATCACTCATACGCCACGATACATTTATTTTTGCACTTACCAAAAACTTGTTTAATTCTATTTAGATAATTGATTTAGAGCTGATTTGTCTTATTTATAGGACAGCAATTTTACATCTTCCGCTAGCAGTATTACATTTTAAAATCTAAACAATCTCCAATTTTACTATAAGTATTCGCCTTGGGATAAACATATCATTCCTTTTGCAAAAATTTCTGTTAATTTCATTATGACAAAAATGTTTAATATCAAAAACAAACATATTATAACAGCAAAACAAACTAAACTAAAATTGGTCATTTAATACCTACATAGTAGAGATTAATTAATCCTCTTGTGTCCGATTTTTTCAAAAAATTCGATGAAAAAAAAATTAAAAAAAAAAAAATTTTATGAAAAAAAATTCATGAACAAAAAAAAAAAAAATTGATGAAATTTTTTTTTTGTTGAAAAATAATTATTTTACATTTTATTCACCAGCTGGTGAAAAGCGGGGTTATTTACCACAAGGAGAATTATTATCCAAGTTACAAACCCAAGTTACTAAAATTTTTTGGTTTTAAGAAAATTTAAATCGTAATTCTTATTTTCTTTTTCGTTAATTGTTAACTTATGTATTCAAAATGAGGTGGCGTCCTGCAACTTTTTTAAAATTGACAACATTTTTGATCAAAATCGAAAAAATGTTTGATTAAAAAAAATTTCAATCAAACACCAACAATTTCATAATTGGTATAAAAATTTTCTTAATTGGAAGAATTTCAATAAAAAAGTTGTTAAAATCTGCGTTTTTGTTGATTGAAATTTGTTTCAAATTCTTTCTGTGTGGAGATAAAAGGATTAGATTAACCCCCACACAGAAAAAAATAAAAAATAAATTTGAGTAAATTTTTAATACTATTGAGTAAAAAATTACTCAATTTTGCACCAGTAAACGATTTAATAGTATTGAGTAAATTTTTAATAAAAAATTATTAAATGCTTACTAAAAAATTTTTAATGGATACTATTAAAAATTTAATTAAAAATTTTTCAATTTTGTAAGTATCTTTTTAATTGTGTCAAGTAAAAGTTTACTCAAAATTTATCAATTTATTTTTTTAAAAAGTTTAAAAAAGTCTCACATTTTTTTTTTCGAAAAAAATGTTTTTTCAAACTTTACCAAATATATTTATGTCTTGAAGACATTGGAAAATTTCATAAAGATGATTTCAAACTTTCATATACATACACAAAAAACTATAAACTAAACGAGAATTCAAAACACGAAAAAAATAAAAAAAAAATAAAACAAATTATTAAATTTTGTATTAAATTATTTACTAAATTTTTTCTTTTTAGTTTTTGAGTAAATTTTTAATTGCGTCAATTAAATAATTACTCAAATCTAATTTAAAAATTTAAACAAGTGATTACTCAAATTGTTTTTCTCAATATTTTTTTCTGTGCAGTTTCTGTAATACGAACGCCATTCGTTCGTGACGAATTTGTGTGTATTTTTTTTATTGTAACAAAAACAAAACACATGCAAATTCGTGGCAGACGAATGGCGTTCGTATTACAGAAACTGGGGGTAAGTCTCTGTATTATTTCTTCTAAACTTGTAAAGACTTTATTTTGTTAAATGTGTCTCAAAGGGTTAACTTGAACAACAAACGATTACTACTGCAACAACAACTAGACTTTGCCTGTCAATTTTTTCTGAACGAGTTGTCTGAAAAACAACTAAACACACACACGCACTTATTTTTATTTATTTTTTAATCTATATATAAAAATAAATTGTGCATTAAATGCATTGTTTTGTAAAACATTTTGTTTTTATTAAACTAAATAGACATATAAGCATGCATTTTAAGTGTATGTGTATGTGTAAATGAAAAGTGTCTATGTATTAGTGTTTTTGATAAAATAAATGTTTTAAAGGTAAGCTGTCATTTTAAGTTTAAATGGTCAATTTGACATGTAACTTATAATGCCACACATGCAACACAAAACTAAACAACACAACACACAAGATTACATGTAGAAACAAAAGCAACAATAATAATAACACTGGTCAACAAATTTTTATCGCTGCAACCGTAGTTTACTTTTGTAAAGCTTTGAACGGCGCTGAATACGAATCTGATATCAAAATTTACCTATTGCATCAGTTTTTCGAGATATGTTGGTCAAACATTTTAGGAAACCCCGTTTTATAAAAAATCTTTTCAACGACCTTTAAAAAAAGTTTTAACCCTTAAAAATCATGTCCCTTCTCTAATATTTTAAAAACGGGATTTTTGCTTTATTTTGCAAATTCTATCGATTTTTCGAAACCTTTCGCTTTTAGTTTACGCTAAAAAATTGATTTTTTGTATTAATGGAATATTTACTATAAATGCAGAAAAAATTTAATTTTCAAATTTTTGTCGACCTGTGTAATCTACGAGTTGTAAAAACAAAATTATAGTGATATAAATAAACCAGGTGTTAAAAATTAAACAGAAAACTCACACATTAGAGACCATAAATGTACAGCAAATATTTGAACTTGACATTAAATGAAGAGTAAAAAAAATATAAAATTAGAAAAATATCAAGTACGATAATTTTACGGGCGGTCAATATCGACTAAAAGTTACACTAACCTATGTATTTTGAATAGGGAATTTTATTAAATAGACTTAAATTGATGAAAATTCTAAAAAATCGTTCTGTTGTTTATAAATTTTTTTTAAGTCCAAGACGTACATTTTTTTTTGCATTTTTTAGTAAAGAATTTCATTAAAAATGATATTAGAAAAAAAAATTGACTAATTTTTGAAATTGGAAAATTTTTGAAGTCCCAAATACTGAAATAATTTGTACACCCAAAAAAAAGTGGGTATTCAATACTAAAAATTTAACTAATTTTAGTCCAAAAGGACCTAGTGCAGAAATTGGTAACCAATACTAAAATTTTTAACTAATATTAGTCAAAACCAGTAAAAATTACTAAATTTAGTACTTTGAAGATACTAAAATTAGTAACTAATTAGTAGATTTGGGTACAATATCACTTACTAAACCTTTTACTGTAGAATTATTTTGAGTGTAGTAAAAAATTCATTGAAAGTGCTTAAGGAAAACTTGTTAAGTTCTCGCAATTTTTTTTAACATAATAATGTTTTTAGGCTGGTGTCTAATTTTAAAAACGTTGCAGGACGCCACCTAAGTTTGACTATATAAGCTAACAATTATCGAAAAAGAAAACAAGAAATTACTATTTTCATTTTCTTAAAACCAAAAATTTTAATAACTTCCCAGCAAAAAATAAACGAAGTGGTTCAAAAAGAATTAGTGGTTTCACTACATACAAAGTAGCGATAGGTGCCGAACTTCATATTCCGTAGAAAGTTCTTTTAAAATCACTTCCAAAAATGCTACAAAATAACAATAAAAACATCTTTCACCAGTTCTTTACTTAATTGTTTTGAAGCACCTCTTTCATATGTTCTTAGAAATTAAATCAAATCAACACAACACATGAACTTCTTTTTCAACTGAAACACTTAGAATGTATGTAAGTATGCAATTTTTTCTACGTTCAGCTTCGAATAGATTTAGGTTTTGCAAAAATTGTGACAAAATATGGTAATGGCATTTCATTTCTCTTTATAAGCTCTAAATAATCGAAAAGTCGAAAATTGATTATAGATACATTGTTCAAATTTTATACAAGCAATTTGACGTTTAACTACCATTCTATATCTAATATCGAAAAACGTTGGTTCTAAATTAAATAAATACATTTACGAACTAAAGCGGATGTTGCTGCATCACATTATTAAAGATTGTTTAAGCTTTTTAGAAAATTGAGATTTAGGCTTGTGGTCAGAACAAACTGGTGAATCGATTCGTCGTGAATTTTTATAGTTTTGTGATTAGAGTTGTCAAAACCGGTTTCCGATTTATTCGAAAAACCATTTTTTTTTTGTTTTTTTTTCGGTTTTTCCAAACGGGTTTATAAAACCGAGTTTTTTCTTGTTATTCGAAAAAACGGTTTTTTGTGTCGAATTTTTCGACATTTTTGAATTTATAATACTTCATTTTTTTGTCATCATTTGTTACAAATTTTGTTAAATACAACGCTTTGCGAGCGTATTCAAAAAGCGTTGTACGAGTTCTTTAGATTTTTTTTTTTTTCAAAAATGTTCTAAGTTCCGAAACTATTTTGGCAATTTTTTTAAGTAAAAAGATCATAAAAGATGTTTTTAGATTTTTTTTTTAATTTTTCAAGTTTCGAAATTTTTTTGAAAACTTGCGAAGTTTTTTGCAGTACAAACAAATTTTTTTTTTATATTTCACTTTGTATCAAACAAATTATTATAACCGAACTAAAACAGAAATTCTTTGCTTTGGGTTTTTAAAGCACTTTGATGACTTTGAAAAAACGTTCTCAAATCACTTTGTTACTTCGCTTTTTAAACGCTTTAAACCTAGCGTAGATCGATGTTATAATTCGGCTCTGCTGAAGGCACTTTGAAGTTGGTGTACAAAACGCTCGATTGTATTTTGCTGTTTTAAGCTTTGAATTTGATTTATTTAATATTTTTTTCGTCTTTTATTTTGTTAAAAACAAATAAAAACCTTTTTTTATTTTCAACTATTTTTATTAAAAAAACCGGTTATTCGAACCGGTTTTCAAATAAAAAAACCGAAAACCGGTTTTTCAAAAACGGCGGTTGTGGTGAATTTTGTAGTGAATGGTAAGCTCATTTTTTGCTGGGTTGGGTTTGTAACTTGGATAATAATTCACCTCGTGGTGAATAAAACAGTGTTTCACCAGCTGGTGAATAAAACCGTTTTTCACCAGCTGGTGAATAAAACTGTTTTTCACCAGCTGGTGAATAAAAAGTAACATAATTATTTTTCAACAAAAATTTTTTTTTTTCATAAATTTTTTTTTTTCATGAATTTTTTTTTCCATCAAATTTTTTTTTTGCAACAAATTTTTTTTTCCATAAATTTTTTTTTTCATCAAATTTTTTTTTTTTCATTAATTTTTTTTTTACATCACACATTTTTTTTTTTATCAAATTTTTTTTTGTATCGAATTTTTTTTTCCTCATTTTTTTTTTCCTCAATTTTTTTTTTTTTTTTCATAAAATTTTTTTTTCATCAAATTTTTTTTTTTCATCAATTTTTTTTTTTCATTATTTTTTTTTTTCATCAACATTTTTTTTTTCAGCAAAATTTTTTTTTTCATTAATTTTTTTTGTTTTTTCATCAATTTTTGTTTTTTCATCAAAATTTTTTTTTTTCATCGATATTTTTTTTTTTATCAATTTTCTTTTTTTCATATTATTTTCTTTTTCATCAATTTTTTTTTATCATATTTTTCATCAATTTTTTTTATAAATTTTTTTCTCACCAAAAAAATGTTTGTTTTTATATTTTTTTCATCAATTTTTTTTACATCAAAAAATTTTTCTTTTAATCAAAAAAATTCATCAAAAACTTTAATTCATCAAATTTTTTTTTCACCAAAAATTTTGGGTTCATTAAATTTTTTTAAACATAATTTTGTTTTTCTTGAAAAAAAATCATTTATTTTTACCAAAACTACTTTTTCACCAAGTCTAAGCTTTTCGCATAAAAATTTTCCATTTGTTTATGAAATGTACATTAAACAAGTGAGAGATTCTTTGGCGCCGAAATTTTTATACTCTCCAAAATGTAAAAACACTTTTTTGCATTTATTTACTCACTTACGAAATGTACAGCTCTTTTGGTTTTTTAATGGTATCCTCGACTGATATTTCAATTCGTTTTGCATGGAATAGCAAAGTAATATAACATTATTTTTTCTAAAAAAACTTTGCTTTGGCAAGTACACCCAAATCTTTCGCAAAACATTATCGCCATACGATAAATAAATAAATAACCCGCGCATGTTTCTAAAGAGTAGTTTTTCAGAAACTACCTGCTCTGAAAATCTCATAAGTTCTACTTAAGCTCAACTTAATGCAGTGAAAAAAAGAAAAAATAAGTGAAGTGTTAGTGTATAAAATCATTATTTAACAAACTAACAATTTTTTTACAAAAAGTTTAGCTGAATTTAATTAATTTTTTTTTGTTACATAAAAATGTTACGAAATTTTCAGCTGAATTTTTAGTTAAAGTTACGGCTTTTTTTTTGCTACATTCATTCTACGAGAATTTAACTAAATATTTTTAGTTATATTAACTAGAAATTTAGTAGGTTCAAAATCAGGTGTTTCTTTAGTTAAATTTAACTAATTTTTTTGCTAACTTTACAGTTTTTTTTTTTGAGTGTGGGATAATGTGAATCATAAACTTTCTCTTTAAGAAAATTAATCAAAAAAATTTTAAAATCAGGAATAAACTCGACTGAAATTTTATATGTTTTCAATTGAAAAATTGTTTCAGAATCTGGATCTTTTTCGGTCTGAAAAATGCTTTAGAACCTGAGAATTTTTTAAGGAAACACTTTTCAAAAAATTAAACATTTTCTTAAGTTCAAAAACATTTTATATAGGAAAACATTTTTTAATTTGGAAATGTTTCTTTAAAAAAATTGAGTAAAAAAAAAGTTGTTTTGAGAGCATAGAAACTTTTTCTATATTCTATTTAAAATACTTAAGATTCTGAGACATTTTATTTTATATGTATAAAAAGGATCAGAATCTCCGATTCCGACATATTTTCCATATGAAATTTTTTTTAGATTTTTCTTATAGAAAAAACCTCAGATAAATAGTAAAAATAATAAAAAAATCTTTGATGATTTATACAGTCAATTTCAATTTATAAGTAAATACTTAATACCTCTTGATGCTATTTGATTGTAACATACACGTTTGTACATGTCAGCTTTATTTTGATTTTTTCGTTTGATTTTTTTTTATTTTGGTTCATCTTCTTGTTATAGATTTAAATATCTTGTATTTCACCTTTAGCTATTGATAGGCTTTTAAGAGGTTTTTAAAATTAATTTTTTTTTGTTTAATTGTGTTTTTGATTTTTGCCGCTTATTTTTTTTTTATATGTTGCGGTTTAAGTAAGCAATCAAAAATCTCACCATGATATCTTTAATTTTACACATTTTCGATAATACCGCTACAAATTTAAATTTATATTTTTCTATTTAACATTACATGGAGTTTCTTTTTTTTCTTGGTAAGCATATTAAAATGTAATTAGAAATCATACACAAAGCTTAAATACTTATGTGAAAATAGGTTATTTTTTTGCAAAAAAAAATATTGTTTTTTTTTTAGTTTTGCCTACTTTTATAAAAATTTTGAAAAAGACGCTTTTCTAATACTTTTTTTCGAAAAATATGTGACAACACAATATCTTGTTCAGAACGCATAGATACATCTTTGCCAGGCACTTCAATGCCATAATGTATAAAAAAATCAAAAATTTAAATTTTCAGCTTTTTTCAGGGGTATCGCATGGTTTTGTTCTATTTACTATTTAGTACTTTTATATCCTACAAGTCGAATAGCCTGTCCCTGCCAGGCGGAACACCAAATCACTTTTCTCAATAATTCTAATTTTTTTACCAAACTTTATAAAAAATGCCTGCGAATTTTGTACTCTTGCCCAAAACATTAAATCATGATAATGTTTTGCGGTAGATTTGATTGTAATTTCTAAAGCAAAGTTTTTTTAGAAAAAATAATGTCAGTCGAGGACAGGGGTAACTCATGAATAGTAGTGTCAGTAATAACGAAGTCGTTATTAATAGATGGCAATCTTTTTTTGGAAAATATTTGGGAACGATTTGGGAATAACGAAAAATAAACATTAAAAAATTTTAAAATTATGAATGAAAATTATTGTTGTGTCACTTGAAAATAAAAAAATACATAATAAAAAAAAGAAATGAATATAATTAAATCAAAACAACCAGCAAAATTAAACGAAAAATAAAAGGTAAAAAAAAATTTCCAGCTTTCCCAGATACCATTTGTAAAACTAACACCACCTTTAAACGTCAAACAGAACTGACTCATGGGTAGTCTTTATAAATATAAGTTTTTGGTCGAGGACCCCATTAAAAAATAAAAAGAGCAAAAATAAGTGCAAAAAAGTGTTTTTACATTTTGGAGAGTATAAAAGATTCGGCACCATAGAATATAACACTCTCACTTGTTTTATGTACGTTTTATAAACAAATGGAAAATTTTTACGCGAAAAGCTTAGACTTGGTGAAAAAGTAGTTTTGGTAAAAAAAACATGATTTTTTTTCACGAAAAACAAAATTATGTTAAAAAAAATTCAATGGAACCAAAATTTTTGGTGAAAAAAAATTTTGATGAAAAAAAGTTTTTGATGAAAAAAAAAATTTTTTTGATGTAAAAAAAATTCATGAAAAAAAAAATTTTTGGTGACTAAAAGTTGATAACAAATAATTTAATAAAAAAAATTTGATGAAAAAAATATGATACAAAAAAAATTTAAGAAAAAAAATGTTGATGAGAAAAAAAATTTGATGAAAAAAAAAATTTATGAAAAAAAAAAAAAAAATTATGAAAAAAAAAATTTTTTTGTTGAAAAATAATAATGTTACTTTTTATTCACCAGCTGGTGAAAAATGGGTTTATTCACCACGAGGTGAATTATTATCCAAGATACAAACCCAATTTATTAAAATTTTCGGTTTTGAGAAAATGAAAATAGTAATTCCTGTTGTCTTTTTCGTTAAGTGTTAGCTTATATAGTCAAACTAGTGCCCCCCATTTGCCGGTTCTCGGTATTCCCGGGAGTACCGGTATTCCCGGTTCTGGTACCGGTTTCCCGGTTCTAGATATATTCCCGGGAATACCGGTATTCCCGGTTCTGATCCTGGTACCGGTTCCCAAAAACCAAAAAAATACTTCACCATAAAATATTTAAATTACACCATTTAATCAGTATTTTAGAAATATTTAGTTGTGTTTGTAAAATTATTAAAAAATGATGCAACTATTTTTTTCTTAAATTCATAAAAAAATTGAAATGGTGTTTTTCACATGTTTTTATATTTTTTTGGTAAAAGCAAAGAAAAAATATTAATATATAAAAAATATAAATATTAATGAAACAAATTTTACAAAATATACATACCGGTAATCCCGGGAATACCGGTAATAAGTACCGTCAGAACCGGAACCGGGATTACCGGTATTCCTGGTATTCCCGGGAATAATTTACCGGTACCATTTCCCGGTAATACCGATAACCGGGAATACCGGAATTCCCGGTACTACGGTACTGACCGTAGGCACTAAGTCAAACTGAGGTGGCGTCCTGCAACTTTTTTAAAATTAGACACCAGCCTAAAAACATTATCATGTTAAAAAGTTGCCCTGACGTTCAAAATCTGAAGAAACACATTTTTTTGCCATACAACAAAATGCCAGTTTAATGGTATATATATCATATTTATGTCAATCCTCAATGTGACCTAAAGACACCATTTCCAAAAATGACAAAAAATTTAAGCTAAAGTTTTTTTGAATTGCCTAGTTGTAACAAATACTCGTACATTTTTATTAAACAAAATATACATATAACATTTTAAAAGCAAGTAACTTTCTAAACATGCCTGTAAATATTAAGTCCTTTGAGCAACCACAATGCAAATTATATATTTTGTAGATGAAAATTGTGGTATTCTGTTAAGAAAAATTTAAAAAAATAAATTAAATGCATTTTGAGATATCCCATCATTTTACCTTTTTCATATTCTGTTATCCTTTTTTGTTATAAATGTCCGTTTTTTTAGTTTTGTCTAAAGAAGACGTAATTAGCTTTAATAAGAGCCCAATCATATAAAAATCGACAATTAGTTACAAAATTATAAACACCCCTCTTTAAGCAAGTTTAGGTTATGTTAATATGGTGACAAAATTGAGTAATGGCATTTCACTCCTCTTTATTTTGAATTTTAAAAATCGTTAACACGAAAATTTCAGCTGATTCTGATTTTGAGTTGTTGCTAAATAATTACACTGTTCGACAGTGTAATTATTAAGCAGTTAAATATATATAATTGATTCTTATAGATTTTGTTCTTCTGATTCCAAATCTGCCATCCAATTTTTTCTAGCACGTACCGTTTTTGAGATATTCGCTGTTAAAAAGTCAAAAAACCAGTAATTTCGCACTTTTGGTGTTCCACTGTTACAGATTCTTCCATAAATATGACTTGATCTATATGATCTAATAAATCTATATAAAAATCTTTCGCCCAGTTTTTTCGATTTATATAAAATCGGAAAACTGCTGCACCGATTTGGATAATTTTTTATGAAAATGTTCAGGTAATCCAATTTAGGTTTTTACTGAAGAAAAATCGACCACGCCTGAGAATGGATAGACCGATTTGGTATAGTCCGCAAAAGATTTTTAAGGAAAGAAAAATTACCCACGTCTACTTTTTCCGATACATATATTATAAATCATGGAATGGCTGGATCAATTTGTCTAATTCTGTTTTTAATGTTCGTCATAGTCAAATAACTAAGATTTTTCGTAAAGAACAATATTCCATTTCTACACCCATTTCTGAATGAATAGACCGAGTTGGTTACCACCCACTCTTTTTTTTTGATATGTATAAAATTTGCTCTATAGAAAAATCAAATGTAATTCGTTGGTAATCGCATCACTTGAGAACTGACCGTTTTGGATAATATTTTTCTTAAATGTTCGTCTAATTTTTTTAAATTGTTCGTTTTAGACTTTTGCGGAAAACACTTTTACACATTTACGCCTCCTTTTTTTTTTGATAAATCTAAAATCGGAGAACGGCTGGATCCAACTTAGGTTTAAACGGAAATAAAAATTTTTCACGCCCACTTTTATTTCGATATATCTAAAATAGAAGAACGGCAGGGTCGATTTGGCTATTAGTAGTGTTTGTTGACGTTCGTGATAGTAAATCTAAGGTTTTTACGGAATGAAAATTTGTCCACTTCCACTTTTTTCAAAACATCTAAAATCGGAAAACGACTGGCTTGATTTGGTAATTTTTTCTGTAATGATCAATATAGTCCAAGTAAGGATTTTACTGAAATAATTATAAATGAGAAAAATGTCTTAAAAAAATGGATAATTCGGGAAAACTATAAGGGTTTGTTTGAATTCAAGACAATAGCTCACGATAAGAATGAAGGATATGCGTAATTTATTTTGCTACCGAAGACGTGGTAACTTTTTTTTTAGATCCTAAATATAATTTGAAGATGATTATCTGCCTATTCGGATCTTTAAAACCACGCCCATAAAATTTTCTAAGCCAAGAAATTCATAACATTTTTTGCAGGGCTATATATTTGAAGCGATATATAACACTGATCTTATATTTGGGCCAGCAACGCGGACTGGGCCAGCTAGTTTTATAAAAAAAGGACCACCTTATTTTTCGAGAAAAACTCGAAGTGATTTAAAAATTTGAGAGACACAGGGATGTTATTTTTATCCCCAATTTTTGACTAGAGTGAAGTTGCAATTTTTTTTTTTCATATTTCGCGAAAACGCATATTGAGACACGGGTATTTCACTTTCGGCCCCTCTTTTGTCCGGTTTATGTGATTAGACAAAATTTTAAATTTGTCGGACTGTGGTATAAGTAAAATGTCTTTGAAAGTAGTATTTGTATACCCTCTACTTAGTGATAGAGGGTATATGAAGTTTGTCATTCCGTTTGTAACTCATCGAAATATCGGTCTGGGACCCCATAAAGTATATATATTCATTATCCCCGATCGATTTTAAGACATTCCATCAATGTCCGTATGTCATTATGTCTGTCTGTGGAAATGGTGATCACGGCCAAAATATTACATGGAGATGACTGAAGCTTAACGTATTTATTGGAAGTTCTCCCGAAAAGTTTGGTTTTTCATTTGAGCGATATTGGTTCAGCGGTTCAACAGTTATGAACCAAAATGTAAGGACACCTCAAAAAATTTAGTACATTCAATATAACCTAAAAATACAAAATGCTTTAATTCGGGTGCTGGTTGACATATATGAACATAATTGAACATCAAATGGTATTAAAACAAGTGCGAACATATTTTTTGATAAAAAAAAATAATATATCGCGGATTTTTTTTTACCAAAATATTTTTATTTGCGAAAATTTTTTTACAATTTTTTTTCAAAAATAATTTCTTTTTAAAAATTTTTTTTGCAATAATCTTTTTGAAATTGTGGAGGGTATCACTACATTTGGCAAGGCCGAATTTACCTTTTTTACTTGTTTACATTACTTTTTGGACTTAAAAGATAAAAACCACCAGGTGGCTTATCAAATTTTTACAATAAGATATTCATTTTCTTTTTAAAATATTTTTAATTAGTTTTGTTTTTGCTGAAAATATAACGCAATATCATATATGGTTTGAATTGAGAAAGGTGTGAAAGAAAAATTAATTTTTCTAAAAATTTAAGACATCCTGGTTCGTTTTTACTAGTTTCATATAATCCAGTTATTATAATCATCAGAAAAACTTTTAATGTCAAATTTATTCATATAATAGTCAATTTTATTCTATATGTGAAAATTATTAACAGATCGCAGCCGCCAGGGATTGAACCCATGATCTGTAATGTTTTTTTTTGCTATTAACTGCCTCTTAGGTACGATCACTCTAGACCGATACGCTAAGTTGGCTGTTAAGCAAGTATCAACTAAATCATGGTTTTTCAATTCTTGTGTGGTTATTGCTGTCATTATACGCAATATAATTTTATTCAAATTATTCCAGGCATCGATATATATGTTAAGCAGCAGTCACACCTTTTTCAAGTCGACCTATCGAGCCACGATAGGTCGACTTAAAATTGTTTTAAGATCTCGAATATGCAGTATTTTACTTGATCCAATAACGATATTTCGATGTGTAACAAATGGAATGGCACACTTATTGTTATACACCCTATAACAATAGACGCACTGTGGCGCCTTTTCCCTAAAAGCGTTGCAAAAATCCAAAAATTGACAGAAGAATTTGATAAAATGAATGATTACATCTGATTGAAAACTCCTTATAGATTAAGAATCCAAAAACATTTTTGAAATCGGATAAAAATTATGAATTATAGAGCCATCCAAAGTTGGAAATTTTTCAGTCTGCAGAAAAAAGTTAAAATTTAAAAAAAATATATCATCTTTTAAATTGAATTTCAGGCAAACTATGCAACCGATCATTATTTTTTTGGTGTCGTTTGAAAGGTTTATTATTTCAAATGAAACGATATAAAAAACGGTATATTTGGTCCAATACTTTGTTTGTAGGCGCAGTTTTGCAAACACACCATATTTCGGTCTTTTTTTTATATTTAATAGAATAGAACTAAAAAAGTGACGGTTTGTGACGGGAACTATTAAACAGAGGATGCTTAGTATTTAATACCCAAACTTATTCAATAAAAATAGGCTGCCCGTACTTGCCCGTGTACATGAAAAAACAAAGAAACTGTAACAACTTTTACTACGAAAAGGAGATATTTTTAAAATATCCTAACAGATTTTTTTTCTATAAGTTACAACTCTGACGAACTGTAACTCCTGAACGAATTAAGATATTTTAAAAGTAAAAATTTTGTATTTTTAACAAAACAAAGTTAAACATAAAAATTGCGAAAAACTTATGTGTCATCTCGAAAATTTTAAGAATTTTTTAAATAGACAAAGGTTTGTGTACAAAAAAAGAAACAAACGTTATCTAACAGGATTTAAATAAGTTTTTAATTAAAAAAGTCTTAATTTTTTTTTTAACCCTAGTGAATGATCTGTTAAAATTGAACCTACAGCTAATTACAAAAAAATAAACTTAGTGTTTTGAATTCTCATTGAGTTTATAGTTCTTTTTTATGTATTTGAAAGTTTCTAATCATCTTTTTAAAATTAGCCTATGTCTTTAACACATAAATATACTTGGTTAGTTTAAAAGGTGAAACTTTTTTTAAATATATAAGTTTTAAGGAAATTTTTACTTGACACAATTAAAAAATTACTTAAAAAAAACAAAAAAAAAATTCAAGTAAAATTTTAGTTTTATAAATTGAAAATTTACTCAAATTTGTTGGTAAACATTTATTAAATTTCAAATATCGAATGGTTTTCTGGTGCAAAATTGAGTAATATTTTACTCAATACCCATAAAAATTTCCTAATTTATTTTTTTTTATTATTTTTTCTCTGTCATATTAGAGGGTATTTTTTCGAGACATTTAATATGTATTCACGAGAATATCAGCCTGCGGATTGACTTAATTTGACGCACAAGAAGTTGTAGTTTAAATGATTTTCAGATTTACAAATATCATTACTTCAAAAGATAGGATTTTTGCAACAAAAGAGGTCAAAAGCTGTCACTGTGCACAGTGCCAAAGTGGGCCTATTACAATGCGGATGCGCTTTTCTTGAAGCTAAAGGAGATAAAATTCAAGTGCGTTGTAAACATTGCTAACCTCAAAACTTATGATTTTTGCAACGAAAAAAAGTTAAAACAAGGCACTGTGTTGCAGTGGGCCGATGTTACTTATTTTTAAGCTAAAGGGGTTTCTTTCAAATGCTTTATAAATCTTGATATCTTTATTACTTTAAAATTTATAATGCTTACAACGAAAAAAGTCAAAATACGACACTGTGCACAGTGTCGCGGCTGACCTATTACATTGCGGCTCATATATTTTGAAGCTAGGGGAGTCTTCTTTCGAATGATCTTTAAATTTTTAAAATATCTTCATTAGTTCAAAAGTTATGATTTTTGCAATGAAAAAAGTCAAAAGGCGCCACTGTGAGACGGTAAGAATAAAAATGATTAGGAAACAAATATAACTAAAGACTTAAGACACAAACACTGAAAAAAACTATAACAACTATGCTATAAAAGTGACCAATTTTATATAAGTTTAGATATATCTATATAATATTGAATATTTTAGATGTAAATTCATTTAAATACTTTTCACTTTTTTGCTAGATAAATTTTTATTAGAAAATAAAACGAAAATTTAAAACTAAAGACTTAAGAAACAAACGTGAACTCTAAAATGTTCTATACAAATATTTTAAAGCAATTTAATAAAATAAAACTGTTAAATCTTTTATATTTAGTATTAAGAAATGAGTTCAAATAAATTAAGAGAATTGATTTTGCTAAAAGCAAAACAAATCTTAAGAGAAAATGAAATGGAAAAAACAGTTAAGATTTAAAAACACAATTCGAAACAAAACCAAAACAATATAAAAATTGCTCTTAAAATGATAAAAAAACAAACGGTACTTTACTCTTGATTTTGTGTTTGTTTTTTTTACTGGAAAACAAAAACAAATGTGAACAAGATTAAGAAACAGCAAAAAGAGTTGGCAGTTAGTAGAGGCTGTTTGTAGTTTAAAGCTGTTGGTGAATTTATGCATTTTACAGCTTATTAAGTGTTAAATTCAGTTAAGCTGTTAATGTTTTAGTTAAGATCTGTTTTTTGAATGAAAAAAAAAAACTGAGCACTATTAACTTTTTGCTCTTAACTTTTTTGTGTTTTTTTTTTCTAAAAGCAGCTGTTTTTGTTTTTCTTTAAGTTGAGTTGAATTATGTTTTGTTAGTTTTGTTTAGTTTGTTAAGCTTCTACTAATGCTTCTGCTGCTGTTGCTGTTTGCTGCTGCTGACATTCGCTCGTTGTTGAGATGTGTATTGGAATTGGCCAGCAACTTCTTGGACATGATTTGTGATTTAGTTTAATTTCAAGTGTTGTGCGTTTCGTGCAGGTTAGCGGTTTATTTTTTTATTTCTACTACTACATAACGGTTTTTTTGTTTTTGGTATGTTGTGTTTATGAAATTTACGTGTTAAACAATTACCGACGCTTGAAAAGAAACAAATTAAAAAAACATGAAATAATTTTGGATTTTAATAAAAAAAAAGTAGAAAAGTCGAGTAAAAAAATAAAAAAGAAAAATTTTTTTAAACAATCATTATATAAATAGAAAATGTATTAAATATAACGGGTTAAAAAAAATAATTTAAACATAATAAAAAGTGAAAAAAATCAAGACGAGATGCTAAAAAATACAATTTCTTATAAATTTGGTTGTCATATTATTTATCTAAATTTGTTTGACAGTTCAACACGCAAGTTTTGTTTATAATTAAAATCCCCAAAAAAGATCTCTATAATTATAAAAATTTAAAAACAAAAAAAAAATTATAAAATAATTAAATTATTAAATTATAATAAACACCTTAAAGCCCCTTTTACTATAACTTTATTAAAATAAAAAACGTGATAGCCATTAAAAACAACGGAAACTATATATTTTCTTAAAAGAAAAAGCAAAAACAAAAAATATTGAAATTGAAAAATTCCCAACCCAAATCAACGGAAGTCACTTGTTGAAATTTATAAAGTATGATAACGAATTTTTTTTTTATAAACCAAAACCAAAACACTTGTGTCTGTTTTTATCTGTTAACCTGTCTTTAATAAATTTCTAACCCAAAAACAAACAAAAAATTGTTATACTTAAAAAAAAAAAAATCTGTGAGAAAACAATTTCGTAAAGATTATAAATTCAAAAATTCAAAAAATTATAAAAAAGTAATAAAAAAATATAAAAAAATTATAAATTAAATGAATCTACATTAACAATCTGGTATTAAGTGCATTAATTTTGCTTATTTTTCAAATTTTAAGTCTTGAGAAACGTGCTGTTGTTTAATATAAAAAAAAAAAATTTAACTAAATCATCAGGTGTTTGATTACCCTCGTTTTTTTCTCTCTTTCTGTTAGGAGGAAACTTATAACAACAAAAAAAAAAAAAAGCAATAACTGTCAAAAGTAACATATAGAAAAATATAAATTAAAAATTATGTGCGAATAAAGTTTTTATATAAATTTCATTATTTTTCGTAATTTTTTAAAAACCGTGGGAAATAATAAAAAAATATTTAAAAAATAAACGTAATTATAAAATATAAAATAATAATTATTTAAGTGCATAAAAGTTATTAAATGTTAAAAAAAAATTAACAAACAAAAATTTAAGCAAAAATTTTAAGCCAAAATTTTAAGCAACAATTTTTAATAAAAAAATTTAAATAAAAATTAAATCATCAAATTTAAATGAAAATTATATAAAGCTTATAAACTAATGCAGAAAAAATAATTAAAAATAAAAATTGTTAATAATCATAAAATTGAAATTAAATTTAAACTTGAGATTTTTTAATAAAACATTAAAATTTATTTTATAAAAATCTTTAACTTATAAAGTTGTGTTCATTAAAAAAATAAATATTTTGGCATTATAAAATTGTTCTCATTTATCTTTTTGCAACAATAATCAAGTGTTTTGAGAAAAAAAATACAATAACCAAGGAGTGTTTAAAACTATTTTCAATGGATAAACATTAAAAATAAAGGTATGTTCTTTTGTTGTACCGACGGTATTTTAAGTTATTGTTTTTAATTTAGTGTCTGATTGTTTTAAATATTTTTAAATTTATTTTGAATTTTTTCTTAAATAAATGTGTTACTCAGCTTAAAAAATCTAAAAAAATATAGTCAATTGAATAAAAAGGGGATAGAAAATTTTGCAAAGAAATTGAAACTGAATATCTTAGCAATTATTTGTTTCTAGAAACTTAAAATAAAACAAAACCTGCAAACTCTTTTTAATTTTGGAAATATTTAACAAGGTATTAAATCGATAAAAGTTATACTACCGCTGCTTCTTAAATATTTTTACTAAAGTGCGTATGATACCTGCTTTTTTCAAGTTACTTGTTGCTGCATTTATTAGGGTTTTTCTATAAAAATTTCGATAACTTCAACCAAAAATTTTGAATTTATCGAAATTCCCATAGAAAAACCCTAATAAATGCAGCAACAAGTAACTTGAAAAAAGCAAGTATCATAAAGTCATAAAGAAGAACAATGTCAAGTCTTGAGATTTGTTTCTAATTATAAATACAATCTAAAATTTTAAATTATTAATATTTTTTTAATAAAAAGTTTCCAAACACCAATTCTCAAAAAAAAAATAAAAAAATCCAGAATCATACGCATAAAAAAAACTCTATCTAAAAATTTTTAAAGCAAGTTTATGTTTGAATTAGCAAAGTTTTAGATATTTCTGCTGAAATGTAAATTTTAACTAAATTCTCTGTCCTTAAATTTTAGAAAAAAATTTTATTGATTCTGTTTAATGAATTTACCAAAACGTCTTTGTGCAAATTTCAGCAGATTTTTTTTGTCATTTTTTAAAAAAACTTTTAAAATTTATTAAGTGTTAAGTTTTATTAATTTTTAATTTTGTTTCGATTTTGTGAAATTTAAAATTAAAACCAACATTTTTAAAATTAAAGAAAAATAAGCGGATTATTTTGCTAATTTTACAGAAATATTTAGTTTTTCTGCTCTAAAGAAAATTTTAAAGTTTTAATTTAAAAAAAAAAAAAAAAATTTAATGGAAAAACGTCGCGACTTAAAAAAATACATTTTATTAAAATAAAAAAAAAAAATACCACAAACTCTTTCTGTAAAATTAGCAACATATGCCGTGTTTTTCAATGAGTGGATTTAATTTTCTGATCAATATTATTTAGTTTGAAAAAAATATTTTAACATTTAAAAACAAATTTGAAATATCTTTTTCTATAATCTACGCTAAATTAGCAATTATAATCCGAAAAAATAATATTTTTTTTTTAAAAATTAAAAAAATTTAAAAAAGATAGAAAAAAAAATCAAAATTAATTTAAAGTGGACTTATTAAATCCGTAAATTAAGTTGGATTAATCTTGATTGATTTACATCTTTTTTCATTTTCCAAAATTTTTTCCAAGTTTTTCTGATTATTGTTGCTTATTTAGTGTAGACTAGCTGGCCTGGTCCCCGTTGCTGGCCCAAATATAAGATCAGTGTTATATTTCGTCTCGCTTCAAATATATAGCCCTGCAAAAATTGTAGTGAATTTCTTGGCTTAGAAAAATTTGTGGACGTGGTTTTAAAGACCCGATTAGGCAGATGATCATCTTCATTTTAGGAACAAAAAAAAATACTATGTCTTCGACTTTGCGAACTGTACAAATTTAAAACTTTTTTAGTACTATTACAATATATCGAAAAAAAGTGGGCGAACAATTATATGGACTACTACGAACATTTGAAAGTGTGTGAAGACAATAATTATATCCGTAAAATCTTTACTTGGACTATAATGATCATTAAAAAAAAAATTACCAAGTCAGGCCAGTCGTTCTCCGATTTTAGATGTATTGAAAAAAGTGGGAGTGAACAATTTTGGTTGTACTATTACAAACGTCAACAAATACTACTAATAGCCAAATCGGCCCTGCCGTTCTTCTATTTCAGATATATCGAAATAAAAGTAGGCGTGAAAATTTTTAGTCAAATCGATCCAGCAGTTCTTCGATCTTGAATATATCGAAAAAAAGGAGGCGTAAAAGTGGTCTTGATTAATTTGTTTTCCGAAAAAACCTAAGACGAACGAACATTAAAAAAAAATGCGATGAATATTTAAAAAAAAAAATATTATCCAAATCGGTCAGTTCTCAAGTGATGCGATTACTAACGAACTACATTTGATTTTTATTTATATTTTATTATTCTATATTTTGTTTTTCTATACAGCAAATTTTTTTTATATCGGAAAAAAGAGTGGGTGGTCAACTTTTCTTACCGTTAAAACCTTATTTGAATTTAACCAACTCGGAAAATTATACTTTCCGAAAAACCTTGGTTGGACTATGACGAACATTAAAAAGAAAGTAAGACAAATTGATCCAGCAATTCCATGATTTAAAATATATACAGTGGGCGACAATACATTGGAAACTTTTTTATAGTAGTAGAAATTTGTTAAAGACAAAGTTAACAAAACTAAACGTTATAATTATCAGACAAGTTTTATAAAAAAATGTAATGTAGGTAATTTATCAAGCTTTAATTTAAGCTTAATAGAGTCCGGATTGGGAAAATAATGAATGTGTTACGAGGGTCGATGTGGAAAATGAAAAAAATTATAGACATTTTTCAGAACATTTTTAAAAAATATTTCCGAGTCGATTTTTTCCAAGTTAAAACATTAGAAATTTAAAAAAAGGTCCAATAATTTTTATTCAATGATCAAATAATTTTTCCAACAATCCAAACAAGCAGTGGAATTTTTTATGTACAGTAGCAAAAATCCACATTTATTGACCTCCAATTCTTTTGACCACCAATTTTTTGTTAACAAAGAGAAATTAAAATTATCTTAATATATCCTTAGCATATACTTAAGTGTACTAAAATTAATAAACAATAACACCTTTTCTTTGTTTATAAAAATTTGGTGGTCAAAAGAATTAGAGGTCAAAAAATGTGGTTTTTTGCTACTGTACTTAAAAAATTCCACTGTTTGTTTGGGTTGTTGTAAAAATTATTTGATCACTGAATAAAATCTATTGGACTTTTTTTTAAATTTCTAATGTTTTAACTTGGAAAAAATCGACTTGCAAATATTTTTTAAAAATGTTCTGAAAAATGTCTATAAATTTTTTCATTTTCCACATAGACCCTCGTAACACATTCATTATTTTCCCAATCTGGACGCTATTAAGCTTAAATTAAAGCTTGATAAATTACCTACATAACGTATTTTTATAATACTTGTTTGATAATTATAACGTTTAGTATTGTTAACTTTGTCTTTAACAAATTTCATCTACTATAAAAAAGTTTCCAATGTATTGTCGCCCACTGTATATCGGGAAAAGTGAAAGTAAAAGTAGGCGTGGACAATTTTTCTTTTTTTAAAGATCTTTTGCGTACTTTAACAAAATCGGTATAGCTGATACATAGATAAAAGTGGGCATGGGAAATTTTACTATCCATCCGTAAAAACCTTAGTTGAAATATGACGAACATTTTCTTTAAAAATTAGCCAAGGTAGGCGTGGTCAATTTCTTTTTTAGTAAAAACCAAAGTTAGATTATGATAAAAATATATTTAAAAAAAATTTAGTCTAATCGGTATGGCCATTCTCAGATTTAGATAAATTGAAAAAGGGGGGGGGGGAGTATAAGTGGGCCATTTTTCTTTTAGTAAAAATTTAAATTGGATTACTACAAACATTTAAATAAAAAATTACCCAAATCGGTGCAGGCTTTTTTCGATTTTAGATAAGTCGAAAAAAGTGGGCGTTAAAGTGGGCGTGGTCAATTTTTTTACATGAAAACCTTAGTTGGACTATGACGAAAATTTCAAAAAAAAAATTGTTAAAATCGGTCTATCCGTTCTCAACTGATGCGGTTAACAACGAACGACAATTGATTTTTATTTATACGGAAAAAAATATTCCAAATTTGTTTTGGCATGTTAAAGTATTTTTTTATAAACTAAATAAAATTAATCCGAAAATAAATCCACTTATTCAAAAACCAAAAATAATCTGCATTTTTAACATTTGACAATTTTTAAATTTTTTTAAAGTTAAGTTTAAAATTAGCTAGAAATCTTTTTTAACCCATTTCTTACCAGAAATTTCAAAGTTGGAATTTTTTTACAAAACTTTCAGGAGCGACTCCTTTTAAAGTAGGTGAAATTTTTTTAGGAACCGCTCTCCCTCCCACTGTGAAGGGCGGGCTTGTGAAATTTTTCCAAAAATATCTTCTTACTTCACTAATAAACCAAACCAGAATAAAAACTCGCAAAAAATTTAATTATTTATTAATATTTTTTTATATTTTGTACTTTTTTAAGAAATGGTAAGCGTGTGTTTAAGAACACTCTGGTAAGAAATGGGTTAAGTATTTTTTAATTAAATTAAATACAATTAAGCTGTTTAGATTGAAGTCAGTTCATTTTTCTGCTAGCATCTACTTTTTTTTTGCTGAAATCAGCAGATTCTTCTGCTGCATTGGCAGATTTCTCATATGGTTAAAAAAGGGCTATTTTTTTTGCTTATTAAAAATATATTTTATTGTAATTTAATTTATGTAATCGAAAAAATTTTACCATTGACTTCTTACGATTTGTCTGAGACTTAAAAAATATATAAACAAGACGATTTTAAATATTTTTTAAGTCTGGTTTACTTAAATAAAATACAAGTAAACTGTTAAGATTATTAATCTGAAATCAGTTGATGTTTCTTCTAACATAAATTTTTTTTTCTGAAATCAGCAGATTCTCCTGCTGTCTTGGAAAATTTCTGCTATGGCTCAAAATGGTTTCAGATTTTTCTGCTGATTGAACAGAGGATTTATTATGAGTTAAATTTTGGAATCGAACAAATTTTACCATCGACTTTTTACGATTTGTCTGAAAAATTTTGAGGTAAAAAAGATGTGATTTTTGTTTTGATGGCACATCGATGAAAGTTGGCATAAATATTAGAAGCTATTTAAGAATAAGAAATTCGTTCGCGTCAAATAAATCGCACAAGGGGGTCAAAAGTTATGGCGGTTTTAAGATTTGGCGGTTTTAAAAAATCTTAAAAATATTTTAAAGATTTTTTTTCTACACATTTGTTGCATGTGTTATTAAAACATGCCAGGATATATCATTTCTTCTAAAATATATGATATAAATTTTACCCTTTAATGACCAATCGATTAAAAAAAAAAATATCTAAGTACCTAAAATCGCGATTAATTCGCGGTAAAAGAAAAATTTTACAATTTTTTATAACATATTTAGGCAATGCGCGTTGGTATTACTGAAAAAAAAAATCACGGAAAATCGTATCATTGTACCAGTGTTTAAAAAAATCGGTGATGCTTTTTTATAACAAGAAAATTTAATATGGTCCAAAAAATCTATAATCATCAAAATTTTTTAACCCATTTTATGATGACACATCAAGTGAGCTTTCATTTAAAAAAAATTTCATCCGATTTCGTGTAAAGCCTTGGATGTGCCAGATCAAAACAGGTTTAGATAAAATCATCGCGCTTTCCGCTCTGAATGGCTTAAAGAAAAAAGTCAAAAAGCAAATCAGTTCTACTCGTTAAGGCACGTCTTTTGGTGTATTAAAATGAACATGATGCTTTAATTGCTACTAAAAAAAATAGGAAACAGATTTGCAAATTTCGCACAATTTTCAAAAATGCCATAAAATTTTTCCAATTTATTTTTTATAAACCCGCCAGTGATTTTTTTATGTAAACTCCTAAAAAACTCGGTTTACGCAAGAGTCCACCAAATTTCGAATGAAACCGCGAATGTGGCTCGCGAAAAACTAGTATTTTAAAAAAAATACATTTTTTCTTTGAATTTTGATCTGCTGAAACTCCTTAACTATTCGTGGCACATTAACGGGATTAATTCCAAAATGTTAAGAATTACAACAGCTACCAACTCTAGTTCAATTTTTTTCATTTTATAGAGGAAGCCGAAATCCCTGATCAAAAAACCTCGAAAATTTAAAAACTCTTAATTTTTGGTTTCAAAACTTAACCGTCTTATAACTTCTTACCAAGCGATGAAGCATCTATCAAGCCAACAATAAAATAATCTCTTATATGTACTGACTTTGTGTTATGCCGGAAAATATTGAAATATAAGGAGAACTTAAAAAAAAAAAGCGAAAGAAGGTAAAAACTATGGATTATTTCAAGCCATTTTTATAGATTTTTCAACTTTAACCCTCTGTAACTTTTACGGATAAAGTGGGGTAATCCTTAAACATTGCTCAGTGATGGGTTAAGGTATTGTTTACACAACTGCATTTACAGTTTTTCTAAATTCCAAAAGCTGCCGGCTTTTTTAAACAGTTATTTACGTTTCACTGAGTTGAAATTTAAAAAAGATTTCATGATATTCGACTTGTCCGAGTTCATGAATACTTTCCATAAAGACGAATTTTTGTTGAAAACAAATGAATTAAAGTAGAAAAATATTTTTTAGTTATTGTAATTTTTAAAACAAACAAGAATTGTTTAAAAGTGTTGACCAAAAAACTATTTTTTTGAATACAAATTTTTAAAAATTATATTTTTATTAAAGTAAACATTTTTTTTTTTTTCAAAAAAACACTGTGTAAAATACTTTTATAGCTACCAACGTCTTTTAAATCGAGCCTAGAGAGTTTTTTTAATACGTGAATTCGAAAAAAATAACCACAACCCTACATAAGACAATTTAAATCCTTTTTTATCTTCCGGAACTATTTTGCTGATATTCAATAACAACCTTAAAATTTCCTGAAATCGTTTGAGCGGTTTTCGAGATATCGCCATTTGAAATTTTTCAAAAATTATAAAAATAGCTGTTTTTACTAACGTTCAAGAAATTTTCTAAAGCAAATTTAAAATTTTTGTTTTATTCATGATTTAATAGAGCTTGAGACAAACTTTTATATAAACTTAATTGTAGACGAATCAGACCATTTAAACTTTGATCCAAAGGCTCCACGGGTTAAAATGATCGGATTTGGCTCAAATTAGTTAAAATAAAATTTTGTGTCAAGACTAGTGTTTGGGAATTCCCGGACTTTTCAATTTCCCGGGAAACGGGAAAAAAATAATTTATTTCCCGGGATTCCCGGGAATCCCGGGAAATTTTCATTATTAATGTAAATCATAAAAAACATTAAAATTTGATTATCTTTTTATTGAAAACAGTTTTATTAGAGATAAACACTTAATTAAAACATAAAAAATCAAAACATAAAAGTTAAAAACCCTGAAATACAATAAAACAAAAAAAAAAATATTGCAACTTTTTCCTTCACAAAAAATAGCTAAAAATCGTCAAAAAAATTAAAACTGCGTTATTCGAGAAAAAACTAATATACTTGGCAGCACTTTTAATATTTATTCTGGAAATGTTAATTCTAGGTTGAAAATTTTTATATTTTTTTGACAGTCTTAGCAAAATTATCATTAACCGATGTATATTTTTTGACTTTTTAAGTTTTTTCATGATATTAACATACTTTTTACACTTGGTCAGTTTTCCTATGAATATATATTTGCACTGTTCTTCCAAATAGAAAAAATATCAATTTAATTATACCTGTATGTAAAAAAAATGGCAAACATTAAAGTAAAATAAACGTTTTTATGTAAAAAGGTTTATTTTACAAAATTCCCGGATTTCCCGGGAAAAATTAAAAAAATTCCCGGGAATTCCCGTCAGGGTTTTCCCGGGAATTCCCGGGAAATCCGACCCGGGAATTCCCGGACCCCAAACACTAGTCAAGACCTATGAAAATGTAAAAGACAAAAGTTTTTAGTTTTTTTTTTTGTAATTTCTTGACCGTAAGAAATAATTGCCATTTTTTTTTTGCAAATTTGAAAAATCGATACCTTGGAAATTTAATTTTTTTTTAATATTTTTGTTTTGCGCATCAAAATAAACAAATATGATGTATCACAAGAGTTGTTTTTTTTTAATTTTCAAAAATCAATACTTTGATCACTTCTGTTTAATTTCATATGATTAGTCTAAAATTTGTGCCACAAACTTTTAAGGTCTATTAGAATAAAAACTTGCTCGGACATTTGGAAAAATCAAGAGTTGGCGAAAAAATTTCACTCCATTTTCACAAATGAGTGGATACAAAGAGCTAAATCCCACTCCCATCTTAAATTTCAAAAATAAAAATATAAAAAAAAAGAAAATGGAAAAAGAAGAAAAAAAATAAGAGTAAATTTTATAAAAAAACAAGTGAGAGTGTTAAATTCGGCTGTGCCGAATCTATTATACCCTCCAAAATGTAAAAAAAAAATAAAAACAAAAATTTGTTAGGGGCGTTTTTTTTTGGGGGGGGGGGGGGTTGATAGGGTCAGTGGGGGACGTCGCATCGCGATAAATATACCAAATGTTTCATTTAATTAACAAAAATACAAAAAAAACATGTAAAAAAGTGTATTTTTTTAGAGGTTGGTTTAGTTCTTCAAGGGGGAACTTTTTTCCCCCTGGTCCGATTTGGCCAATTTTCGAACTTAGCCTGCCTAGGAACATAAGACATATTTGTGCCAAACTTGAAGGGTCTAGCTATTTTATTTTGGACTGCATCGTGTTAACTACAGACGGACGGACGGACGGACATCGCTAAAATGTCTTAGAATCGATCACTGATCAATAATATATAATATATAATATACATATAATATATATACTTTATGGGGTCCCCGAACGATATTTCGATGCGTTACACACGGAATGACAAAGTGACTATACCCCCATACTGTAGTTGGAGGGTATAAAAATCCAAAGGAAAAAAATTTTGAAATCCAAAAATTGTTTGTAATAAAAACAATTTGAAAATTTTTAAAGTAAATATCTGAAAATTTTATGTTAACAAAAATATCTGTCAATCTGGAAGTTCTTATTATAACAAAAAATTAAAATATGCTTTTTTTGTATAGAAAAATGTTACAGGATCTTAAATTGGTTTGCATACAAATTTTTTGTTTTCTATGTACATGGGAATATGAAAAATATCATAAAAACTTAAAAATGTTGATAACACTGCAGAACACTAAAAAATAAACATGAGTTACGATCATCATTTCTATATATTTCGGACATGCTTATTCGAATGACGTACTCCGTTTTTCGATGTATGGTACAGTTTTTTTGCAAAATATCGTTAAAGATTTGCTGATTTCGAGCCAGTTTTTTAACAAAAAAATTGGAAAGTAAATGGTTTATAAATTTTATGACATGGAAAACAAAGATATGACTTGTAGCAACATTTCTTATGCAAATTTGATTTAAAGCTTTTCAATTTAAGCCCTTAAATTCGCGAATTTCTTCATTTTTAAAGGTTTTCGCGAAATTAACAGCCAAATTGGTCTTTGATAAAAAACTTGCTTTTAATGAATCAAAAATGCATCCCTAACAATACGAATAGTGGACAAAAAACAGCTATGTTATATGGACCATCATGATGAAAATCGCGAAAAACCGTTTTTTGTATATGCCAGCATCATTTTACGAGATGATTTAAGGTTCCATCTTTTAGTATGTGGGAAAGTTATCTTAACAAAAACTATTATTTCAGTGTTGGCGATACAGTAATTATAGTTTTTGTTAAGATAACTTTTGCAAATGAAAACTTTTTTGGACCAATTTTGGGTCAGTTCATTGTCTAAGGTTCCCACACTATATACTAAAAGCTGAAGCCTCAAATCATCTGCTAAAGTGATGCTGCCATATACAAAAAAAAGGTTTTTCGCGATTTTCATCATGATGGTCCATATAACATAATGTATTTGGTTCACTATTCGTAGTGTCATGGACGCCTTTATGATCCACAAAATGCAAGTTTTTTATCAGAGACCAATTTAGCGGGTGATTTCGCGAAAACCTAAAAAATTAAGAAATCCACGAATTTAAGAGCTTAAGATGAAATGCTTTAAACCAAATTTATATTAGAAATATTGCTACAAGTTATATCTTTGTTTTCCATGCCATAAAATTTAAAAATCATTAGCTTTGGAATTTTTTTTGTTAAAAAAGCAGCTGAAAATCAGCCAATCTTTAATGACATTTTACAAGTAAACTGTACCAGACATCGAAAAACGGAGAACGCCATACGATTCAGCATGTCCGAAATATATTGAAATGATGGTCGTACCTCTTTTCTAAAATAGTGGTTAGTTTTGTCACGCAGTGTAATCTACGTTTGTAAAACTGTTTTGGAAAATTTTTTCAGAATGTCTCAGAATCGAATTTTTTTTTTTTGAGAAATGTTTCAGAAAATAAAGGTTTTAAATATCCGTAAATAAAAATAAAACTAGATAAAAAAATGTGTCAGATCTTATATTTTGCTCAAAAGTTGCCCGAATCTTTAAATTTGATTAAGAATGCGACTCAAGCGTTAATAGTAGTTATACATTTTTTTTTGAGATTTGGGAACTCTTTTACAAAAATTTGAAAATGAAAATGTTTGAAGATTGAAATTTTTTTCTTTGTGAAAAATTTTAGACGTTTTTTATAGGAAAAATGTGTCAGAGTCTGAGACTTTTTGCTAGGAAATGTCACAGATTCTGAGACTTTCTATAATAAAAATTTCTCAGAATCTGAGACTTTTTGTATAAGAAAAATGTCTCATTATTTGAGACTTTTTCTATAGGAAAAATCTGAGACATTTTTATTGGAAAAATTTCTCAGAATCTTAGACTTTTTCTATAGGAAAAATGTCTCAGAATCTGGACTTTTTCTACAGAAAAAATGTCTCAGAATCTGGACTTTTTTATAGGAAAAAAAATCGTCTGCAGTTTTTTTGAAAAAATTACTAAATTTGATGATTTTAAATGATTTTTGGATTTAAAATTGCAGTAAAAAACAAGATCTGTCCAAAAATTAGATTTTTGCGGTGCAGAAATATTGAACTATTTTACAAAATTAGTATTTATCTTCTACAAATATAACAAAATAAAAAATTTTCAAATTAGGTTTTTGGTTATTTGCTACTTTTGTTTGTATATTTAGAGATTTTTTAACAACAAACACTTGGCTATTAGAATTATAATTCAGGAGATTTTCATATTGTGGACACTCGATATATTTTCATCAGATTTTTCTGGTGATTGAACAGACATTTTTTTTGAGTGTAATAGAGACTAAAAAATCTAAAATCGACCAAATAAGTTTTAACTGTATTCAAACTCTTTTAGAATTAAAATGTTTTTATTTTTTAAATAAAACAAAAGACTTAAGAAACAAACTTTCTTTAAAATTTAACATTTTTTAATATTGCAAAAAATACATAAATTCGATTTGATAATTTTTTTTTATTTTAATAAAGCATAACTGTAACAAAAACTTAAACACATAACAACATGACATGACTTGACGAAAAAAAATCTTAAAAAATAAAACACCTTTAGCAGCAAAAAAAAAAAATTGTCAACAAAAAAAAAATAATATGTTTAAAATAGACACAAACAGAAGTACAAATGTTACAAAAAAATTTAGAGTAAAAAACCACAATTCATAATAATAAAAAATGTGATTTATCATGCAATAACAGGCATACATATATAATATTAAAAATACAAACAATTATTTAAGGAGAAATTTTTTATAATATGATTTTTTTCAGAAACAAAAAAAAAATCCAAACAAAACAAAAAATTGACCCAAAAATCAAGACACTTAACATAAAGTGTTATAAAATAACATAAATATTAAGATAAAGAAAAAAAAAATAGATTAAAAAATAAAAAAAATTGTATCAAAAAATATAAACTATAGCAAACCACATAATAATACAAAAAATAAACAAGTCAAGTGTATGATAAATTAAAAACTCCCACGCAAAAAATAACGCAGAATTTTTTTCTATGCAAATATTTCGAAAAAACTAAATGAAGAGTTTTGTTTAAGTAACCAAAAAGCAAACCATCAACAATAAAAAACTTACAAAAATATTTATGTTGAAAAAATATGATTAAAATGATTTACGATTTGTTGTGTGTTTAAGTTGATGAGAATTTATAACTTCCGTTCTATGACGAATTAACTAACCCAGTGTGTTAAAAATATTTTAAAAATTGTTGTAGTCACAAAAGAGAAAAAAAAGTGAAATTTGTTTCTTCAGCATTTGCTTAAGTTTTTGCTTCTTTTTCTAAACAACTTTTTTTTCACAAAATTATAAAATATATATTTAACAGCCCTAGGGTAATTTGAACATTCATTATACTTAAATGTTATTTTTTTTAGTTAATACCATTAAAACTCATTATAAAGTTATTTTGGAGAAGAAAAAAACTCAAAAATTTTAAAGCAGCCAGAAAAAGGTGTTTTAAATTGTTCAACTTAACACATTTTCTTAATTTAAATAAACCGTTTTTATGGTTGCAATCAAATTAAAGCAAAAAAAATTTTAATTTGACTTAATTAATGGGAATAAAATAAACAATAAACATTTTGTTCTTTAATTAATATAAAGTAAACAATTGTCACAAATTTAATTTAAAATTCAACTTTTAATAAAAAACGTTATTTTAAAAGTCATTAATTTAAATTATAAACAAAAGACTTAAGAAACGAACTTTAAATACATTTAAACGATAAAACCTACCTTACACCCCAAGAATGTGCAAATTAAGGTCGGAAATTAAATTGATGTGCAAAAGTACGTTGATACGCCTATTTTATATTTTTTTAAAACTGTCCGTATTTTAATTATTTTATTAAGTTAGGTTGTAAGTGCCAGATATAGACTCTATGGTTCGTTGTGATACCACGGGATATTTTATTAATTGGTACACATTTTGTCCCATTTTCACTTAGCTCAGTAGTTAATTAACACTTACAACAATAAAAAAACTGTCATTAGTTTATGCAGGAAAATTTAAATATCTCTTCCGATTTCGATACTGCGATTAATGAATGAACAAATTTACATTACTAAATAAAAAGTGTCAGCAAATGGTTTTTATGAAAAAAAAAATATCAAGCGAGAGTGTTAAATTTTACTGCCATGCCGTTTTTTGGCGGGATACTTAGGGGGACACCTCCATCTCGTGATAAGTGTTTAAAAATTCATTTACTATTATTTTGAGATAACACTGAGCTACACCAAAAAAATGCAGGGGTTCGCATATAAAAAATCGGTTCGTTAGAGTCAATAGAGTACGAAAATACCCATAGAATAACTTCGCTTAGTACTTTTTATGCCCTCCACTTACAATTAGTGATAGAGGGTTTATATACGTTTGTCAGTCCATTTGTAGCTCATCGAAATATCGGTCTGGGACCCCATAAAGTATATATATTCGTGATCTCCGATCGATTTTAAGACATTCTAGCGATGTTAGTCTATCCGTCTGTCTGTGGAAATGGGGATTACGGCCAAAATATTACACGGACATTACTGAAACTTAACATATTTATTGGAAGTTCTCCCTAGAGGTTTGGTATTTTGGTATTGCATTTGAGCGATATCGGTTCAGCGGTTCAAAAGCTATGAACGCAAATGTATAGACACCTCAAAAATTTCAGTACATTCAACATAACCTAAAAATACAAAATGCTTTAATTCGGCTGCTGGTTGACATATGTGAACAAAATTGAACACCAAATGGTATTTAAACAAGTACGAACATCTTTTTTGACAAAAAAAGGAAAAAAATCGCGGATTTTTTTTCGCAGATTTTTTTTTTTTTAAAGTAATTTCCTTTTAAATAAAGCTTTTGGCAATAACCTTTTTGAAATTGTGTATATAAACGTTATACACAATTGACACGTTATTTTCACACGAAGATATGTTTTCCAAATACCTTTCATTTGGTATATACACTCAAAAAAAAAACTGTAAAGTTAACAAAAAAAGCTTGTAAATCTACAAGAAAATTTGCTGATTTTGAACCCACAATTTTTTTGGTAAAGTTAAAAATTAGTTAACTGAAATTTTTTTTATTTCAACTTAGTTCATACACATTTGAGGACCCCATTGGGTTCGGACCCGATAGGTCCAGACCCCGATGGGCCTAGACCTAGTTGGGTTCCTTAAAAATCGTCATAGTTTTTGTTCCAAAATTTGTGTCCGTTTCGCTCTACCTTGCTTAGTTTTTGAGATACGTGATTTTAGGGGACCACCGAGGTTTTGAGAATTACAAAACTCGATAGCTTCAAAAATATTACTCGGAGAGCTTTTGAGCGGTCTTGTTCTACGTGTTGAGGGCTACAAAAATGCTTTTTGGACTTTTTATTGTTACAATTACATTTAATTACATTTGTTACAATTACATTTAAAAAATTTCCAATTATATTTCAAAAATTCCAAATTTTTTTTCAAACATTTCCATTTATATTTCAGATATTACCATTTATAACCAAAAAAATGTTTAATTACATTTCAAAAATTTGCAGTTATATTGGAAATTTTTGAAATATAGTTGGATGATTTTTAAATAAATTTGGAGAGTCTAAAATATGATTGGACATTTTTTGTAATATAATTTGTATTTTCTGAAACTAAAGTGGAAATAATGTACTCAATTTTTTTTCATTCAAAATGTGTTAAAGGTGCTATGATTGACACACTCTCCTTGCAGCGCTGATTAATGTGTAATAATGATGCAGTGAAATCATGTGTCTTTGTCCAAAACTTGTGGTTTTTTTTATTTTTTTTATTTTATTTTATTAAGAATTACCATATAATTACAAATCATATACTAATTTTACATAACCGAGAACTGGTAACAATGACCTTCGTCTCGTTGTAGTGAAACAGACCAAGGCCTCTGGTGGGAATCGAACCCACAACCCCCAGACTCATAGACTAGCACACTACCAACTAGCCTACTGGGGCGCCTGTTGTGGTTTTTTATTCAAAAAGTGTTAAATATATTTAAAAGGAAAGCATGTGTGAAATTTTATCAAAATATAATTTTATATTTTAAGTTTTATTTAAAAAATCTTAACGAAAAATTTAAATTTTTTCCCCTTACTTTTACTGCATCCTCAAGAGCGCTCTTTGGATGCGCTTCGGTATGCTATAAAAAGATGCTGTGTCGCCAAAATCTCGATTTATTTTTGGTGGGTAGTTTAATACTACCTCCGTCCCAAAATAATCTTTACATTTCTATATTTTGGCTGGGATTATGGAGGATTTTTTGAAAAAGCTTTGTTTTTTGTTAATACATATCAATAATTTAGAAATTCTTTTTTTTCAATTCACGTGCAAAATGGATTCAATAAGCTGCATCCAGATAAATGAGACAACTTGTTTCCGACTTTACAAACAGGCATGGTGTCCACTATGGTCAAAAAAATGAAAATAATTACAAAATGCGGCGTATGAAATAATAAATTTTACGGTAGAGGCCCTTTTAACGGTTTTTAATAAATGCATTATGGAAGCAATAGGGACATCTTGCAAATATTTTTAATTAATTTTGTTACAATTTTAGTACACGAGATTAGTATAAGATTGTTTTTTTAACTTTGTCTTGTATTATTTCAACTAAAACACTGCTTAATAAAATGTAAAGTTTATTTTGGGACAAAAAAATCTATAGAAATGTAAAGAATATTTCGGGACGGAGGTAGTATATAAAAATTGTTAACTTTTTTATGTATCTACTTTTTTTCTGAAAAATAAAATTATTTACTTACTTATCCAGTTCAAGATTTTTCCTACAGAAAAAATCTCAGATTATTCCTTTTCTCAGATTTCTCATATTTCGCCTTTAAAAGAAATATTAGATTCCGAGACTTTTCCTTCCGAAAAATCCCTAAATTCCGAGTAATTTTTTCTTAAGAAAAATTTCTAGATTCTTAGATAATTCTTCTAGAAAGAAATTGTAAGGAAGGATAAACATAAAATAAATAATTTTAGGCATTTTTATAAAATTTTTATTTCTGTAAAGAAAGTTGAGCTCAGGCTCTAATTATAATTACATATGCATTAATAATTTTTGGATTTGTTATATATGGTTTTGAATTGAGAAAATAGTGAAATAAAAATTGTTAATATTTCTAGAAATTAAAGACATGCTGGTTAATTTTTTACTACCCGGTGAAAAATGTTCATATATGAATCATATGTGGTCCATATATGGACATCTATGTTCATATATGTAAATATATGTTACACATGCGAAAATTGGCGGCATGTGTACATATATGGCATGCGTTCATATATGTACACATGTGTTCATATGTGTTTCATACATGGTTGTCCATATACCGCCAATTTTCGCATATGCTCATATATTAAACATATATGTTCATATATGTAATCATATGTGAAATATATATTATTCACATTTGAACATTTTTCACTGGGTAATTTCATTTAATCCAGTTATTATTATAATCATCACAAAAACGTTCAGTGTCAAATTTATTGTCAGATAGAATATATTTTTATTTACAAAAGTTCGTTTCTAAAGTCTTTTGTTCGAAAATTGTATTACCACTACTTTCTGTCATTACAGACATACTTTGTTTATTTTTGACAACAATTTAGACAGAGTGGAAGATTAACACATTGATTCATTAACATAAAAATAAATATCATTATCATTTTTATTATTTTTTTTTATGAAAATCAATGACAGCGGAATGTAATACATATTTAACCTTTAGTATTCTACGTAAAATAAATATATCCTATTTACTTCCCAGTATGACTTCTTATTACAAAATATTTAAGTTATTATGAGTCATAAATATATTTTTAAGTTAAAAAAACTTATGAGTATAGTAAGAACGTACACATAAATACGTATATTATCATTTATATGTGTATGAAAATACCAACAAAATTATAGTTATAACTCTTAAATTTTTATGAAGCCAACATTAAAATCAACATATTATGAAGTTAATTAAACTTAATGATTTATTAAAGAGATATTAAAACATGAATACATACAGTTTTTAATTTAATGTTAAAGAAACTGTTAACATAAATATACAAAATAAACTAAAACATTAATCATCAACCGAAAAATGTTTAAAAAAAAACAAAAAAAATAAATTGACAAAAAAATTATGGAAAAAATATTAAATAAAAAAACTTACACATAAAAATTATATTTTGTCTTTAAATTAATTATAAATGCTTATCAAATGTCAATTTTTCCAGCAAAATAAGTATTTTTTCTGAAACTACTTGAAGGGAATTTCTTAAACAAAACAAAAAAAAAATATCAAAAAAAACTTGAAGTGTAGTAAAACAACAAACATAGCAACTGTAAAAAAAGTGTAACGAAATATATTGAAATTAATTCTGAAATTCCAGATTTGGCAATGGGTTTCAATTTACAAAAAAGTAAATAAATAAAAAAAAAAATATATTGAAATAAAAAAGAGTTAACAATTTTAACTGCATGTCGAATTGTCAGTATGAGGTTATCCGCAGCAAATGGCCAGTTTTAAAAATGTTTTACTCAAATTTTAAAAAAATCCAAAATTGGTCAAATTTAATTTAAACAAGTGAGAGTGTTACATTTGCCTGTGCCGAATCTTTCATACCCTCCCATATGTAAAAAAAAATTTTAAAAAAATTTCCAGGGGCGTCTTTTTTTTTGGGGGGTGTAGGTTGGGGATTTGGTGGAAGGCGTTGGGGGCACATTTTTCTGACATAACAATGTTAAATTTTCAAATATTGAAGAATAAATGTCACTCTAAGAATACTTCGGGGGTTTTGCTCTACTAATGGTATTTTTTCATTTTAAGTTTTTTCCCCCATACTAAATACAAAATCGTGTTACACAGTGTTATTAAAACCTCAGCTAAATCCCTATTAATATTATAAATCTGAGTGTTGGTTTGTCTGTCTGTCTGTTCCGAAATCAGGGGAGAACGGCTGAACCGATTTTCATGAAATTTTCACCACGGATAGTACTAACCGAGGCGGGAACTATAGGCCATAAGAGAAAGCGATCGGACAAAGGGGCGTAAAATGCCACGCCCCTTTTTATTTTATGAAACGTTATTCTGCCTTTTCCGTAATAACGCGTAAACGGCTAAACCGATTTTAATGAAATTTTTAACACAGATAGTACTAACCGAGGCGGAAACTATGACCCACAATAGAGGGCGATCGAAAAAAGGGGGCGTCAAATGCCACGCCCCTTTTTATTGCATTGAAAGTCATTTCTGCCATTTCCGTAATTACACTTAAACGACTGAACCGATTTTCATGAAATTTTTACAACAGATAGTACTAACCGAGGCTTAGGTTAGGTTAGGGTGGCGGTGTACGATTTACACCTCGCATAGACCTTTTGGTCCATAGCGATACCACAAAACTTTTTTTTTCTTTTTCCGCTAGCGTCGCAAGTTAAACACGTTCAAAGTCATTGTGAATCTCTTTAGTATTCTAAGATCCATTCGCGTTATATCCTCCAAAGTATTAATGATTATCTGACCAGTAATTGATCGGCGACTTCTTGCCACCGCTGGACAGTGACAAAGTATGTGTTCTATCGTTTGATCCACTCCTGGTGAGCCGCATCTTTTACAACTGGCGTCCGGGATGAGTCTAATATTCTTAGCATGAATGCCGATGAAACAGTGACCAGTTATTATTCTCGTCAGAGCCCGACATTCCCTTCTCGTAAGTGATAAAAGGTATTCAGTTTTCCCTTGGTCATAAGTTGGCCATAAAATTCTGCTGATTTTGCATGTTGTTAGTTGTCCCCACTTCCTGTTCGCTACTGCAACATTTATGGAATCCCGTCTTTTTTTGAAGTGTTGGAGCGGTGGTAAAACTAGCACCGTGGTACCTACACCATCAGCTCCAAGTTTCGAGAGTTCGTCTGCCCTTTCATTTCCCTGTATTCCGTTGTGTCCTGGTACCCATAATAAATTAACCTGGTTGTGTTGACACAACGTCTGCAAGTTCTCGTAACCGAGGCTTAAACTATTGACAATTAAATGACGATCGGACAAAGGGGCGTAAAATGCCACGCCCTTTTTTATTTTATTATACGTTATTTCCGCATTTTCTGCAATCACTCTTAAACAGCTCTACCGATTTCCATGAAATTATCACCACAGATCCTACCAACCGAGTCGAGAACTATAGGCCATAAAATAAGCAATCAGCGAATGGGGCGTAAAATGCCACGCCCCTTTTTATTTTATTGAACGGTATTTTCGCCTGTTCCTTAATCACTCATAAAGGGCTGAACAGATTTTAATAAAATCTTTATCACAAATAGTAATAACTGAGGCGGGAACTATAGGATATAAAAGAGAGCAATCGGACAAAGGAGCGTAAAATGCCACGCCCCTTTTCATTTTATTGAACGTTATTTCTGCATGTTCTGTAATCACGCATAAACGGAACCGATGTCGGATACGTATTACTAAAACTTAAGAACCGCTGGACCGATTGATATCAAAGGTCTCTTAAGTTTAATTTCGCAACATTTAAATTTTTTGTATTTATGGTACGATTTGGCTAAAATACGCACAATATACAGCCAAACTCGGTTATAACGAACTCAGTTATAATGAATTCTCGGTTATAACGAACTAATTCTAAAGTCCCAAAGTTTTGGCATCAATTTTCACACAAAATACTTCTTTTATAACGAACTCGGTTATAACGAATCCTCGGTTAAAACGAACTGCTTATTATGGTCCCACGAATACAATTTCATATGTATTTACCTTCTTATAACGAACTCCCATAAATATTTTAAATTGTGCGACAATCATGTTAACCAAACTCACAAAAATTAAGAAATTTTGGTTAATATTATAATTTCGAAAGAATTTATTTATATTTTTAATGTTTTCTTCTCGATAAGTAGTTTATTTATGAAAAAAAAACATCAAATGAAATGAAGTTGGATCTATTTTGTTGGAAATAAAACTGGGTTGATATAAAAAACACCCTGCTTATAGCGAACTTTGCTTATAACGAACTATTCTTACTGGTTCCTCGGAGTTCGTTATAACCGGGTTCGACTATATTTATTAAACAAAAATAAGTTTCCGGATAAATTTGAAATTGATAGGTGGCGCTGTTGTCGTTTTAATTCTAATTTATGTTACAAGTTGGCTTAAATTCACATGATATATTTTTATGAGACAAAAATAAGTTTGGACCCTGTAGATGGCGCTGGGGTAAAGTTATTAACAAAATTCTTCATTTCAGTGAAATTTTACGACACTTGAATGTATATATCGTCACCTAAAATGCAAGGGGCCCTAACTAACATTTTATTAATTTTACAGGAGAAGCAAAAAACAGTAGTAAAATTTTTAATTTGTTAATAACTTTGTTTGTTTGATTGAATTGGGCTAAAATTCTGTGAGGACGTACGTTTTGTTAATATATATCAAAATTAATCACAAAATTTGCAAAAAATGTATTTCTCTTTGCGTTCATTGGCGATATCGCAATTCACATCTTTTTAATTTTTGGCTTTAAAATCGCTAATTTTTATTATGTGACCCAAATTTTTTGTTGGGACGTGTAGGTTAATAAAATACACCAGAATCTATCAAAATACCGATTTTGAATTTTTTGTTAGTTAGGGCGTTTACATTTTACCCGACAGGTGACGCTGGGAAGAAGCTATCCAGATACTCATGTCGAAGTCGACCCGGGCAACGCCGGGCGCTTCAGCTAGTTTTTGATAAATACTTCTTTGATTACATCTTGAACAACGTTTTTTGTTACATTTTGATTTTCGTTAAACAGCCAATTCGTGTTTACTACCTCATATATTTTTTATATATGGAGTAAAGTTTATAATTGTTTTGAAGTTGTTTTATTTATTTACTTTTTGGTTTATTATGGTTTAAAAAAAAGTTGTGGTATTTTTTGTGAGCGGCATATTGTATTATTTTTTATTCATTTATTAAAAAAACATTTAAGTGTTGTTTATGTAAGTAAGTAAAGTTTTTTTTGTTTTTTTGGCAAGTTACTTGTTATTTTTATGTGTTTTATATTTTGGAATTTTTTTTTTTGTTCCCCTCAACAAAATTATCGTGTTTATATACAGTTTTAATTGGCATTCTTGAAAAAATTGCATTTTTGTTGTTTATTATATTATTTGGCAATGACACTTGCGGTCAAGTACAAAAACAAACAAAATTGTATATAAAATAAAACTACACGCAAAAAAAAAAACATGTTTGTGGTGATCATAATGGAGGGGCAAAATAGTATGTTTGGGATTATGGTTTCAGCAATCATACTGTATGATAATAACAAACATAGTGCAAACACCTTTTTTAAACATATAATGTTTGTGACCAATCACACTGTATGGTTGTAGCAAAACATAATCTAAACATAATCTGGTCTCTGCAACAGGCGTCATTTAGCTATAATGAACATAGTATGTTTAATAAAAGTTTGTTTACTTCATATTTTGCAAACATATACTACACATAAATAGACGTTCACAAATTTCTCTTTCTTTTGTTATGAATTAAAGATTATATTTTGTTTTCACAGATTTTTTTTAGTTTTTTTTTTGTTTTGTTTTGTTTTTCTTTTTTATACCCTACACCACATTGTGGTACAGGGTATAATGAGTTTGTGCTGATGTTTGTAACTACCCGAAATATTGGTCCTAGACCCACTTTTAAGTATACCGATCTGCTTAGAATCACTTTTTGAGTCAATTTAGCGATGTCCGTCCGTCCGTCCGTCCGTCTGTCCGTCCGTCCGTCCGTCCGTCCGTCTGTCCATGTAAACGGTGTAAACACGATACAGGTCGCAATTCTTAATCAATTGACTTGAAATTTGAAACTTAAGCCTCTTTTGGCCCAAGGACGAAGCCTATTGAAATTGGAAAAAATCGGTCCATATTTAGACCTAGCCCCCATACAAAGGTCCTCTTTAGTTTTGGCTCAAATGACTCTAATAGACGCATTTTAACAGGTATCTATTCGAAATTTGGCAGGTAATCATGTTTTATCAACACAAATCACCATTCCAAATTTTAAAGAAATCGAACCAGTTCTTATTGTAGCCCCCATACAAACCACCTTCCCGATTTTCACATAAATCTCTCAAATTTCATGAAAATAGAAAATATTTAATTAAAATTCTGTTTGTGTATGTTAAACGCGTACTTTAATAACCTTATCAAATCTGATTATCATCGGACCATTTTTGGACTTAGGTCCCATGTGGAAATTTCGCCCGATATTCAGTTGAAATTATTTATTGTCAACAAAAAGAAGCCTATTCCACTCAAATTTGATTAGTGAGTGCTTTTTACACTTATTAAAGATTTGACAAAATATAGATCTAATCAGTCCATGTTTGAACTTGGGACCCATTTTCCGGGAAACTCTGGTGTAGGGTATTTTATGGTCGGTCTTGACCGACTATAATTTTCTTACTTGTTTATATATCACTTCTGTTAGTACAAACAATTTGAACAACCAACCTCGTTGACAGATCACAAACGACTGACAAATCATAAACCACAAACAATAAATGCTATGAATAACTGACAATACTATGATTGTATACTTCAAACTATTATTTCTGATCATATAATGATTGCTATGATCATAATGTCAGGCCACCATGTTTCTGGTTAGATTTTTCGTAACCATACTGTGGTTCCATCCAAACATGTTTTTAATTTTAGAGTGGTAATCATTTTATCATGATCTCTGCAAGCATTATATTGTTAGACAAACATTAAAACGAATATAACATGATTGCTATAACAATGTATTGTTGTAGAAGCCATAGAATGGTTTCCGTGATCATGTTCCAAACATGTTTTTTCTCTGCGTGTAAATACTGATACTAACAAACTTTTTATATTGTTTGTTTTTTTTATTAAAAGAAAACCTGTTGTTTTTTTTAATCCAAATAAGAAAAAAAAAATATTATATTATATTAATTGTTATATTTAAGCAAGTGAAATTTTTCAGAGCTGCAATAAGAAAATATACTTGATTAATATCAAAAAGTATGTGATTTTGATAACTTTATTCTTTAACACACTTTCAGACTCTGAGACAACTTTGTCTAACTTTTTTTTAGATACCCTGCAAAAAAAGTCATTACCACTTCTCAGTGGAGTGCTTTAAAACTATAACAAATGTAATGAAATACAACAAAAATAACAAAAAACACAAGACAAAAACACACAAACAGTTTTTTCTACTCCAGAATACATAGATATTCAGCACTTAACTCATTACCTATCGCGACACCTCCATACAAATGTAAGTAGATATTAAGTAGATAAGAACTACTCCAGGGAAGTAGTTGGAAGTTGTTTGAAAGCTCGGAGTACTTCTTTTCTACTGAATATCTACTTACTTTTGTATGGGAGTGTCACGGAAGGTAATGAGTTAAGTGCTGAATAACAACTTTTTATGAAGTAGAAAAAACTGTTTGTGTGTTTTTTTCTTGTGTTTTTTGTTATTTTTGTTGTATTTCATTAAATTTGTTATAGTTTTAAAGCACTCCAAATAGAAGTACTCCGCACTTTATTTGCTGGGTATCTATATTTTGTAGTGGTCAAAATTAATTAAAAATTTAAATTTTTAAGTTTTTTGGAGAAAATCGCCATTTTGAATTGATTACACTGTCTTGGAATTAAAGGCTGAAAATTGGTGTCCAAGTTGCATTTAATTAGTACTAAAACATATCCAAAAATAAAATAAATCGAAGGGGTCGGGTCTAAATGTGAGTGATTTGGCCTGGAATGCCCCATATATAGTTTTTAGGGTCTTAGACCAATATTTTGAGGAATAGACCAATGTTAGATAAATATTACAAACGGAATGACAAACTTTTATATGTCCAGCGAAAAAAACACGATTACCGTAAATTTCTGAATAGGTAGTATAGATAGCCCTATATGGAACTAAAAATTGCGTTTTTGGTTTTTAAATTTTTTTAAAAACTGGGCTTTGGAGGTGTGGTCAAATATTGGAAAACTGGTCAAATTTGTATCGAGTTTGCCTTGATTAAATATTTAAATTAAAACGGAATGCACCACAATCTCAGAAATTTACATTCTTGTATAATTTTGTATGGGCTATCAATTAATTTTTTTTTTTTTTTGTAAATTTTCAGAACCCGTTCTGAAATTTTCTATTTTTTAAAAAACTTAATTTATCAAAATCCGGCCAATTTTTATACCCTCCAACTACAGTATGGGGGTATACTCACTTTGTCATTCCGTGTTTAACGCATCAAAATATCGGTCTAGGACCCCATAAAGTATATATGGGACATTCCATGTGAAATCGGACATTTTGAAAAACTTTTTTTTTAGATTTTCCCAATTTGTTTACAGTTTTTAGTACCCTTCGAAAACTCCTTCGTGGTAAATTTTCAGATTTTTTTGATGACCCGTTCAAAAGATATCGAATTTTTAAAAATTGGTAGTTTGTTCCTTTACTCAAATTTCTTTTAATCATAACTTCTTCAATAATGGTCCAAATCTCAATTTTTTTTTCTAAATTTTTGTTTTTTTACGTACTTTCTAAAAAAAAAAAATCCCCAAAAATTCTTGAAAGCGCTCTAGTATGCGATTTTTAAGTTTTAAAATTTAAATCTCATTTTTGAAAATGTTTGTACTCTTCGATTTTTTTGAAATTTTTTTGTGTAAAACTTCTATCAATTCTACAAATTTTTTGTCCAGGAAGCTCGTGGGATAACGATTATTACTATTTTTTAAAATTTTTTGAAAAAATTTTATTGTAATTTTCCAATCTTAAAATCATTTCTACTGCTCCAATGGTGCGTCATAGAGGGGTCCTTTATAAGACCGACCCCCATTAATTTTTACGTCTTAACATTTCTTTGGAACAAACTAATACTCTATCTCCAATTTCTAAGGGGGCTCCCACACAAAACGACATTTTTTAAAATTTGTTCCAACCGCTCTAACTGCCCTAATAGTGCCCTTAGAGCAACAAAATGTATGACCGACCCAGAATATTTTTTTAGTCCAAACATTTTCTCTAAACTCACCTACCCTCTATCTTTAACTGTTAAGGCGGTCCCCATACAATTTTTTTTATTTTTTGTAAATTTGTTTTATTTAATCAGCTTCTTCCGGTCCAATGGTGCGTCCGAGAGGGGTCATTGGTGAGACCGACCCCCATTTATTTTTACCTTACAACATTTTTTTAAAACATACCTACGCCCTATCTCCACTCCCTAAGTAGGCTCCGCCTATTCTACCCCATATAAAAAAAGTTGTTAAAAGTACTTCCAAATACCAAATTTTTGATAAAATGACGTTTTTGGCCGAACTGTTCGGTCGGACACTACTCCCTGACCCCCCCCCCAAAAATAAAAAATAAAACGCCCCTGCAATTTTTTTTTTTATTTTTGGCATGTTGGAGGGTATAAAAGATTAGGCACAGACGAATTTAACACTCTTACTTGTTTTTTAATTTTTTTTTTTTTTTTTTTAGTTTAGACATTTTTCTATCCACACAAAAAAACTCAGGCATGTGTTTTTCGTTTTTTTTTTGAGAAAATCGAATTTGAATATTAAATTTCATAACAATTTTGTAATTTGCTTGCATTTTATTGTTTAACAAGGCGAATGAGTATTAAAATTTTACTCATACGCTATGTTGAAAGAAAATACTAGAACATTAATAAATTGTAATGAAATTCAAATAGGATTTTCTCGAAAAAAAAAACGAAAAACACCTGTCTTAATTTTTTGTGTGGATAGACAGATATCTAAATTTAAAAAAAAGAATAAACAAAAAAAATGCCCAGATTTTTGGTAGATTGACTTTTTGAAAAAAATGGAAAATTTTAGAACAGGTTCCGAAAATTTTCTAAAAAATAAATTAAGTCGATTTCCCATACAAAACTATACAAGAGTAAACATTTTTGAGATTGTGGTGTATACCGTTTTAATTTGATAACTATTTTAACAAGGCAACTGGGCATAAATTTTACCATTCTTCCAATACACAGAAAAAAATAAAAAAAATATTTGAGTAAATTTTTAATACTATTGAGTAAAAATTACTAAATTTTTCACCAAAAAAACTTATTTTTTCAAACTTTACCAAACATATTTATGTCTCAAAAAATTTTATAAAGACGATTACAAACTTTCATATACATACACAAAAAACTATAAACTAAACGAGAATTCAAAAAATTGTGAAAGTTTAAAAAAAAATTAAAAAAACGATTAAATTCTTTTTAAATTATTTACTTAAATTGTTTTTAAAATTTTTAAGTAAATTTTTAATTGCGTCAATTAAAAAATTACTCAATTTTTGTTTTAAAATTTAAACAAGTGATTACTCAAATTTGTTTCCTCCATATTTTTATACCCTCCACTCTAGTGATAGAGGGTATATATAAGTTTGTCATTCCGTTTGTAACTCATCGAAATATCGGTCTGGGACCCCATTAAGTATATATATTCATGATCCCCGATCGATTTTTAGACATTCTAGCTATGTCCGTCTGTCCGTCCGTCTGTGGAAATGGTGATCACGGCCAAAGTATTACACGGATGGCATTGGCAAAAAAATCAAATGCCCATAGAGGCCGACTTGTGGCCCATTATGATTCCAGTTTCCCCTTCTTCTTAGATAAAAAGCAATAGTTGCATCTATGCATTCCACTTCGATAATTTGATAAACGCCAGTAAGTTCCATGGATTTATTCCTCGGATTTCATGTAAATTCGGAAAGAAGAAAGTGCCAAATAATTTAAATCTTCTAAAAGACAGTGCAGGGCATTCACATAAAAAGTGATAACTGTCCTTAACAGCTTCCCTACACCATCGGCATGTATCATCATTACCTCTTCCAATTCTTACCATGTGTTTACCCAGGGTGTTGTGGCCTGTAATCAAATTAATTACCATTCTCAGTTGTCTTCTATCCATATCAAGAAGAACTTGGCATTGTTTCAACGAATTTTCATCCCATAATGATTTTGTCTGAATACAGCAGTTCGACTCAGTCCATCGCACAGTGCCACATTTGGCCAATATAGCACGACAAAAATCAAAACAAAAGTTACCCGATTTTCGTGATATATTTGTATGCATTATAGAACATTCCTAATAGCACGGAAATAATCATATTAGATCGATAATTTTGTTCGTTACTAACAGGTGGGTGCATAAAGTTGCATCTTATAAAATCCTGTAACTAGTGTACATTATTTCGCATAAATTTAGTCGAGTTTAAACTGTTGTAACTTTTGAACAAAAAGACAGTTTTTTGGTAATTTTAAAGGATATTTAAATGCTTTAAGTCATACCTTTTCTTTTTTTTTTTTAACAAATTTTTCTATTTTTTATTAAATTTTTAACAAAATACAAATTTTTGAAAAGAAAATTATATATTTATTTTTTTTAATGGAATAGAACTTTTGTGTTTGGTCCGTATTGGTCGCCGGACTTTTTCAGATATATTGACCAATATCCATAGTACTTATTTCAACGGCTAACTTTTGCGACCGTCTGCGACGCCGACTACAGTGGGGCGATATGTAAACCTTGTTTTTACATATTTTTTAAACATATTTTAAAAAAGTGGGCGTGGCAGTTGTCTGACCGCCCACTTTTTTTGTGATATTATTTCTACAGTCATTGAGAGTATATATACCAAATTTAAAGAAATTATAACCAAAATTACAAATTTAAAAAGAAGTGGGCGTGGCCCTTAACCGGCCTCCCACATTTTTTATAATGTTATTTTCGAAGTCAAAACGAACATTTATACCGAATTTCAAGTTAATGTAATTAAAATTGGATTTTTGTCGTCCAAGATTGGACAAATGTGGCACTGTGCATCGGGTTAACCAAGATTCTCTCGCTTCTAGTCTGATCCGTTGCGAAATTAGTGATAGAGGTGGATAGACGTCATTCACAGCTAATTCCTGTGGAAGATTGGCTCCCCGCTTAGCAGAGAGAAGTTAGGTATTGCATTTGAGCGATATCGGTTCAGCGGTTCAAAAGTTATCAACGAAAATGTAAGGACACCTTAAAAATTTTAGTACATTCAACATAACCTAAAAATACAAAATGCTTTAATTCGGCTGCTGGATGACATATGTGAACATAATTGAACACCAAATGGTATTTAAACAAGTGCGAACATATTTTTGACAAAAAAGAAAAAAATTGCGGATTTTTTTTTCCAATTGTTTTTTGCGGATTTTTTTTTCAATTTTTTTTTTTTTTCAAAAGTTATTTTCTTTTTAAATAAATTTTTTTGCAATAATCTTTAAGAAATTGTCGAGGGTATCAATACAATTGGCAAGGCCGAATTTAACATTTTTACTTGTTTTCTGTGTACTTGACCTTTCATTTGGTATATAACATGACTTTCTTTGTATGAAGGGGTAAGAAACGAAAAAAATACCGTTTCTTACCCCTTCATTTTCAACCTTTAATCATGAATTTGGGCCGCTAAAAAAAATATGTGTCCCTTTATTTTTCCTGCTCTACAAAATAAAACCAATTCCATAAAGATCGGCGGATGACATCTTCTTTGTTAGTCACTTTTGAGTTTGTACATACGTGTTAAATGTGCAACTACACTCAAAATAATACATTGGTAGATTAACTAATTTTTTTTTGCTAATGCTGGTTAGCTAACTTTTAGCAAATTTTTAGTTGAGATTAGCATGTTAGCAAAAATATCTTGTAAAATTCATTTAGTGCATTAGCATTTTTAAACAAAATTTGAACTAATTTTTTTTGCTAGATTTAAAATTGAGTTGACCAAATTTTTACAAGCTTTTTTGCTAATATTAGCAAAATAAATGGTAAATTTATTTTTATTTTCAGGAAACTTAAAATGGCGCTATCTCGGAAACTAAGCCAGATAGAACAAAATGGAGGCCATTTTCGGTTCTCGAGCTCTCCATAGTATCGCCGGCCCTCTTCAAATGTGTGGACCCTAATGGGCCCTAACTTTGGATCCAAAAAAGTTAGTATTCCCGAAAATTTTAAAATGCTCATATCTCGGTAAATATTGCCGACACAACAAAAAGTCCAAAACCATTTTTGTAGCTCTTAATACGTAGAACAAGACCGCAAAATAGTCAAAAGCTCTCCTAGTAATATTTTTGAAGTTATCGAGTTTTTTAATTCACAATACCCCAGTGGTCCCCTATAATCACGTATCTCAAAAACTAAGCAAGGTAGAGCGAAACGGACACAAATTTTGGATCAAAAACTATGACGATTTTTAAGGAACCCAACTGGACATATCGGGTCCGCACCCAATGTGGTCCTCAGATGTGTATGAACTAAGTTCAAAAAAAAAAAATTTAGTTAACTAATTATTGGCAAAACATTTTTGCTAACTTTAGCAAAAAAATTGTGGGTTCAAAATCAGCAAATTTTCTTGTAGGTTTACAAGCTTTTTTTGCTAACATTACAGTTTTTTTTTTTTTTGAGTGTACTAACAATACCTATCATTGGTTTTTCCGTATTTGCATATCTAAATATACTCAAAGGAACATTCTACTTTTTAGATTTTTTTTTGGTTAAATTCCCAAGAATATGTGTATTGCGAAATTATATAAATATTTCCTAATTACATTTTAAAGAAAAAAGTAAAACCTACAAAAAGGAATGATTGATTATAGCGTAAAAACAAAATATTTATTGCAAAAAACTAAAAAACAAAAAATGTTGGCAAAAAATATAAAATATTATTTAATAATTTTTCGCAAACTTTAAAAAAAAAGTAGGTGTTGCCGGAAGATTATTACCTTTTTTAAGTTAAATTTTATATATATTAATATATAAACCAGTGCAAACAACAAAAAGTAGCAAATTATTATTAACATAAAAAATATTTATATTTTTAAATATTTGTATTTATTTCTGGACTGCCCTCTTAATTACATGGTTAATTATTTTTAAATTAATATGAATGTTATTTTTAAAAATCTACTAATTTAGACAAATATTTAACAAAATATAACAACTTTAAATTAAAAACTCATAAAAATTAATTTATTTCAAATATAATAATTAAAATAAATACATTTAAATTAGTTTAAAGAATAATTTTGTTTTTGGTTTCCAAAACCCTTTTTCGAACCTTTTTAAACAATAGAGTTAACAAATTTTAAAACTGTAAAACGGTAGTAAACTTTTAAATGCAAATTAGTTTAAAATTCGGTCTTATTTGTTGGTATTTTTCTTCAATAATTCACCTTTTTTACGTTTTTTATTTTTTTTTATTTGATGCTAAAGTTAATTGGGGTTAATATATTCCATTAGTTTTGTTTAGGTTGCTCTAATACAAGTTGTTTTACACAAAAAAAATAGACGATTTTTTTTGTGTTATTCCGTTTGTCTGGTCTAATCTAAGCACGGGTCATAGGAAACACGAAGAAAAAAACTGAAATAACTTGAAAACTAAAGTATAAGAACAGTGGAAAAATAAAAAGTAATTAATTTTAAATTGACATTAATGATATTGTTTGGTGTTTTAAATTAAAATATTTAATTTAAATAAATACAACAAATAAACAGTAGTTAGTTATAAGTACACTCAAAATAATTACTCTGTTAAATACTCTGTAAAATGACTGTAATCTCAATTCGACAGATATTTGACAAATTTATCTGCCGAAATACAGATTTTAAGAAAATACTTTGTATTTTGTTGTGACCGAAAAACAAAATTTTATCTGTAATTTTACTTTTTTCTTTTTACTATTGCTCTGTAATACGGTTTTTCTTGAAAAAAATTCCAAGTATTTCAACCCCTCTTTAAAAAGCGTCTTAAATTCCAATAAAAGATTCTAAATTTTACGAGGTGTAGTGCAAAATTGAAGGAACTCGTAATTTTCACAAAAATAAAAAAAGTAAATTTACAATTTGGAAGCATTAAAGCGGGCAAATTTACACGATGGCATTTCCCAATTGTCAACACAACTTGCACATTACGGAAGGAGAATATTATTAGGAATCAAATAGTGACCATTGTGTAAAAGCCATATCAAGCGTATTAAAAAGATATATAAAAAAGTCAAGGCATTCTTAAACGATTTCCCTTTAATTTTAGAAAAGTGTTTACCGGAATGACCCCGCTCAAATGTGGAACTGAAAATGAGAAGTTTATGAAAAAAAAACCGTGAGAACATCCAGCGAGTTTATAATTAATTTTTACAAAGTTAATCATTCGCGTGCGAAACATTTAAGCGGGCGCATTTAAATGATAGCATGCCGTTATTTTGTGTCAAGTTATTACTATCCATGCTTCTTGGTAAAATTCTGGTCGTTTTCATCAATATTTTACAGATAATTCTGTAAATCTGCAGTTTTTTTTTATCGAAATCATTTTACAGAGTTTTTTTCGTAAAATAACAAAAAATCTTGCTGGTTGGAAATCTATGGTATTTTCTGCTGGCTCAGCAGAGTATCTCTGTATTTTAACAGAGTGATTATTTTGAGTGTAGGGATGAGATTTTCATGCACTAAAATATGCGCTTAAAATATGCGCTAAAAAATTCAAAATATGCACTAAAAAACCTAAAAATATGCACTAAAAAATAAAATGTGTGCAATGAAAATCTTGTTTTCATAGGAAAAACTTCTTAAAAAGCAAAAAATAACGCCGGGTTTAAATAGTAACATTTAAAACTTTATATAAGCAAGATTTTTTTAGAAATTCAGACAATCTGTAAAACAAATTTTAAAGAAAAACAAGTAAAAAAGTTAAATTCGGCCTTGCCGAATGTAGTGATACCCTCGACAATTTCAAAAAAGGTTATTGCAAAAAACTTTATTTAAAAGGAAATTACTTTTGAAAAAAAATTTCCGCGAAAAAAAATTTTGGTAAAAAAAAATCCGCGATTTTTTTTTTTTGTCAAAAAATATGTTCGTACTTGTTTAAATACCATTTGGTGTTTAATTATGTTTACATATGTCAACCAGAAGCCGAATTAAAGCATTTAGTATTTTTAGGTTATGTTGAATTTACTGAAATTTTTGAGGTGTGCTTACATTTTCGTTCATAACTTTTGAACTGCTGAACCGATATCGCTCAAATGCAATACAAAACTTCTCGTTCTTCCGAGATAAAATAAATATGTTAAGTTTCAGTCATCTCTGTGCAATATTTTGTCCGCGACAGCATTTTCCACAGACAGACAGACGGACAGACGGACATCGGTAGAATGTCTTAGAATCGATCGGGCATCATGAATATATATACTTTTTGGGGTCCCAGACCGATATTTCGATGAGTTACAAACGGAATGACAAACTTATATATACCCTCTATCACTAGAGTGGAGGGTATAAAAAATAATTTTTCTTATTTCCAAAATAAATTTTTAAAACTTAAAATAGTTTTTGAAACAAATAAATTTTAATTTGTGTTTTTGCTAATTTATGACAAAATATGCAAAAATATGCACTTAAAAGTTGGAAATATGCACAAAATATGCATTTAAAACCAAAATATGCAAAAATATGCATTTTCACCAAAATATGCAAAAATATGCAAAAACAAATCGATGCCATTTTAACGCAAATTTCTTGATTCGGAAAGATAATTGGTCGATATCGTTTTTAGACTATCGACAAAAAACATGCATTTGCATGGAAATCTCATCCCTAGTTATAAGCAATTGTTATGTTAAGTTTCTTAAAAAAAACTCAATTATCTTCCAATACCACAAATTAGAGCGGTATTTTTTGTATGATAAAAAAGTTGTTCTTCCGATTTAGAATGTCCGGACAAATTTTAATTCTACTAGGCCTAAATTTTATCTGTTTCAAATTTGAGACTAATCGGGTTTAATTAACCCGTGAACAACGAAAATCAGTTTTGATTTTTAGAAAATTAAAAAAAATAATATATTAAAAATAATATATGCGCATTCCAAGCCAAATCACTCACTTTTAGACCCGACCCTTTTCGATTTATATTATTTTTGCATATTTTATTTTGCATGTTTTAGTACTTATTAAATGCAACTTGGACACCAATTTTCAGCCTTTTATTTCAAGATGGTGTTGAGTAATCAATTTTTCAAAATGGCGATTTTCTCAAAAAAATTAAAAAATTGAAATTTTTAATTAATTTTGACCATTAAAAATATAGATGTTTTAAAAGAAGTTAGACAACGCACAGTGGGTTCGATGGTACCCAAAATGGCGATTAATTTAGATAAGCAGTAGTTTTAGAATATTATATTTTTATATTGATGAACTAATATAAACACGTAAAAATACACATTTTGGAAAAAAAAAATTTGGAAAAAAAATTTTTTTAACCTGTTAGGCGTTTTTTTGTTTTTCGGAAAAAAGGGTTATAGTTCACAATTTTTGCTGTAACTTTAGAATGAAATGCGACAAATTAATAAAAAAAAATGGAAATTAAAGTGTACATAATGTGCTATCAAAGTAATCAAAGAAAGAGCGCACAATATGTATTTATATTATTTTAAATTTTATTTAAAATCTAATTTTGTTTTTCACAAAATCTCATAAATGTTCAAATTTATTTGAAAAAAGTGATTTATGGCAATATTGTAGTTTTTTATTAACGAATTATCAAAAATACATAAAAACACAGCATTTGAGAAAAAAAAATTTAACAAAATGTTTTTTTTAATCTTTTAGTAGTTTTTTTTGTTTTTGGAAAAAAACACGAAACCCTTGAACATGTTATAAAGCTACAAAAAACAAATGGAGGGGACGTTTTTTTGGCATAGGGGGGGGTGGGGGGTTTATCGGGAGACTATGGGGGACGGCACCCTGAAAAATGGCCCCAACGCAAAATGGCCCCAACGCCAAAAATGAAAAATGGCCCCAGTTTTGGGGTCTTTTTGAAAATGAAATTTCACCCCACTTTGAAATATGAAATATGGCCCCAATTCTGTGTGAAAAAATGCCCCAAAAAATTAGAACCATTTTTCTGAAAATGAAAAAAGGCCCCAAATTTCAATATGAAAAATGACCCCAAAAAAAGTATGTATTTTTCCCAAACCATTATAAATAAAATTTTCAATCAGTCAATTTCATTTAATTTCAGTCCATAATTATAAATTGTAATTAATAATTATAAATTTAAAATAACTCCCAATGAAATTATTTTTTTTTATTTAAAACTTTTGAGTTGTATTAACGACATGAAAGATATTATTAACGCTTTCGGGCTGCTGCTTAAGCTGTGTTTACATCATATGATTTTCGGTATGATTTTCTCTCGGTACACATGCAAAATATCGACGATAGTTTGTGTAATCATACCGAAAATCCTATGATGTAAACACAGCTTTATGGTGGATTTTGGCACCCATTATAGTTCTCATGATTATTCATATCTTAAAAGCACCCGTACCCGTAAGTACTTCCATATAATTAAGTGAATTTAAGAAAGGTAAAAAATATATTCTATTTTATTAACCCACTCGAAGAAGTTGGAATCAAATATATCCTTTGATGACTTATCGTTTCTAGGATTCTGTATAATGGCAGTAGCAATAATACATATTTGTTTTGAAAAACTTTGAAAGCATATTGGTGTGAAGAAAGCGCCGCAGGCGAAAAATGTTTACAAGAGATTTTTCGTCTGCGGCGCTTTCTTCACACCTATATGCTTTTAAAGTTAAAAAAAAAAAAATAATTCACTTAAGTAACTCGGAAATAAAATTTAAGTAGGTTTTTATAATACCGAAAGACCAACGGACCTCAGAGTACATGTGTGCTAACGTTAAGCGTAAGCAACCACTTAAAACCTATACCAAAATGAAATTAACATTTCAAATAATCTATCGAAGTTCCTTCCTACTTTTTCTTTTGTCACTTCAGATTTTTGTTTTGTTGTATTAAAATATAAAAACATAAAGTACTGCTGCCCAAAAAAACTTTATTTTGCGGAGAGGGTGAGTTTAATGTTTGTTATCCTTAAGTCCGACCTAAGTCCGGCTACGCAGAAAAACTTTAAAGCAAAAAAAAAATTTTCGCACAGATTTTGTACACATATTAATAAATGCATGCCAATTGTTAAAAGTCTTAATTTAAATACGACAGGGATTATGTGGAAATAATTTTACTATTTTTATTAAATTTGGGGCCATTATTCATTCTGCAAAATAACCCCAAATCAAAAAATGAAAAATGGCCCTATTAATTTTGGGGTCATATAAAAATGAAAAATGGCCCAAAATTAAAAGGAAAAATTACCCCAAAAAACTAGTAAAAATGACCCCAAATTTTCGTGTTGTTGTACTCCATATAAAAATTTGGGGCCATTTTTCATTTTCGTTTTGGGGCCATTTTGCATTGGGGTCATTTTTCATGGTGCCATGGGGGACACCTTCCTCTCGCGATAAACCTTGCCAAAAAAATTGATGTCATTTTTTGCACCTAATTAATAAAAATTTATCATTATTTAAATTATTTTTTCTATACACGCCCCCACAAAGGGGCGGACCAAAAAAATTAGCTTTACTGATCCCCCTTGGTTCAAATTCAGGTCGATGAACTTCATATGACATTAAAATGTTTCATTTATTGAACAAATATACAAATAAAACTTGTAAAAAAAATATTTTTCTGGGGTAGTTTTTGTTCTTCAAGGGGAACTTTTTCCCCCCTGGTCCGATTTTGCTCGTTCAAGAACTTAACCAGCCTATGACCATTATTCATATTTGTGACAAACTTTAGGATTCTAGCTCTTGTTTTATGTACTTTATGGTGTACTCAACAACAGACGGACGGACGGACACACTGTTAGTCACAGAATGTCTTAGAATCGATCAGTGATCAATAATATACACTTTATGGGGTCCTAAACCCATATTTCGATGCGTTACTTACGGAATGACAAAGTGAGTGTAAGCCCATACCGTAGTTGAAGGGTATAAACACACATATAATGGTCTTGTTTAATAAACGATACCCAGACTTTTTACACAAAAACGGGAATAAAAAAGGGCCGGGCATTGTCTGTACTTTTTTTTATTTTAAATAAAAGCTGATATCCTATACTTTTTTAAAGTCCACAAAACCAAATCCAACTATTACTAACTTAATATGTGTGGCCCATTAAATGGGGGAAATATCCCAATTTCGGGTCCTTTTTAAAAAAATTATTAAAAATGTTAAGACCGAATTTTTATAAACAAAAAAAATTTTGCAATTTAGTTTAATACCTGTTGTTTAAGGTTCCATTATAAAAGATTTTCTTTTAAAAGATTTAATACTACTAATAATCGCTTGAATTGTAAAAAATTTGAATTTTTTTACTTTTTTCAAAGACTGCAATAATTTGCTAACTTTGACAGCTCACCAAAAAAAAAAAGTTTATTGATTTTGATAACTAGCGTTGCAGTATTTTATCTACTCTTACCCTATACCAAAACTTATAACAAAAACTTCATTTATAAATTTCAATTAATCGCCACTTTGGTACCATTTGAACCTAATGTGCAACGTTTTGTTTGTATTTAAATGTAGTTTTAGAAAAAACCAAGTAGAAAAGTTAAATTCGACTTGGCCGAATCTATGAATACACTCCACAATGCCCCTTTTAAGTGATAGTAAATTTTCTAACGTGAAAAAAAATAAAATTTTTGATTAGAAATATTTTATTTTGTGTAAAAAAAAATTTTTTTAGCAATTTTTTAAAAACAAAAAAAAAAAATTATTAATTTTTTTTTTTTTGAGTGTAAAATTTTTTTTTTGAGTGTAAAATTTTTTTCGGGTTTACTTTTTTTTTGTTTTGGTATAAAAATATTTTTGAGTGACAAAAATACGTTGCAAAATATTTTTGTGACTTACCAATGTTTTTAAAACAGGTTTAACGGGATTTCAACACGTGAATTTAAGGTGAAGATAATCTGAAATTCACGGTTTTGCTAATAACTTTTGAACCACTGGACCGATTTGGCTGAAATGCAATACGAAATAGGCTAGAGGAACGACAAAAATATGTGTCTAGCTTCAGCATCCTCAGAATTGCCTTTCGAAAGTTATAGTGTTTTTTATCTCGTAAATTCACGAAAAACCTTTGCCGAAATTCAGTCTTTTGCTCATAACTTTTGAACCACTGGACCGATTTCGCTGGATTGCAATACCAACCTGACCAGGTAAATGCCCAACATATATGCCAAACTTCAGGAGCCTCCGTAAAGTCTTTCAAAAATTAGCGTGTTTTCAACAGACAGACAGACTGACGGACAGACGGACGGACGGACATCGCTAGATCGTCTTAAAATCGATCGAGGATCACAGTGGCGGGTACAGCTTTTGGGTTTGGGGGGGGGGAAATTTTTTTTTTACTTTAAAAAAAATCCTAAATTCACCTTTGTTGATGAGCAAAAAAGGGATACGTTTTTTTGCAAAAAAAAAAAGTGATGTGAAAGTTATAAAATCATAAAATTTATTAGTTTTTGCCAAAGTAGGTTTGTTTTTCATGATCATATTTTGTTTAGATCAATTTTTTTTATACAATTTTTTTTATACATTAGAAGATAATTTTTTAGTAAAAAGAATTCTTCCTACATAAAAAATATCAGATGTTCAGACATTTTTCGTGAAAAAAAAATATTTTTTATAGGAAAAATGTCTCAGAATATAAGACTTTTTAGAAAAATCTTCAGATTTTTAAAAGAAAATTGTATATTTTTCGTATACATAAGAAGAGTCTAAATCTGAGAATTTTTTAATAAAAGAAATTCTTCCTACATCTTGAGACAGTTTTCGTGAAAAAATTTTTTCATAGGGAATATATAACAGAATATAATTTTCAGATTTTAAACATTTTTTTTCGCAGAAAAAGTATCAGATTTAGAGACATTTCACTATAGAAAAAGTGTCATATTTTAAAGCATTATTGAGACATTTTTCCTATAGAGAAGTCTCTGATTATTAGATTTGTTTCGTACACAGAGAAAAATAAATTTCCAACTGAATTTTTTAGTTGTATTAACTCAAAATTCGGTTGCTACATTTTGATATGGCTAACGAATTTTATAGTTGTTTCAATTAAAAGACCGTTGTGATAACAAAAATTTGTTCTAACCACCGATATTTAGTTGTTTCAACCTTAATTCAAATGCATCCACCGATTTTTTGTTGCAACAACTGAATTTCAGTTGGAAATTAGCAAATTTGTTTTCTATGTGTACTAAAAAATTTTAGATTCTAAGACCTTTTTCCTAAAGAAAAAGTTTCAAATTCTGAGATCTTATTCCTAAAAAAAAGTCTCAGATTTTCGGACCTTTTTCTAAAGAAAAAGTCTCAGATTCTGAGAGCTTTTTCTTATATAGAAAAAGTTTAAAACTGTGGCACTTTTTCTCTAAAGATGAAGTGACAGATTCTGAGACCTTTTTCAGATTCTGAAATTTTTCCTATTCTTAGAACTTTTCCTATAGAAAACGTCGGAAATTCTGTGACCCTTTTCTAAAGAAAAAGTCACAGATTAGGATATGTTTTTCCCATAGAAAACGTCTCAGACTCTAAGACCTTTCTCCTATAGAAAGGTCATAGACTCTGAGACCTGTTTCCTATAGAAAAAGTCTGAGATTCTGAGACCTTATTCCTATAAAAAAAGTCTTAAATTCTAAGAACTTCTTCCCTTAGAAAAAGTCTCAGATTCTGCGACCTTCTAACAATTCAGTAAGTTTCAACCTCTGAGACTATTTTTCAACAATAAAAAGTCTCAGACTTTGAGACCTTTTTCTTTTTAAAAAAGACTCAGATTCTGAGACCCTTTTCCTTAAAATAAGTCTCAAATTAAGAAATTCTGATACTTTTTTCCCATAGAAAAATTCTTCTGTAACCTTTTTCTTATAAATAAGTTTTGAGACCTTTTTCACATAAAAAAAGTCTCAGTTTCTGAGAATTTTTTCTTTAGAAAAAGTTTATTCTTTAGAAAAAAAGTTTTAAAATAGTTTTACATATTTTTCCTATTGCTATGTAGAAGACAAACATTTTTTATATAAACCAAATTAAGATCCTGTAACATTTTTCTATACCAAAAAGCATATTCTAAGTAATTTGTTTATGCCAAAATTCATAACAAAGTTGATAGATATTTTTCAGATTAATTCACTTTTCCTTAAAAAATTTAAAATTTTCCCTATAAAAATTTTTAGATTCTTTTCTATGAACAAATTTTGGACTTCGAGATTATTTACCTTCGGAAATTTTTTAAGAAAATTTCCTTCTTTCTTTTCTTTCCTTTTCTTTTTCTTTTTTCTTTTTTTTTCTTTTTTCCTCTTTTTTTTCTTTTCGAAATTTGGTCTGGGGGGGGGAATTTCCCCTTTCCCCCCCCCCTTGTACCCGCGCATGAGGATCATGAATATATATATTTTGTGGGGTCCTAGACCAATATTTCGAGGTGTTACAAACGGAATGACAAACTTATATATATCCTCTATCACTAGAGTGGAGGGTATAAAAAAATATTCGAAGTAATTATCATTTATGTTTAAAAATTAAAATCGACTTTTGGAAAAAGTCCGAAACGTTCGATTTTTTTATAAAAAACTTTCAAAATTCTACTCTAAATTACGCAACTTTTAAGCCACAGTGATCACAGTTCTTTCTATTTTTTTTTTAATTTTTAAAATTGCACCTTTAATTTTTTGGCTCTGATTTATTTTATATGGTGCTCCAAAAAATAAATTGGTAGATATTGACCCTAACTTACCCTAGATATATTCATTTCGAGGTAAAAATACGTCTTACAAAAATTTAGGACGATTGGAAATGGGTAAGGCGTTCCGCAGGACCCTTGAAGTTTAGAAAACGGATTACAAGGAAAATATGATTTTTTTTCTGTTTTCTCAATTTTTTTGGTATTTTAAATTAAGTTTTAATTCAAGTGATTACAGAATTATGATGTGGCTTAAAATTCCTTTCTAATAAGGTACTTAAAACTAAAATCGATTGAAAATCAGCAAAGTTATTACAACTTCCCCAGGCATCTAGCATGTGTCATACCACTTGATTAATGAATTCGAGTCCCTTTTTTCAAATTTTTTAAAATGTTCTACTGTTATAACATTTTTTCATTATTCTTGTTTCATTGTAATATTTTTGTGGTTTTTCCAAATTTTAAAACAAAAAAAAAAAATTTAAAATAGAGATTTCAAAAGGGTGTTGAAAATGCAGGCATTTTTAGCATTAATTTAAAACATGTTCGCAAAACACAATATGAAAAATACTCGTCATCTAAATACATTTGAACTTGAAGAATAAAAAAATGTTATTGCAGTAGAAAATTTCAATGAATTTCAAAAATCGCATTGTATTGCTTAATCAAGTGGTCTGCCATACGTTAGATGCCGGGGGAAGTTGTAAGCACTTGGCTGATTTTCACTCGATTATAGTTTTTGGTACCTTATTAGAGAGGCATTTTACTTCGTATTAAAATTCCGTAACCACTTTTTAAATTTAAACTTAATTTAAAATACCAAAAAAATTGAGAAAACAGAAAAAAAATCATATTTTTCCTTGTAATCCGTTTTTTAAACTTCAAGGGTCCTACGGAACGCCTTACCCATGTCCGATCGTTCTTAATTTTTGTCAAGCGTATTTTTACCTCGAAATGAATATATCTAGGGTAAGTTATGGTCGTTATCTACCAATTTAATTTTTTTGGAGCACCATATAAAATAAATCAGAGTCAAAAAATAAAAGGTGCAATTTTCAAAATTTAAAAAAAAATGGAACAAATTGCGATCACATCTCGAATTATGGCTTAAAAGTTGCGTTATTTAGGGTAGAACTTTTAGACGTTTTAAAAAAAATCGAAAGTTTCGGACTTTTTCAAAAAGTCGATCTTAATTTTTAAACGTTAAAAAATAAGTGATAATTACTTCGAATAATTTTTTAAATATTTTTTTTTTAAAACTACATTTAAATACCAACAAAACGTTGTCCGATTTTTTTAAAATGTCTTTATTTTTAACTGGTCAAAATTAATTGAAAATTTCAATTTTTTATTTTTTTTTTTTTTTGATTACTCAACACGATTTTGGAATAAAAGGCTGAAATTTGGTGTCCAAGTTGCATTTAATAAGTACTAAAACATATCCAAAAATAAAATAAATCGAAAGGGCCCGGGTCCAAAAGTGAGTTATTTGGCCTGGAATGCCCCATATGTATGAATTGCGGTATATCATATTTTTAATTTTTGCAAAAAATACTAAAATCCATGAATTAAGTTCAGAAAATTTGATCCATTTTTTTTAATTCAAATGAAAACTGAAATTGGCTCACATGGCTTCTGCTGATTCATATAAGTAGAAACAAAAGACTTAAGACACAATTTTTTTTTATAAATTAATCCCCTCTTGTATTGAGATTTATATATTCTAAATCTTTAGATAATAATTTTAATTTCTTTAATAATAATAAAAGGATTTTCTTGTTATAACTATTAAAAATATTACAACAACTACTTGTTTTTTTGCTACCACCTCATCTACAGGGGGGCCATTTAAAGCGTTATGTCTTCAACTTTGAAACACCATCAATTTTCCCGACAAAGCATCTTGTTTAATGTATTTTTTTTATACATTTTCAATTTTTGACATGCATTAATAAAGCCGCCAACATTCCAAACACCACATTCAAACAAACATAAATATAAAATATATGATGACTTTAAAATGTATTTTTTTACATTTTTTTTTTATCTACTAGCTACCATTAAGACAGAATGAGGTCAATAAATGTGTGAGAGTAAACAGTTGATTACACATAGATGTAATCTGATAAATATAAAACATTGCAAAAATATCGCAAAAATTTAATTGGAAATTCGATAAAAAAAAAAATTTTAAATCAAATAAATTTTCAACAGGAAAAATGTCTCAGAAACTAAGATTTTTTTCTGAAGAAAAAATGTCTCAGAATTTGAGACTTTTTCTACCGAAAAATGTCTCAGAATCTAAGACTTATTCTATAAGAAAAGTATCTCAGAATCTGAGACTTTTTCTATAAGAAAAATGTCTTAGAATCTGGGACTTTTTCTTTAAGAAAAATGTCTTAGAATCTGAGACTTTTTCAATAAGAAAAATGTCTCAGAATCTGAGACTTATTCTATAAGAAAAATGTCTCAGAATCTGAGACTTATTCTATAAGAAAAATGTCTCAGAATCTGAGACTTTTTTTATAGAAAAATTGTTTTAGATTCTGAGACTTTTTTTATAGAAAAATTGTCTCAGATTCTGAGACTTTTTTTATAGAAAAATTGTCTCAGAATCTGAGACTTTTTCTATAGAAAAATTGTCTCAGAATCTAAAACTTTTTCTATAGAAAAATTGTCTCAGAATCTGAGACTTTTTCTATAGAAAAATTGTCTCAGAATCTGAGACTTTTTCTATAGAAAAATTGTCTCAGAATCTGAGACTTTTTCTATAGAAAAATTGTCTCAGAATCTGAGACTTTTTCTATAGAAAAACCGTCTCAGAATCTGAGACTTTTTCTATAGAAAAATTGTCTCAGAATCTGAGACTTTTTCTATAGAAAAACTGTCTCAGAATCTGAGACTTTTTCTATAGAAAAATTGTCTCAGAATCTGAGACTTTTTCTAAAGAAAAATTGTCTCAGAATCTGAGACTTTTTCTATAGAAAAATTGTCTCAGAATCTGAGACTTTTTCTATAGAAAAATTGTCTCAGAATCTGAGACTTTTTCTATAGAAAAATTGTCTCAGAATCTGAGACTTTTTCTATAGAAAAATTGTCTCAGAATCTGAGACTTTTTCTATAGAAAAATTGTCTCAGAATCTGAGACTTTTTCTATAGAAAAATTGTCTCAGAATCTGAGACTTTTTCTATAGAAAAATTGTCTCAGAATCTGAGACTTTTTCTATAGAAAAATTGTCTCAGAATCTGAGACTTTTTCTATAGAAAAATTGTCTCAGAATCTGAGACTTTTTCTATAGAAAAATTGTCTCAGAATCTGAGACTTTTTCTATAGAAAAATTGTCTCAGAATCTGAGACTTTTTCTATAGAAAAATTGTCTCAGAATCTGAGACTTTTTCTATAGAAAAATTGTCTCAGAATCTGAGACTTTTTCTATAGAAAAATTGTCTCAGAATCTGAGACTTTTTCTATAGAAAAATTGTCTCAGAATCTGAGACTTTTTCTATAGAAAAATTATCTCAGAATCTGAGACTTTTTCTATAGAAAAATTGTCTCAGAATCTGAGACTTTTTCTATAGAAAAATAGTCTCAGAATCTGAGACTTTTTCTATAGAATCTGAGACTTTTTCAACAGAAAAAATGTCTCAGAATCTGAAACTTTTTCTATAGAAAAAATGTCTCCGAATCTGAAACTTTTTCTATAGGAAAGATGTCTCAGAATCGCAGACTTCTTCTATAGCAAAAATATCTCAGAATCTGAGACTTTTTCTATAAGAAAAATGTCTCAGAATCTGAGACATTTTCTATAAGAAAACTGTCCCAGAATCTGAGACTTTTTGTATAGAAAAATTGTCTCAGAATCTGAGACTTTTTCTATAGCAAAATTGTCTCAGAATCTGAGACTTTTTCTATAGAAAAATTGTCTCAGAATCAGAGACTTTTCTATAGAAAAATTGTCTCAGAATCTGAGACTTTTTCTATAGAAAAATTGTCTCAGAATCTGAGACTTTTTCTATAAGAAAAATGTCTCAGAATCTGAAACTTTTTCTATAGAAAAATTGTCTCAGAATCTGAGACTTTTTCTATAGAAAAATTATCTCAGAATCTGAGACTTTTTCTATAGAAAAATTGTCTCAGAATCTGAGACTTTTTCTATAGAAAAATTGTCTCAGAATCTGAGACTTTTTCTATAGAAAAATTGTCTCAGAATCTGAGACTTTTTCTATAGAAAAATTGTCTCAGAATCTGAGACTTTTTCAATAGAAAAAATGTCTCAGAATCTGGGACTTTTTCTATAGAAAATTTGTCTCAGAATCTGAGACGTATTCTATTGAAAAATTGTCTGATAATCTAAAAATTTTCTGTAGAATAATTGTATCAGAATCTGAGATGTTTTAGAATATGGGGCTTTTTCTGTAGCAAAAATGTCTCAGTCTGAGATTTTTTCTGTAGGAAACATGTCTGTGAATCAGATACTTTTTTGTAGAAAAAATATTAAAGAATCTAACAAGTATCTCAACCCTTATGAACCGATTTACCTGAATCTTTAAATAGACATAAAAGAGACGATTTTAAGGTTGGGGTGTCTCGGCTTATCGGCCATATCAGTGATTCAAAATTTCGTTGTCCCCTTATAAAACAATGTAGACCTCCGGGAAAATTTTGATAACTCCCGAACTAATAGGAATATCCTCTAGAGCAAAAATACGTGTCGACTTAAATTAAATAAAGATTATTTCATATTCATATGGGCATCGTAGGTCAATGTCTTCATATAAATACCCCCCAAAATTTACAAATTTTCATGAAAAAAGTTTTAAACGAAGCCAAACTTTACAAGGTTATGCCACCGTTGGATAGGCATTATCGTATAGTTTTTTCAAAAGAATGACTGAAAAATCCAAAAAACGATTTTTTCGCCTTTTTTTGACCGATGTTTTGAACCCCTAGATCCGCGATAAGCCGAGACACCCCAACCTTAGAATTGTCTCTTTTATATATATTTTAAGTTTCATGCAAATCGGTTCATAAGGGTTGAGATACTTCCATTGTAAGAATTTTTCTATAAAAAAAAGCAAGTAAAAAAGTTAAATTCGGCTTGCTGAATGTAGTGATACCCTCCACAATTTCAAAAAGATTATTGCAAAAAACTTTATTTAAAAGGAAATTACTTTAAAAAAAAAAAAAAAAATTGAAAAAAAAATCAGAAAAAAAAAATTTTGGTAAAAAAAATACGTTATTTTTTTCTTTTTTTGTTAAAAAAATATGTTTGTACTTGATTAAATACCATTTGGTGTTCAATTATGCTCACATATGTCAACCAGAAACCGAATTAAAGCACTTTGTATTTTTAGGTTATGTTGAATGTACTGATATTTTTGAGGTGTGCTTACATTTTCGTTCATAACTTTTGAACCGCTGAACCGATGTCGCTCAAATGCAATAGCAAACTTTTCGGGAGAACTTCCAATAAATATGTTAAGTTTCAGTCATCTATGTGCAATATTTTGTCCGTGTTAGCATTTTCCACAGACAGACGGACATCGCTAGAATGTCTTAAAATCGATCGGGCATAATGAATATATATACTTTATGGGGTCCCAGACCGATATTTTGATGAGTTACAAACGGAATGACAAACTTATATATACCCTCTATCACTAAGTGGAGGGTATAAAAATATCTTAAAATCTGAGAATTTTTCTATAGAAAATATGATTTAAAGTTTTAGACTTTTTCAATAAAACTAATACCAGGGAAGTCTCCTTACTCTCTCTTTAAATTTCCATTTATTTAGAATCACCTGTAATCATCAGTTTTGATAGCAACTAAAACTGCTTAATATATCGGGGGAAAAAGGATGTATAATCCACAACAATTTTATAAAGTAGACTCGATTATTTTAGTTTAAGTAAAAATGGGGATTTGTTTTTTATCAAATTAAATTATTAGGAAAATTATTCTAGGAAATTATAAATGTGTAAAAAATTTAACCCGTTTTGAAAAAAAATGTTTTAAAATCCCTTATTCCACCGACACATTCATTTATAAAAATAAATGCATATTTTGCTTTTATTGGAAAACTATGAAAAAATATCGTCTAAAAATATTTAATTCAAGTAGCTTAAATAGAAATTGTACATGATTTTTTGCTTATTTTTTTTTTTCATTTTTATTTCATTCATCTATAAGTAATAATCTCAATAATAAAATAGATGTAGAGTTTTTTGTTTCTAAGATCATCTGTTAGAGATAATTCTTCATAAAAAAATAAGAAGAAAAAATATTTTAGAAAAAAAACATACCGCCAGTTTTGTTAAGCTGTTTATTAGCAGCTGTCATAACTATTAATGGAAAAATGATTACAAACATCTTGTCATAAATTGTTTAAAAAAACAAACAAGGAAATCTTGAAATTTTATAAAAACAAAAATAACTTTTCAAGTAAGGAAAAACTTGAATTTTGGATTTATTAACTATTTTTTTTTTTTTTTAAATTATTAGTTAAAAGTTATGTACCACTTAAAAAATACATAACAGTATAATGGATGTACACCAAGTAATTTTTTTGGGACAATAGTACACTTAGAAATTTAGCTAAAACATGAAAAGCTGAACCTTAATTGAATCTATACTTAACAAAAAATCTGGTAATCTTACAATAAAAAGTTTTGTCAAATAGTATTTGCTTGACATATTCCGTGTAACATTAGAAGGCTACCCTTGTTATCAAACATTACACTCAAAATAATAACTCTGTAAAATGCTCTGTAAAATGACTGTAACCTCAAAGCTTCATCTGTTATATTACTTTAAACTTTGTAATCTTAATTTTACCCATAATGCTAAAATACAGATTTAAGCGAAATACTCTGTATTTTTTATAACCAAAAAACTAAGTTTTTTCTGTATTTTTACTAACATATTCTATGTAATCTTAATTTCAAACTTTAAATCAGAGTTTTCTGTAAAAACACCAACAATTTATCTGTATTTTTTTGAGAAAATGTTACAAAAGTACCAAAAAAAATCTGTTTAAAAATCTTATAAAAATTTTACAAAATAACATGTATTTTACGAATCTCTGTAAAATTACAGAGTTTTTTTCTGTAAAATTTTGGTTGCATCAATGCATTTTACAAATATATGTAAATTTACAAAGTTTTTTCTTTGTTAAATGGTGTTTTATTTAACCAATATTTTACTAGAAACTCTGTAAATTAACAGTTTTTTTTGTTCGAAATCATTTTGCAGAGTTGTATAGTGAAATTTCCAAGAAATGTTGCTAGCTGGAAAAGTATGGGTCACAAGCCTGGGTAAATCGTACAGTAATAATTATTATCACGCTTGGATTTGGGATCTATTTTCCGGGAAACCCTGGTGTAGGGAATAATATAATCGGTCTTCACGGACTTTAATTTTCTTACTAGTTATTTCTATACTTAAAATAATAACTCTGTTAAATTACAGAAAAACTCTGCTTATATAAATCAGTTTTGCAGAATTTGTAGTGTAATCTGGAGTATAGAAAATTTATAACTGACCTTTGTCCTTACTACTTACAGTGGTGGGTACAGCTTTTGGGTTTGTAGGGAGGGGGAATTTTTTTTACTTCGAATAAAAACAAATCATAAATTCGCTTAGTCGGACGAGTAAAAAAAGTGATGGAAAAGCTATAAACTGTTCAAATTTATTAGTTTTTGCCAAAGAAGGCTTGTTTTTGATCATATTTCGTTTAGACCAACTGTTTTTTTAAATTTATTTTAAAAGAAAACTGTACATTTTCGTATACATAGAAAAAGTCTCCGATTCCAACACATTTGACTTATAAAAAAGTCTAAATCTAGAATTTAAAAAAAAAAAAAAAAAATTCTTCATACATACAAAATGTCAGATGTTGAGACATTTTTCGTGAAGAACAGATTTTTTATAGGGAAAATGTCCCAGAATCTAAAATTTCCTCTTTACGAAAAATGTTTTAGAATCTGAATCATTTTCGTATAGAAAAATTCTTAGATTCTAAGAACTAACAATGAAAGTATCTATATAAAAGAGACAATTCTAAGGTTGGGGTATCTCGGCTTATCGGCCATATCGGGGATTTAGAGGTTCAAAACATGGGTCTAAAAATGGTGAAAAAATCGTTTTTTGGATTTTTTTAATGCCTCGGCTTCCTTAAATATTTTTTTTAAAAAATGTGAACATTTTGGGGAGTATTTATGTGAAGACATAGACCTACAATATCCATATGAATAAGAAATAATCTTTTTTAAATTGAAGTTGACACGTATTTTTGCCTTAGACGATATTCCTGTTAGTTCGGAAGTTATCGAAATTTTCCCGAAGGTCCACATGGTTTCATAAGGGGACAACAAAATTGGTTTCATAAGGGGACAACGAAATCGGTTCATAAGGGTTGAGATACTTTCCTTGTAAGAAAGTCTCATATTATGAAACTTTTACTATAGAAAATGTCTCATATTTTAAAGCATTTTTGAGACATTATTTCTATAGAAAAAGTCTCAGATTATTAGATTTATTTTGTACTGAATTCTGAGACCTTTTTTTATAGAAAAAGTCCTTAAGAAAAAGTCTCAGATTATCAGACCTTTTTGCCTTTGTAGAAAAAGCCCGAGATTCTTAAACATTTTTCCTGTAGAAAAAGTCTCAGATTCTTAAACTTTATTTCTAAAGAAAAAGTCTCAGCCTCTCAGACCTTTTTCCTATAGAAAAAGTCTTATATTCTGAGAGCTTTTAAGAAGTATAAAAATCTGGCACATTTCTCCATAAAGAAAAAGTGACAGATTTTGAGAATTTTTTTTTCTGTATAAAAAGTCATTTCCTTAAAGAAAAAGTCTCAGAAAATGTCTGAGATTCTGAGACGTCTCAGATTCTGTGACCCATTTTTTTTTTATAAAAAAAAAGTCTAAGATTCTGGCACTTTTTTTCTACTGAAAACTTCTCAGATTTTGAGACCATTTTCTTATAAAAAAAATCATGGATTCTGAGACTTGTTTCCTATAGAAAAAGTCTCAAATTCTGAGACATTTATCCTATAGAGAATTCTAAGACTCTGATACCTTATTCCTATTGAAAAATCTTACATTCTAATATATTTTTCACATAGAAAAAATCTCGTATTCGACGATCTTCTTCCAATTGAGTAGATTTTAATATAAAATTATTATAACAATTTTTATCCCATGCTCAAGTGCTTTTTTATTGTTTTCATTTAATTAAAAATCATTTTTAATTTCAACCTAACCGAGAACTGGTAACAATGACTGTCGAATCGTTGTTGCCTATTCTACCAAGGGTTTTTGGGGAAATCGAACCCACGACCCCTGTTTTATAGACTATCACGCTTCCAATAACCTACAGGCGCCCGATTCTAAGACATTCTGAAAAAATGTTCCAAATTAGTTTTACATACGTTAGACTATCAAAATTTTTAAGATTCAAAAATATTTTTTCTATTCCATTTTTGACGTAAACCAAATTAAGATCCTGTATTCTATAAAGGAAAAAAAAAAACATATTCTAAGTAATTTTTTTATACCAAAATTCATAATGGCAGATATTTTTTCACCGAAAATTTTCAGATTAAGAAACATCTTAAAAATTTTTCCTGTAAAAATTGTCAGATTTTTTCTATGAAATATTTTCGGATTTCGAGATTTTTTTCGGTCGGAAAATTTATTTAGTAAATTTTCTTCTGCCTTCTTTTTTCTTTCTTTGTCTTTGTTTGTATTTGTTTTTCTTTTTTTCATTCTCTGTTTCCTTTTTTCCCTCTTTTTTTTGCTTTTTGAAATTTAGTCTGGGGGGGGGGGGGATTTCCCATTTCCCACCCCCCATGTACCCGCGCATACTACCTTAAGTGTTTAAATGTGGTTAAAAGCAATTTAAGTGTGCATATTTATGTGTTTTAAAATTCGTTTGCTTTAGCACTAGTTTTTGTTTTTTAGTAATGTTTACTTTTAAAAACAAAAGAGTTTGTTTCTTAAGTCTTTTGTTTTTGAGAAAGTTTTCGTACTTTTAATTTTAATGTACAAATTCTAAAAGTTTTTTAGTAAATAATTTTCCAATTTATGTTTTTAATATCTTTAGAATTAATTATTCAATTTATTTTATTTCTTTCTTTTTAGTTTTGTAAAATTTTCCACTACAATAATGCTGCCCTTCAAACATCATAAAATTGATTTAGCCAAATTTTTCTAAACAAACAAGTGAGTACTGAGTAAAATTAATATATTTATTTTTTTTTTTTTTAAATCAAGAAGACTACAAATTAATGTTGATGTGTCACCTTGTTTTATTAAATAATCTTCTTTTTTTTTGCTATATATTTTATAACTGTTATTTCCTTAATTATATGGCTAATGTATTAATGGATATATGAAGCATTCCACAAATTTGAATGATACGACTTCGCAATGTATATTGCGAAGTTTTTTACTCTAAATAAAATATTTGTGGTGAAAATTTTTAAACAATATTTTTTTACGTTAGAAAAATTATCATCATCTAAAAAGGACATTGTGAATGGATTCGGCCGGTTGAAATAAACTTTTCTTCTTTTTTTTGGCTATCGATTATTTTTTTTTTAAATAATTTTGAATTAAAACAAATAAAAAAGTTAAATTCGACCTTGCCGAATGTATTGATACCCTCCACAATGCAAAAAAAGTTTATTTGCAAAAAAAAAAAATTTTTGAAAAAAAAAAATCCGCGAAAAAAATGTGTTGGTAAAAATAAATTCGACGAATTTTTTATTTTTTGGAAAAAAATATGTTTGTACTTGTTTAAATACTATTCGGTGATCAATTCTTTTCACAGTTGGAGCATATTTTTTAAAAATGTAATTTTGAATGGAAGCCTTCTTAGGGAGTGTAGATAGGGCTGTGGTATGTGTTACAAAAATATTGGAGGGTAACAATAAATGGGGGTCGGTCTCACTAATGACTAGGGTATTCAATCGATTAACCGTTAATCGGTTAACCGATTAATTTTGGTCGATTAACTGTTCGAATAATTTAAAATTGTCAATTTTCAAATAACAAATAAACCGATTAATTTGTGTCGATTAACCGATTAACCGAAGTTTCTTTTTTTTAGCACTTTTACCAATTTTTTTTTGCTTTATTTTGTGTTTTGATGTTTTATTTTTAATTTAAATTACGGTTCTGAGTTTAAAGAAAAAGGTAACAAAAATTATCAAACTCTCTTTTAGCAATGTGTAAAAACGTCGTCAAGAAAATATTTTATCGATGTCCTAAAAAGATATTTCGGTTAAAAAAAAGAAAAAACTTAGTAACCCTAGTACATCAAAGTCCGGCAGCAATTCCTTTTTCAGTTTTTCCTTTTTATAAAAATTGCTTTGTTTTTTTTGGACATTTTTTTCCCCATTGAATTGGGCCCAATTTAAATTGGGAAAATATTTTAGGGTGCCATACAAAAATTCTTTATTTGAGCTAACATTATAGAGGGTTTTTAAAGCTTCGCCATAGCGAGTATAGAATTCGTATTAATAAAGTTCAAAAAAGAATAAACAATTCCTGGTTTTATATTCAATTTAAATTTTAAATTGATATTATTCGGTTAACCGAATAATTCAAATTTAACAGATTATTAACCGATTAAATCTCAACCCCGATTAATTATTTGCTCGATTAACCGATTAAACCAAAACCTCGATTAATTGAATACCCTACTAATGACCCAACTCGGTCGCACCATTGGACCGATAGAAGCTGATTAAATAAAACAAACTTACAAAAAACAAAAAAAAAATTGTATGGGGACCACCTTAAAAATTACAGATATAGGGTAGGTGTGTTTAGAGAAAGTGTTTGGACTAAAAATATATTGTGGGTCGGTCATACATTTTGTTACTCTAAGTGCACTATTTGGGCAGTTAGAGCGGTTGAAGGAAATTTAAAAAAATGTCGTTTTGTCTGGGAGCCCCCTAAGAAGTTGGAGATAGGGTATTAGTTTATTCCGAAGAAATGTTAAGACGTAAAAATGGGGTTCGGTCTTATAAATGACCCCTCTATGACGGACCATTGGAGCAGTAGAAATGATTTTAAGATTGGAAAATTACAATAAAATTTTTTTCAAAAAATTTAAAAAAATAGTAATTTCGTCATCCACGATCCTCCTGGGCAAAAAATTTATAGAATCGATAGAAGTTTTACACAAAAAAATTAAAAAAAAAATTCCCTGCAAATTTTGTACTCTTGCCCAAAACATTAAATCATGATCAGAGACTGGAACTTCATGCATCTAAAAACGTTGTTTTAAGCGCTTAAAATATGCATCAAAAATCCTAAAATATGCAACAAAAATTTAGAAAATATGCATTTAAATTTTTTTTTAATATTATTTAAATAAAAGCAAAACAGCAAAATTCAGTCTTACAGATTTAAAAAAAAAAAATAAAAAAAAAATATTTACTTTAGTAAAACTTACAAAAAAAATATTTATATTGACAAATAAATAGTTCTTTAAATTATCAAAAATAAAGATGAGTCCATTCGATCTAAAACAATTTGAAAAAATTGAAAATGATCGTTCTACAGCTTCTGATGTGATTGGATCATATTTTAGCGAGGCTAATCCTTTTGAAGTGTGTTTTCTTGGAATTTGTGTTAATATGAAAATAATGACAACTGAAACACCAAGTTCTCTTATGCCAACTCTAAAAAGAATACGTCAACAGGACACACAAAAAAAGTTAGTCTAGGTACGATTAAAAAAAAATCTGAATAAAATACCAAAAAAGCATCAAAATGACAAAAAACTAAAATTCGAAAAAATACTATGTAAAAACTATTGCGAAAAAAATGTAACAAAAAATTTTTAAAAACTTGAATTTTTTCTTAAATATTACAAAATATTACTAAAAAATGCCATTATTGCAAAAATATGCAAATATATGCATTTTTACTAAAATATGCAAAATATGCACTTACAAATCAATGCCATTTTAATGCAAATTTGTTGATTCGAAAAAATATCTCATTAACAATGTTCTCAGACTAACGAGAAAAAACATGCATTTGCATGAAGTTCCAGTCTCTGATCATGATAATGTTTTTTTAGAAAAAATAATGTTATATTACTTTGCTATTCCATGCAAAACGAATTGAAATATCAGTACATTTCGTAATTGAGTGCAAAAATAAGTGCAAAAAAGTGTTTTTACATTTTGGAGAGTATAAAAGATTCGGCACGAAAGAATATAACACTCTCACTTGTTTTATGTACATTTGATAAACAAATGGAAAATTTTTATGCGAAAAGCGTAGACTTGGTGAAAAAGTAGTTTTGGTAAAAAAAATTTTTGGTGAAAAAAATTTTGATGAAAAAAAGTTTTTGATTAATTTTTTTTTTATGAAAAAAAGTTTTTGATGAATTTTGATGAAAAAAAAGTTTGATAAAAAAAAAAAAATTATGAAAAAAAGTTTGATGATAAAACAAAAAAAAAAATTTGATGACAAAAAAAAAATTGATGAAAAAAAAATTGATGAAAAAAATGAATGAAAAAAAAATGATGAAAAAAAATTTGATGAAAAAAAATTGGTGAAAAAAAATTGATAAAAAAATTTGATAAAAAAGAAATTTTATGAAAAAAAAAAACAAAAATTGATGAAAAAAAAAAAAAATTGATGAAAAAAAAAATTGGATGGAAAAAAATTTATGAAAAAAAAAAAAATTTGATGAAAAAAATAAATTGATAAAAAAAAAAATTTTGATGAAAAAAAATTTTTTTTTTGTTGAAAAATAATTATGTTACTTTTTATTCACCAGCTGGTGAAAAACGGTTTTATTCAGGTGAATTATTATCTAAGTTACAAACCCAAGTTATTAAAATTTTTGGTTTTTAATGTAATTCTTGTTTTCTTTTTCGTTAATTGTTAGCTTATATAGTCCTGCAACTTTTTTAAAATTAGACACCAGCCTAAAAACATTATCATGTTAAAATCGAAGAGTACAAACATTTTCAAAAATGAGATTTAAATTTTAAAACTTAAAAATCTCATACTAGAGTGCTTTTAAGAATTTTTTAGGATTTTTTTTTTAAAGTACGTAAAAAACAAAAATTTTGAAAAAAAAAAAATTAAATTTGGACCATTATTGAAGAAGTTATGAGTAAAAGAAGTTTAAGTAAAGGAACAAACTTCAAATTTTTAAAAATTTGATATCTTTTGAACGGGTCATCAAACAAATCTGAAAATTTGCAAATTTTTTTTCAAAGTGTCCGATTTGACATGGAATGCCCCATATACATTATGGGGACCTACACTCAAAATAATACATTAGTATATTTACTAATTTTTTTTTTTTGCTAATGCTGGTTAGCTAACTTTTAGCAAATTTTAGTTAAGATTAGCATGTTAGCAAAAATATCTTGTAAACTTCATTTAGGGCATTAGCAATTTTAAACAAAATTTGAACTAATTTTTTTTTTGCTAAATTTAAAATTGAGTTGACCAAATTTTTACAAGCTTTTTAGCTAATATTAACAAAAAAAATGGTAATTTTTTTTTTATTTTCAGAAAACTTAAAATGGCGCTATCTCGGAAACTAAGCCAGATAGAGCAAAATGGAGGCCATTTTTGGTTCTCGGTCTCCTTAGTATCGCCGGTCCTCTTTACATGTGTGTACCCTAATGGGTCCTAACTTTGGATCCAAAAATCAATCCCGAAAATTTTCAAATGCTCATATCTCGGTAAATATTGCCGACACAACAAAAAGTCCAAAAGCATTTTTGTAGTTCTCAACACGTAGACCAAGACCCCAAATAATGAAAAGCTCTTCGAGTAATAGTTTTGATGTTATCGAGTTTTGTAATTCTCAAAAATCCCCTAAAATCACGTATCTCAAAAACTAAGCAAGGTAGAGCGAAACGGACACAAATTTTTGATCAAAAACTATGACGATTTTTAAGGAACCCAACTAGGTCTAGGCCCATCTGGGTCTGGACCTATCGGGTTCGAACCCAATGGGGTCCTCAAATGTGTATGAACTAAGTTGAAATAAAAAAAATTTCAGTTAACTAATTTTTGGCAAAACATTTTTGCCAAATTTACCAAAAAAATTGTGGGTTCAAAATCAGCAAATTTTCTTGTAGGTTTACAAGCTTTTTTTGCTAACATTACAGTTTTTTTTTTTGAGTGTAGACCGATATTTCGATGAGTTACAAAAGGAATAACAAACTTATATATACCCTCCATCACTATGTGCAGGGTATAAAAAAATAAATCGCCATCTTTTATTGTTTTTAATTTTTTTTTAAGTTAAGATGTTTGTCTATCCACACAAAAAAATTCAAAAATTCTCGTTTCTTTCAAGAAATTTTATAATTTTCTTGTTTTTGTCTTTTTTTTTTAAGACAAAAATGTGATGAATTTGATAAATTGACATTTTTTAAGAAATGTAAAATTTCAGAACAGGTTCTGACAATTTTTCAAAATAAATTTTTTAATCGATACCCCATAAAAAAATACACAAGAATATAAATTCTTGAGATTGAGGTGCATTCCGTTTTAATTTAATAAAAATCGACACAAATTTTACCATTTTTACTATATTTAACCCCACTTTCTAAATCCAGTTTTTAAAATATTGAAAAAACCAAAACCACAATTTTTTTAGTTCCATATAGGACTATCTATATAACCAATTTATTAATTACGGGACACATGTTTTTTTGTCGCGGGACATTTGGTGTTGAATTCTTTATATGTTTTAATAATATACATACTTTTATAAAAATGTTAATCTAATTTCTTAAATTAACTCAATAAAAAATCTTTTAAGCTGTTTTTTTGTTTTAGTTTATTTTTAATGTTTTGTTTTTATAATATTATTATTATTAATGATTTTAGCTTTCTTCATATTTAACGTTTTTGTATAAATCTTATTTAATTTAATGTTTATAATTTGTTATCGATCCTCTCAAAATCTACAAGAAAACATACACACACGATCATAACAGAACTTGTTTTCAACAGTTAAAAAGTTTGACGTCGATATTTTTTAAGTGTTTTAGATTTACATTTTTCATTAAATTTTTTGGTGTTATTCTTGTTGTTGTATGAAATTAATGAATGAATTGAACGAAAATAAAACACACAAAAAAAATAAATTTTTAATATCAAAGAAAAAAAAACTCAATTTAATGTTTTATAATTAATCAAATATGGCACTAACATTAATTTAGATAATTTATTTTTTTGTGTATGAGCAGATATTTATACTATGAGAAAATTAAAATTAGCATATTATTAATTAAAGAAAAATTAAGACAAAAATTAGTGATTTCGGATTTTCAATAGTTTGCTTTAAGGCAAACAGTTAGTTTTATAGAAATGTATAACTGATAAGAGAACAAATGCATTTAAAGAAACTTTTAGTTTTAACAAGTTTGTGTCTTAAGTCTTTTGTTTTGCAATTTAGTAAAAGTCATTTTAACACAGCAAACAAAACTAAATAGAGAAATTGTCTAAAAAAATGTCGCAAAAAATTAGGATTTTTAATTATTAAATGTCTTTGATAGCCCTCGATTGATTTAAAGACAATCTAGCGATGTCCGTCCGTATGCATGACTCTTAAAAATTTCTTTCAAAAAACAACTCTTTCAGAGATATCTTCGTGAAAATTGTCAAGATTCTATGAAATTTATAGAAATGTATAACTGATAAGAGAACAAATGCATTTAGCGAAACTTTTAGTTTGAAAAGTTTGTGTCTTAAGTCTTTTGTTTTGCAATTTAGTAAAAATCATTTCAATACAAAAAAAAAACAAAACTAAATAAAGAAATTATCTAAAAAAATTTCGCAAAATATGAGAAATTTAAATAATAAAATGTCTCTGATAGCCCTCGTTTGATTATAAGACGATCTAACTATGTCCGTCCGTCTGAGTAACTATTAAAAATTTCTTTCGAAAAACAACTCTTTCAGAGATATCTTCGTGAAAATTGTTAAGATTCTATGAAATTTATAGAAATGTATAACAGATAAGAGAACAAATCCATTTAGAGAAACTTTTAGTTTTAACAAGTTTGTGTCTTAAGTCTTTTGTTTTGCAATTTAGTAAAAGTCATTTCAAACTCACCAAACAAAACTAAATAGAGAAATTGTCTAAAAAAATTTCGCAAAAAATGAAAATTTTTAATTATCAAATGTCTTTGATAATACTCGTTTGATTTTAAGACAATCTAGCGATGTCCGTCCGTATGCATGACTGAAACAACTCTTTCAGATATATCTTCGTGAAAATTGTTAAGATTCTAAGAATTTTTCTATACGATTAATGTTTTAGAACATAAAATTTCTGTTTACGAATTTTTCCATATTAAAAATTTGTCATAATCTAAACATTTTTCTATAGGAAAATTGTCTCAAAATCTGCAACATTTTTATACCAAAATTGTCTCAGAATCTGAAAATTTACCATACGCAAAATGTCTCAGAATCTGAGAATTTTTCTTTACGAAAAATATTTTAGAATATAAGAACTTTTCTGTATGAAAAATGTCTCAGAAACTTTGAATTTGTCTATGCGAAAATTTTTTCAGAATCTAAAAATTGTTCTACATGGAAAATGTGTCAGAATCTGACACATTTTATATTTATATAAATAATGTCTCAGAATCTAGCAAGTTTTTTGTACAAAAAATTTCTCAGAATCTGAGAATTTTCAATACGCAAATTGTGTCTGAATCTGAGATTTTTTCTATATGAAAAATGTCTCAGAATATTGTCCCAGAATCTGAGAATTTTTGAATACGAAAAATGTCTCAGAATCTGAGAATTTTTCTGTAAGAAAAATGTCTCAGAATCTAAGAATTTTTCTATACGAAAAATGTCTAAGAATCAGACAAATTTTCTATACGAAAAATATCTCAGAATTTTGAGAATTTTTCTATACGAAAAATGAGACTTTTCTAAACGAACAATTTCACAGAATCTGAGAACTTTTCTATACGAAAAATGTCTCCAAATCTGGGAATTTTTTTTTACGAAAAATGTCACAGAACCTGAGAATTTTTCTATATGAATTTTCTATAAAATTTCTCAGAATCTAAGAATTTTTCTATACGAAATATGTTTCAGAATCTGAGAAGTTTTCTATACAAAAAATGTCTCAGAATATGTAAATTTTTTTATACGAAAAATGTCTCGGAATACGAAAATTTTTCTACACGCAAAATGTCTCAGAATCTGGGAATTTTTCTATACGACAAATGCCTCAGAATCTGAGACTTTTTCTATATAAAAATTTTTTTTAGAATCTTTCATATTTTTAATACGAAAAATGTCTCAGAATCTGAGAATTTTTCTATACGAAAAATATCTCAGAATCTAAGAATTTTCTACACAAAAAATGTCTCAGAATCTGAAAATTTTTTTATACGAATAATGTCTAAGTATTTTATATTTTTTTATACGAAAAATGTCTCAGAATCTGAGAATTTTTCTATACGAATAGTTTCACAGAATATGTTCATTTGCCAATAGCAAAGATTTTTCTAAACGAAAAATATCTCCGAATCTAGAATTTTTCTATACGAATACTTCCCCAGAATCTGAGAATTTTTCTATACGAAAAATATCACAGAATCTAAAAATTCTGAGAAGTATTTTGAATAAAGAAAAATATTTATATTCTAAGACAATTTTCGTCGAGAAAATCCATTAAATTCTTCAATATTTTTCATTTAGAATTTTTTTTTTGTTTTGTCTAATCAAAATTATTTAAAAAGAATTTAAAATTTTTTTAATATGAAGAATTATTTTTTTTTTGCTAACAGATTTATTTTTATTTCAAATATTTTTTTTTTTCAAAAATTCCGCCACTATCTTAAAAAAAATTTTCAACTAATTTCATACAACATTCCATCACACACAATGCCATTACAAAACAGACACATAAATGAAATGCATCTTTATAAATCCTGACAATGCAACATAAACAAGAAAAACACCCACAGTAATTTTTTGGTTAAACACTAGACGCCACATAGCCACATATGTATACTCCAAAATAACCACCCAACCCACTATTTGAATTGCTAAAGTTTCCAAAAATATTTCAATCACATTTTTTGATTTTTTTTTGCTAAAGATTTCTTTGAAATTCTTTAACATGAATAAAAACTTAAATAAAAATTTGTATGTGGTAGCAAACATTTGCTAATGCTATAATAGAGTAGATTTTGTAGCACGATGATGATGATGTTGGTTGGTTGGTGATGTTGAGTTTGATGTAGTTGATGTGGCATGTTGCCTGGGTTAAATAAAGTCTCGTAGTGCCGTTGTGTTGCAAATTTGTTATTTGTTTTGTTTATTAAAAAAATTAATTTTTACAACTGGATTGTTGTTTTGTTATTTAACAACAAAAATTAATTTTCTCTTATTATTTTTTGGTGACAGTTGATTAAAATATTTTTTGATGTTTGATTTGACGAAATATAAAAACAATTCGGTAATTTTTAAGGCGGCACTTAAATAAGCTGCAATATTTAAATTTTCCTTATACTTAATGCATTGTAGAAATAATTTGATTTCCCACAGCACTTGTCAATTTAATTTGAATCGAAAAGATATCTTTAAATAAATTTTATTTTCTTCCGGTTGGGCCCATTAATTAATAACGCACTAAAAACAGTCAAAATTAATGGATAATTTTTTTTTTTTTTAGAATAATTGATTTTGCACCAGTAACTTTTTAATAAACAAGTTTGTGTCTTAAGTCTTTTGTTTTGGAATTAAGAAACTGTTAGACCGATCTTAGAAATTTTTTGATATTTGGGTTCAGAGCATTAAATGTAACGGTAGAAATATTTTTCTTTTTAACATGATAATGTTTTTAGTCTGGTGTCTAATTTTAAAAAAGTTGCAGGACGCCACTTCAGTTTGACTATATAACAATTAACGAAAAAGAAAACAAGAATTACTATTTTCATTTTCTTAAAACCAAAAAGTTTAATAACTTGGGTTTGTAACTTGGATAATAATTCACCTCGTGGTGAATCAAACCGTTTTTCACCAGCTGGTGAATAAAAAGTAACATAATTATTTTTCAACAAAAAATAAAATTTTTCATCAATTTTTTTTTTCATCAAATTTTTTTTTTCATCAATTTTTTTTTTTCCATCAAATTTTTTTTTCATAATTTTTTTTTTCATCAATATTTATTTTGTCATCATATTTTTTTTTATCAATTTTTTTTTTCAAATTTTTTTTTTTTTTTCTTCAATTTTTTTCATCAATTCTTTTTATACCCTACACCACACTGTGGTACAGGGTATAATGAGTTTGTGCTGATGTTTGTAACTACCCGAAATATTGGTCCTAGACCCACCTTTTAGTATACCGATCGACTCAGAATCACTTTTTAAGTCGATTTAGCGATGTCCGTCCGTCCGTCCGTCCGTCCGTCTGTCTGTCTGTCTGTCCATGTAAACGGTGTAAACACGATACAGGTCGCAATTTTTAATCAATTGACTTGAAATTTGAAACTTAAGCCTCTCTTGGTCCAAGGACGAAGCCTATTGAAATTGGAAAAAATCGGTCCATATTTAGACCTAGCCCCCATACAAAGGTCCTCTTTAGGTTTGGCTCAAATGACCCTCATAGCCGTATTATAATAGGTGTCTTCTCGAAATTTGGCAAGTAAACATGTTCTGTCTTCACAAATCGCCATTCCGAATTTTAAAGAAATCGGACCAGTTCTTCTTGTAGCCCCCATACAAACCACCTTCCCGATTTTCACACAAATCTCTCAAATTTCATGAAAATAGAAAATATTTAATTAAAATTTTGTTTGTGTATGTTAAACGCGTACCTTATCAAATCTGATTATCATCGGACCAGTTTTGGACTTAGGCCCCATGTGAAAATTTCGCCCGATATTCAGTTAAAACGGTTATTGTCAACATATAGAAGCCAATTTCACTCAAATTTGATTTGTGAGTGGTTTTTACACTTATTAAAGATTTGACAAAATATAGATCTAATCGGTCCAAGGGACCCTTTTTCCGGGACCCATTTTCCGGGAAACTCTGGTGTAGGGTATTATATGGTCGGTCTTGACCGACTATAATTTTCTTACTTGTTTTCATCAAATTTTTTTTTCACAAAAATTTTTTTTTCAGCAAAAAATTTTTTTTCATCCAACATTTTTTTTTTCATCAATTTTTTTGTTTTTCATCAAATTTTTTTATACCCTCCAGCTACAGTATGGGGGTATACTCACTTTGTCATTCCGTGTGTAACGCATCGAAATATCGGTCTAGGACCCCATAAGTATATATATTATTGATCAGTGATCTAAGACATTCTATCGATGTCCGTTTGTCCGTCTGTCCGTCTGTCCGTCCGTATGTCCGTCTGTCCGTCCGACTGTGGAAGACACGATACAGTCCAAAATAAAATCTATAGACTCCTGAAATTTTGCATATGTCTTATGTTCATAAGCTGGTTAAGTTTGGAGGTAGGCAAAATCGGACCAGGGTGGAAAAAGTTCCCCCTTGACGAAGTAAACCAACCCATAAAAAGAGGAAACTTTTTATAGGTTTTTTTGTATTTTTGTTAAACAAATTAAATATTTTTATGCTTGAAAAAGTTCAAAGTCTTGGACTTGGACCCAGGGGATTTGAAAATTACTTTTTTTTTTGGTCCGCCCCCTTTTGTGGGCGTGGATATTAGCAAATAATTTATATAATGATGAAATTGTATATCTTTTGTACAAAAAGCATAGTAATTAAATTTGAAAAAAAATTTTGACCAGAGAGAAGGTGTCCCCAAGGACCCCCGACAAGCCCCCTCCCCCCAAAAAAAACGCCCCTGGAATTTTTTTTTTATTTTTTTTGAACGTTGGAGGGTATACAAGATTCGGCACAGCCGAATTTAACACTCTCACTTGTTTTTCATAAATTTTTTTTCATTAATTTTTTTTTTTTCATAGAAATTAATTTTTTTTCATAATTTTTTTTTCATCAAATAAAGTATATATTCTATTGATCAGTGATCTATTCTAAGACATTCTAGCGATGTCCGTCCGTCCATCCGTCCGTCCGTCTGTCGGTCTGTAGAGGACACGATACAGTCCAAAATACAAGAGCTAGACTTCCGAAGTTTGACACGAATATGTCTTATATTCCTAGGCAGGTTAAGTTCGCAAATGGGCAAAATCGGACCAAGTGGAAAAAAGTTCCCCCTTGGAGAACTAAACCAACCTATGAAAAACCGCATTTTTTACAGGGTTTTTTGTACTTTTGCTAAGCAAATGCAACATTCTTATCCCAGAAGAAGTTCAAAATCGCAAAGGCTCGGTCCCCTTAACGTTTACACCAACCCCCCCCCCCCCAAAAAAAAAAGACGCCCCTGGATTTTTTATATTATTTTTTTACATTTTGGAGGGAATAAAACATTCGGCACAGCCGAATGTAACACTTTCACTTGGTTTTTTCATCAATTTATTTTACATCAAAAAATTTTTCTTTTCATCAAAAAAATTCATCAAAAACTTTTTTTCATCAAAATTTTTTTTCACCAAAAATTTTATGTTCATTAAATTTTTTTTAACATAATTTTGTTTTTCGTGAAAAAAAAACATTTTTTTTACCAAAACTACTTGTTCACCAAGTCTAAGCTTTTCGCATAAAAATTGTCCATTTTTTTATCAAATATACATAAACAAGTGAGAGTGTTATATTCTTTTGTGCCGAATCTTTAATACTCTCCAAAATGTAAAAACACTTTTTTGCACTTATTTTTGCACTCACTTACGAAATGTACAGCTCTTTTGGTTTTTTAATGGGGTCCTCGACTTATATTTCAGTTCCTTTTGCATGGAATAGCAAAGTAATATAACATTATTTTTTCTAAAAAAACTTTGCTTTGGCAAATTAAACATTATCATGATTTAATGTTTTGAGCAAGAGAACAAAATTCGCAGGCTTTTTTTTTTTAATTTTCAAAAATCGAAAATTTTTGATCGCCTCTGCGCGCCTGGTGCTACAGATTAATTTAATTCGATTGGCCTCAAATTTGTACCATAAAAACTTTTTCCCAGATTTTAGAAATCTGAATAAAAACTTTTTTTGCCATGCAAAAAGATGCCAGTCTTATGTATCATGTCTCAAAAAAAGAGAATTTTTTCTGTACGATAAAATAAAATTAATAGCAATGATAAAATATTTAATTGATTTTATTAAAAAATAATAAATTAAATTACCAAAAAAGTTTCCAGTTCTTATTAAAAATTGTAATTAATTTTGCTCCACTATCGGATTTTGTATTATTAATTAAATTTTTAATTGATTTAAATAAAATTTAAAGCTTTTAATGGAATCTATTAAATTTTTCATCAATTCTACAAATTAAAAAAAATAAATAATTGTGCCAAAAAATTTTTAAATCAAAACTCTACATCATATTTCCTACATTTTATAAAAAAAAATATGAAAAAAATAATTGAATTGATAAAATATTTAATTTATTTAATTAAAAAAATAATTAATTCAATGGACAAAAAATGTCCACTTCTCATTAAATTGTTTAATTGGTTGTGCTTCACTAATGAAATTTTTATTATTGAATATTTATTTAATTAAAAATAAAATGATTTTTAACTATTTATTAGAGATGGGCGCTGGTCATGTGATTTGCGTGATTCACGCGTACGTGTGAAGATTTTAATTTCAAGCACGTGATTGTGAGTGAGTGTGAGTTGAAAAAAAATCTCCGTGAGTGATTAGTGAGTGATCCAAATTTTTGCGTGAGTGATTAGTGAGTGAGTCAAATTTTTGCGTGAGTTTGTTTGATTTTTTATATATTCAACTAATTTTTTTTTTTTCTAAAAAAAAAATGTACGATCACAAAAAAATGGCAGCATGAAATAACCCCCCAGGAAATAAGTCCCCAAAACGAAAATGAAATAAGTCCCCAAAAATTTGTACAGAAAACAACAACAACGATAATTGGGGATTTATTTCGTTTTTTGGGGGGTTAATTCATTTTTTATTTGGGGACTTATTTCATTATGAAATAGGTCCCCAAAAATAAAAATGAAATAAACCCCCAATTATTATTTTTGGGGACTTATTTCATTTTTTCTCAAATGAAGATGATACACCTAATAGAGGGTACTTTTCACTATCACACATTTCCATTATACAAGCGTAATATCACCATGTTAGCGAAATATTTTTTAAAAAATTTGGCCAGAAATTGTTCATTTATTAGATACGACTAGGTTTCAATCAAAAAAGAATCCAAAAATCTTTAGGAAGTTGGTAAATTTTGATGTGTATAATGGAAAGTGTGATAGTGGAAAGTACCCTTAAGCAATGAGACAAAAAATTATCAGGATACCGATCAGTATTAAGGAGAGTATATTTAGGCCCCTTTTAAGGTTTTGGGTTCTGAACTGATATAGTTTGGGGAACTTATTATATAATACCCGTAGTAGTTGTAGTTTAATGTGTTATAATTATAATTAATTTTAGTACAAATTTCCTTGATTGAACTCTATGCATGAATTTTTTTTTTTTTTGAGTTTATAATTTTTTTTTTTTACTTTAGCAATTTGTAACGAGCTAATTAAGTACTAGTTTTGGTGGAGCAAAAATTTATTTAAGTGTAAGTCGGTTGGAAATGAAAAATTCGCGCGAATTTTTCATTTCCAACCGACTTACACTTAAATAAATTTTTGCTCCACCAAAACTAGTACTTAATTAGTTCGTTACAAATTGCTAAAGTAGAAACTATATTTTGTAGTCAAAGACCTATTAGTTTTGTTGTAGAAAAATATTGTTTGATTGTAAATCGGTTGGAAATGAAAAATTCGCGCGAATTTTTCATTTCCAACCGATTTACAATCAAATAATATTTTTCTACAACAAAACTAATAGTTCGTTGCCAAAACTGTTACCAAGAAATAATGTTCCCATAAAAAAACAATTGCAACAACGGAAATATGACAAATTCCAAACAATTTTCTTCTACCGTCTAAACATCTCAAAATAAATAATGGATTTGAAAAAATTGTAATCTTTTTTAAATCGGTTGAAAATAGTGTTTATAAACCGGTTAACCGGTTAACCGAAAAACCGGTTTTTCCCCAAAATTTCGGTTTTTTTGCAAACCGGTTAACCGGAATTGAAAATTTTCGGTGCACCGAAAACCGGTTTTTTTCTGTCGGTTAACCGGTTTCTTTAAATACATGCAAAACGGATTATTTTTGCAATTATTACGGGTTTTTCTTATTTTTTATGACATTTTCAAAATTTTGTTAAAAAAATCTTGAAAATCCGTGAGAAAGAAAGTCTTAAATATTTTTTATCTACAAGAAACAATTTTCCAAATACGGATTTTATTCTGAATCTGGTAAATATTAAAAATTCACATTGTTGTAAGCAAGTTTTGGGCACATTCATTGAAAACTTTATAAGTGACTGTTAAAGGTGGCTTCAGACTATAATATTTGTAATAATATTTGTCAAAATTTTTTGTAAAATCTATAAAATAGTATGGTGTAAACACAAATCGGTATAAAACCAAGAGAAATACGGATTGAAAAATGACAAGCGGATACGCATTCTCATATTTAGAAATTTCTCTAAAAATGAGAAAACGTATACGCTTTTCATAAGATCAGGGTTGTATTTGTTTTGATAATATTTAAGATGTGATGGTGTGAATGCGCAAAGGATTTTTTAAAAGATTTTTTTGACAAGCGGAGAAAATTTCGTATTATTTAAGATACGTATTTTCTTACGACTCACAAGGGAAGTATCTCAACCCTTATGAGCCGATTTGCATGAAACGTAAAATATATATAAAAGAGACAATTCTAAGGTTGGGGTGTCTCGGCTTATCGGCCATATCTGGGATTTAGGGGTTCAAAACATGGGTCAAAAAATGGCGACAAAATCGTTTTTTGGATTTTTCAGCCATTTCTTTCTAAGAAACTATATGATGTTTGCATATGAGAAGAAAGGTTTTTTTAATGCCTATCCAACGGTGGCATAACTTTGTAAAAGTTTGGCTTCGTTAAATACTTTTTTCATGAAAATGTGAAAATTTTGGGGGGTATTTATATGAAGACATAGAGCTACGATGTCCATATGAATACGAAATAATCTTTATTAAATTTAAGTCGACCCGTATTTTTGCTCTAGAGGATTTTCCTGTTAGTTCGTGAGTTATCGAAATTTTCCCGGAGGTCCATATGGTTTCATAATGGGACAACGAAATTTTGAAACACTGATATGGCCGAAAATCCGAGACACCCCAACCTTAAAATCGTCTCATTTATATATATTTTAAGTTTCAGGCAAATCGGTTCATAAGGGTTGAGATACTTCCCTTGTCAGTATTGTAGTCTGAAGTGGGCTTAACCAGATAGTAAAATTCCGGTTAATGGAGAGAATGCCAATAAAAGAACATCGAAAAAAAATACGGTACTGCAATTTACAACGAAGTGATGTATTTTTAAAATAAAACCAATAAAAGTTAAATTAAAGCCCCGGAGAATATGGGAAAATAAAATCACCGTATTTAAATACCACTATTTCGAAAAGGTATCAGTTGCCAACTTTGCTGAAAGAAACAAATATGTTAACTTAAGTTATATATTCGCTTTTGTATTTAATAAAATTTAACTATTTTAAAGTATTTTTTGGGTTTGTCAGTTAAAGAAAAAAAACCGGTTAACCGGTTTTTTCATTCCGGTTTAACCGAGAAAACCGGTTAACCGAAAAAGCTGATTTTCGGTTAACCGAGAAACCGGTTTTCCAAAATGTCGGTTTTTTATAAACACTAGTTGAAAATGAAAAAACTCCAAACTCGTACCAAGAAATAATTAATTGCAACAATGGAAACATGAAAAATTCCCAATAATTTTCTTCTACCGTGACAACATCTTAAGATATATAATAGAACTAAAAAAAAAATAAAAAGTTTTAATCTTCCAAATAAATTTTGTTCTACACCAAAACTATAAATTCCTTAATTGTAAATAAAGGGCACAAATTCGTAGTTTGCATCAATAAACCAGACAAGTTATTATTTCAACACCAAAACTAAAAAAAAAATGTTTTGAAATTCTTTTATTTGTTTTTTTGGAGCCTTTAATGAATTTAAAATTGGGGCCTTATTTCATTTTTCAAAATGGGGATTTATTTCATATGAAACAAAACCCCAAAATTGGGGTGTTATTTCATTTTATTTTGGGGTGTTTTTGCATTCCGATGGGGACTTATTTCATTTTTAAAATTGGGGGTTTATTTCGTTATGAAATAAGTCCCTATTTTTGGGGACTTATTTCATTTTCATTTTGGGGGCTTATTTCCTGGGGGGTTATTTCATGCTGCCCAAAAAAATTGGTGCTGGATTGCTCTACAGTTATAAAAGTGGGTTCTAGACTTGTTTTCACATTTCAGTGATTTCATTGCTCTGTTTACCCTGAAACCTCAGTATTGGGCTTTGCTCAATTTGTCATTCCGCGTCTAATGCATCGAAATATTGGTGAAGGATAGGGTGACCATTTTTTTCTGAACTCAAATCAGTACGCTCAAGTTTTTATGTTTATTTTTACGTGAAATAACTCTCTGAAAACTCTTTTCTATGACAAAACACTAAAAATAATTTTAAAACTTAAAAAATGTTGGTTAAATAAACTGTAAGTTAGTATTTCAGTCAAAACAACTGCCATAAACGGTTGTCGTCATTTTGCAGAAAAGTAAGGTGACCTTAAACAGCTTCATTTGAATATTTTGATCGTGTCAGCGCAGAAATTATAATAAAAAACCACAGGATTTGAGAATAAAAAAAAATCGCGCAGATTCTGAGGACTTTTTCCCATAAGTTTTGATAACTCTTCTTTAAAGAAAACTACCCAGAGAATAAGCACATTTTTGTTAATAGCGGCTGATGTTCTGAGTGTTTTTTCCAATAAATTCTAAATAAATTACCTCACTGAACATCTCAGAATCATTTGTACTCATGCAATTATAATTTGAACTTTTCGTTATAGAAAACCTCAAAGATTTTGTGCGCCTTCTCATACAAACACAGAAAAAAATAAAAAAAATATTTAATTAAAAAATTCGTAGATTTAATTAAAAAATTAATTAAATCCGGACCAATCACTAAAATGCGCAAATAAATTAAAAATATTTGTATGTCGTTAATTTAAAATAAATGGATATTTATTTAATTAAAAACTTAATACTATAAATTAAAAAATTTAATTAAAATTTAAAAAAAAAATAATTAAAATTTTAATTGTATAAATTAAAAAAATTAATTAAAAATATTATATTAAAAAAAATAATTTGTAAAAACATTCTTTTTGAATAAAATAGTTCAAAAAAAAATATTTCTTCAAACTTTACCAAATTTATTTATGCCGTAAAGACATAGTCAGTGAGATGATTTTATAAAGTTGATTATAAAACTTTTATATACATACACATAAAACTATAAACAAAATGAGAATTCAAAAACCTATGTGATAAATAAAAAAAAACTTTCAACAAACTTTTTATACTTATGTATTTTTTTTGTATGTAATACAATGCAAGAGAAAAACACACACTCGCACACACACGGAAAACAAAACAAAAAAAATAAGTAATGCTAGAAATTTAATTAAACATTTAATTATATAAATTAAATACTTAATTAATATTAAATTTGAAAACAATTAAAATATTAATTAAAATAAAGTTAAAAATTTAATTAAACAATTAATTATATTAATTAAAAGTTTAATTAATATTAAATTAAAAAACAATTAAAATTTTAATTAAAATATACGATATTATTTTCTGTGAATTTATGAAGATCAAAATATCTGCATGTTCAAATACATTTTTGCGTTATTTGAGCGTCTTCATTCACGAACTCTAAGCTCCTTAGAAATAATTACAAATTATCTCATTGTCAGACTAAAGTTATAAAAAACTTCACTGGCGACTTATTTTATGGAAATTTAAGTTTTTGTATGAATTTTCGAATAAAATTATTTTATATGTTGAAATGTTCAAAAATCAGTACAATCAGTACATATTTCAAAAAATCAGTACAAATCAGTACAACGTTTTTCGATCCATACACGTGATCAAAAATCAGTACATGTACTGATCAAATCAGTACGAATGGTCAGCCTAGTCAAGTACCTCATAAAGTATTCTAAAACATTCTGCATATGTCCGTGCTTCTGTTTGTGGAGTGCACGATGCAGTCTAAAATAAGAGAGTTAAAACCCAGAAGTTGGGGACGAATATGTCTTATGGTCATAAATAGACTGATTGAGTTCGGAAATGGACAAAATCGGATAAGGGAGAAAAAAGTATTTTAAAAATGTCCAGTTTAGCCAAATTTTTTGCCAATGTAACTCTGTAAAACTTTTAATAATACTGTCTCAAACAGATAAAAAAATCAAATAATTTTATATTTTTTCAAATATGAAACTATTCATAAATATTATGAAATGTTTCATAAATCCTTTGAAACATTTCATAGATGTTTTTAAATATTTTATCAAATTTACGTAACCAATTCATTTTATTTATGAAACGCTTCATAAATATGATGAAATGTTTCATAAATATTATTAAATGATTCTTCGTATTTATGAAAAACTTTCTTTATATTTATGAAATATTTCATAGAACTAATGAAATACAATTTAATTGTTTCATAATTGGGATGAAATATTTAAGAAAAATTTCATAAAAATAATTGGTCATAGATAGACTGATTGGGTTCGGAAATGGGAGAAAAAAGTTTTTTAAAAATGTCCAGTTTAGCCAAATTTTTGGCCAATGTAACTCAGTAAAACTTTTAATAATACTCTCTCAAACAGATAAAAAAATCAAATAATTTTATATTTTTTTAAATATGAAACTATTCATAAATATTATGAAATGTTTCATAAATCCTTTGAAACATTTCATAGATGTTTTTAAATATTTTATCATATTTACGTAACCAATTCATTTTATTTATGAAACGCTTCATAAATATGATGAAATGTTTCATAAATATTATTAAATGATTCTTCGTATTTATGAAAAACTTTCTTTATATTTATGAAATATTTCATAGAACTAATGAAATACAATTTAATTGTTTCATAATTGAGATGAAATATTTAAGAGAAAATTTCATAAAAATAATTGTGACAAAAGTATATATTTAAAAAAAAAAATTATTCAAAAAATTATTGTAAAAAAATATTTATTGCGTGAGTAGAACTTGCGTGACTCACGCGTGATTGAATTTTGCGTGAGTCACGCGTGAGCCTGAGTAATTTTTATTTTAATCGAAGGATTTCATTCCTTAATTCGATTTGTCATTCTGAGTGAAAATTTAGTGATTGCATTCCCCAATCACATTTTAGCGAATTGAATGAATTCACTTTAGACTCATTCGATTTATAAATATCGAATGCATTCGTTTTATTTTTCATTCGACTTTCAAAAATTTTATTTTTTTCATTCGACTTTTAAAAATCAAATGCATTCACTTGCGAATGCAATCGATTTTCTGTTCATTCAATTTGAAAAATCGAATGGCTTATTCATTCATTGCATAAAAAACTTAAAAAAACAAACCAAGATAGAGCAAAACGGAGCCAATTTTGTGTCCATAGTATTGCTAACACTCTTCACATTTTTTTGTCGTATAGGCAGTTAATATGTGCATTTTTTAAATTTTCGGGGCACCAATTATTTTGGATTCAAAATTAGAGCCCGTTAGGGTCATCGTATGTAAAGAGAGAAGGCGATACTATGGACCAAAATTTGGCTCCGTTTTGGTCTATACATTTTAAAAATCGATTGCATTCGCAGTGGAATGATAAAACATCGAATGCATTGGATTTTTCTTAATCGAATGAACAAGAAATCGAATACATTCATTTTTGTTCATTCAATCAAATGAATTCCAAGGACTGCATTCAATGTTGATTTATGAAATCGAATGCATTGACTGACTATGAAAATTGAATGGATTTTTTTGAGAATTCATTCGAAAAGGATTTCATTCTTCGAAGCTCTGATTGTTGAAACAAAAATGTGCGTGAGTGATTAGTGAGTGATTCGATTATTTTTTGCGTGAACTTGAGTGAGAGTCAAAATCCACTCACGCGCCCATCTCTACTATTTGTAGTAGAACAACATAAATTTTAAAATTTAAAAGTTTATTCCTCCCAAATAACATCCACCTTATTTCACATGTTTGTCCAAACAAAATTTCTTTAATTTTTTGTCCAACCTCCTTTTGAAACCTCATTTATTTTCTTTGCTTTCCTTTAGTCTTTGGTCAGTGTTTTTATACCCTCCACTCTAGTGATAGAGGGTATATATAAGTTTGTCATTCCGTTTGTAACACATCGAAATATTGGTTTAGGACCCCATAAAGTATATATATTCATGATCCTTGATCGATTTTAAGTCGATCTAGCGATGTCCGTCCGTCCGTCCGTCCGTCCGTCCGTCCGTCCGTCTGTCTGTCTGTCCGTTGAAAACACGCTAACTTTTGAAAGACTTTACGGAGGCTCCTGAAGTTTGACATATATGCTCTCCATTTACCGGGTCAGGTTGGTATTGCAATCCAGCGAAATCGGTCCAGTGGTTCAAAAGTTATGAGCAAAAGAGTAAATTTCGGCAAGGGTATTTTTCAAATTTACAAGATTAAAACCACTATAACTTTCGAAAGACAATTCTGAGGGGGCTGAAGCTTAGCATATATATTTGTCGTTCCCCAAGGCTGTTTGGTTTTGAATTTCAGCAAAATCGGTTCAGTGGTTCAGAAGTTATAAGCAAGGCACTGAATTTCAGATTTGTTTCACCTTAAACTGTTAAAAACTCGTTAAACAAGTTTTAAAAGCATGGTGAAATACCAGTTTTGTAAAACTTGTTGTTGTTTGTTTTCTTGTCGTGGGGTGTAGTTTAGTTGTTTGGCAAGTAAATATTTGTTATTGTTTTGTTATTGTTAGTGTAACTGTATGTAACGGGAAAAAATCAAATAAAGTATGTGTACGATTGAATGTTAATTTGTTTTTGGTTTTTAAAGAAGAGGATGGTAATATAAAAAGAGGAAAATATTTGAAATAGTTTTTTTTTTGTATTACATATAGGTATCAAACAACAAAAATATTTTACAAAGTAATTTGTTACTCAAAGAAATTGTACACTAAAAAAATATTTACACTCAAAAAAAAATGTTACACTCAAAAAAAAAAAAAAATGTACACATTATTATTTTTTTTTTTGAATGAAATGGCAGACTCAAAAAAATGTTGACAGTCAAAAAAATTTTACACTCAAAAAAATTTGATTGATTAAAAGAAAGTTTGACTCAAAATAATATACATATTTCTAATAAAAAAATTGTAATGCAATTTTTTGAAATTTTTTTTAGAAAATTACTATCATATAACATTGTGGAGGGTATTCATAGATTCGACCAAGTCAAATTTCATTTTTCTACTTGTTTTTTTTTATTTTTGTAAATTTTTATATACATTTCGTGATCAAATTAGTTAAATGTTTTAACTAGAGGCTAGAAATTCTTCATTTCTTTAATATGGCAAAAAGAATTTTTATATCTTTTTTTTTTTATACCGTAACAGTCATGTTCATATTTATTATTGCTGAGGGTGCTATTGCTGGACTTGGCAGTTGACTAAAATCATATATTTATCCAAAAAATTAATGCTGAAACATAAATATTTATTTTAATATTTATGGAAGGTTTATTTAGTTTTAGTATGCATAATTTTATTGCCAAACAATAGAGATGTTAAGAGCATTAAGAGTATGTAATTTTATATTTAGTTATAGTAATTTGTGAATTTGAAGAAAATTTTTGAAAAGTAATAAAAATTTGAAAAATATATACATATTTTATGACAATAGTTGGTCACAGAAGTAGTAGGATGGTTACAGTTCAGAGGCGTAAAAAGGAAATTGTATGAGTAACTTCAGTTGCTGATATATTCTTAGATAAAATTCTTAGATAATGATACTGAAAACTTTTCTATGAATTTGAGACACGGGCTATCGTATTTTTTTGGTTTTGGAAACCGTTCTGAAATTTTCAATTTTAGATGTTTTTCTATCCACAAAAAAAAATCAGAACTGCGTTTTTCATTACTTTCGAGAAAATCGCATTTGAATATTGAATTTCATAATAATTTTGTATTTTTTTGCTTCAACATCGCTTATTTGCAAAATTCGTTGTTTTGTGGAAAAAAATGGCAGGAGTTTTGATAAATTGACTTTTTTAAATATGGAAAACTTACAACCCCCTCTCCCAAAAAAATGGAATTCCAAAAAAAAAAAAAGAAAAAGAAAGGAAAAAAGAAGAGGGAAAAACGAAGCTAAAAAAAGAACAGGAAATAATCTGAGGATTTGTTTTCTAAAAAAAAATGTCTGAGAATATCAAAATTTTAAAAGTGTTTTGGAATAATAGAATTTTTTTTATGAAAAAATTTAAAAAATTTCGTATAAAATTTTTTTTAACTTTTCTTTAGGAAAGAATTGAGAATTTTTCTATAGGAATAATTTGGGAATTTTTTTAAAGGAAAACCTATTTTTCTATGTGTAAAATCTGAGAATTTTTCCAAGGGAGAATTTTTTATTAAAATTCTTCAATGAAAAATATCTTAGAATCTAAAAATTTTTCTAAAGAGAAAATGGCTCGGAATGCACAGTGGGAAATTTGAAGTTATGAGCTAAAGAGAAAATTTCGGCAAGGGTTTTTCGCGAATTTATGAGATAAAAAACACGATAACTTTCGAAAGACAAAAATTAAACTGCTGAACTTGGCATGTATCTTTGCCGTTCCTCAGGTCTGTTTGGTATTGAATTTCAGCACAATCGATTTAGTGGTAATAAGTACACAGCAAAAAATAAAAGAAGTGGTTCAAAAAGAATTAGTGGTTTCACTACATACAAAGTAGCGATAGGTGCCGAACTTCATATTCCGTAGGAAGTACTTTTAAAATCACTGCCAAAAATGCTACAAAATAACAATAAAAGCATCTTTCACCAGTTCTTTGCTTAATGATTTTGAAGTACCTTTTTCATATGTTCTTAGGAATCAAATTAAATCACCAAAACATATGAACTTCTTTTTCAACTGAAACATTTCATTTCTCTTTATTCAGAGCTTAAAAAATCGAAAAGACGAAAATCGATTATTGATAATTTTTTTTAAATTTCATATCTTATATCAAAAAAAGTTGGTCCTAAATTAAATAAATACATTTACGAACTAAAGCGGATGTTGCTGCATCACATTATTGAAGATTGTTTAAGCTTTTTAGAAAATTGTGGTATAGGCTTGTGGTCAAAACAAACTTGTGAATCAATTCGCCGTGAATTTTTATAGTTTTGTAATCTCTATAATTGCTCCTTTTTTAATTCGAAGTATACACGTTTGATTATCAATGAAATTAGTTTTTCCATCACGTAAGGTTTTTAAGATACTCGCGTTTGAATATTGAAATATTTGGGTCTCCTCTGTAACGTATTTTTAAGTTGCTCAAACACAATAGTATTCGATTTAGTAAAAATAAGACATCTTTATTCCAAATCTGGTATCCAAATTTTTCTATCGCGTAAAACTCAAACTCCACTGTTACGCACTTATATTCTTTATAAATCACACTAAAATTTTCAAACGCGAATATCTCAAAAACAGAACATACTCGAAAATTGTAGATTGCAGTTTTGGAATCAGGAGGTCCATTTTATATGAAATCAAGTATTATTTTGTGGAAGTAACGTAAGAATACATTACAGTGGACCCCTAAAAGTGCTTTTTTACTTTTTAACAGCGAATATCTCAAAAACGGTACGTGCTAGAAAAATTTGGACGGTAGATTTGGAAGCAGCAGTCCAAAATCTATAAGGACAAGTTAGAAATTTCACTGCAAGGTTTTTGCTGTCGAACAGAGTTTTTAGTGTAAATATTACAAAAAAATACTCTTTTAATCAATCTTACAAAAATAAGTGAAAAAATAACTTCTAATTTAGAAGTTCTAAATCACCAAATAAAAATGACATAATCACACCCAAAATGCTAAGAAATATGTACTTCTAAAGAAGTGATTAAAAAAGTGCTTCCAAAAGGTCAAGTTATATTAACATCCGGATCACTACTTCAGAAGTTCTGATAAAAACACTAGTGATATATGTTATACTTAAGTGTCATGCTTTCGCCATTGAAAAGTGGCGATAAAAAGAACATACTTTGTGTGTCACGCCCATATTAAATTCATCAATGTTTCAGTTGAAGAAGAAGTACATCTGGTTCATAAGTTGTGGTGAATTTTGTAGTGAATGGTAAGCTCTTTTTTTGCTGGGTAATGTTAGTATTAAAGCAATGCTTTTTAAACTTATTTTTAAAAGCATTGGTAACTTATAAATTAAACTTGAAAAAAATTTTACACTCAAAAAAAAATTTTGCACTCAAACAAATTGTACACTCAATAAAATTTTTTTTTTTTTACAAAAATTACACTATTTTGTGTACATACGTACGTGGATTTACTCAGAAATAGTTTTACAGTAAAAAAAAAACATTACACTCGAAAAAATTTTACACTTTTTTAAGTGACAATAAAAGAGTTTTTTACTCAAAATAAAATATTTCTAATCAAAATTGTTAATTTTTTTCACGTTAAAAAATGTACTATCCTTTAAAAAAGGCATTGTGGAGGGTACTCATACGTACACGCAAAAAAAAAAAATCTGTGTAAGATTGAGCAATCCTACTTGGTAAAACTTTTTTCATACCAAAAAAAATTTTTTACCAAATTTTTGCTAAAATTATGCTTGTCGATGTTAAAGTAACATAATTCATTTTTTATGTAAAATAACCAAGAAGCTTGCACAATAACGCAAATTACTTGCACAAAAATTTATCGAAAGAAAACAACAACAAAAAAAACAAATACAGACCGCCATTTTCATTTTTTATTTTTGTGTGAGTTGTTCGTTTATTTTTTTGTGTTATAAAAACGTAAAAAGGAAATTGATAAATAAAATAAAAATAAATTAATAAATAAAAATAAATAATTCGTTTTTTAGAAGATAAATATATGTAAGATAAAAGAATGCTAAAGTTAATTATGCTTTCATCACTTAAAACACCATTCATTTAGAAAACCCAATGAAGTCCCAGACGTATGTTTCGATGAATAAAAAATGGAATGATAAAGTGAGTATACCGGCATTCCGAAGACACCAATAAGGTTTAATAGATTTTTAGTTAAAAATTAGTGTTAAGTAATAATTTTCTATTTTTACAGGGTACTGCTAAATAAATTTTTAAAGCTATGGCGAATCCTTCACTACAATAAAGAGCGTGGGCACCAGTCCTCCATTTAGTCATAAAATTAAAACCTAAAAACTCATTTATGTAGCAAAGCCAATGGAGTCCAGACCTGTTTTGATGAGTTACAATTGGAATCACAAAGTAAGTGTTTCTCTTAACCAAAAGACCAATGGGATTTACTAGTTTTTTAAATTAAAAATTTATGTTTTGTAATAATTTTCTGTTTTTACAGGATGTTTTTAAATAAATTCGTGAAGCTATAGCGGATCCTTCACTTCAAGAAAAAGCGTAGGCAGCAGTCACTGGAGAAAATTGTACATAAAGGGTCAGTTGGTCGGTGGTAAATAAAATCCTACACAACATTTATTATATTAATATGGATTTATTCTGTGAAAATTTTAAATTCAACAAATATAAAAATTTTTACAAAAATTTTATAGAAAATTTATTTTAGCATAAATGTTGTAATTTTTTTTAGTCACCTTTTCTAAAAATTTTGGTATATTTCAACATATTTCTTTTGGTATATTTTACCAAGTTTTTGCTTAAATAGCATTAGCATTTACTTCAAAATTTTTTACATAAGTGTTTTGGCTAAATTACGAAAACTACTTCGTCGGTTGTAGTTTTAGCATATATTTGGTAAAATTATGCCAGATTTTTGCTCACTCCGACACAGATTTTTTTTTGCGTGTAGATTCGGCAAAGTCGAATTTAACTTTTCTACTTGTTTTAACCTAACATTTATTTTAAAACAAAATTTTTAATTTTTTAATTTTTTATAAACTTGTTTTACAAAATCAGCTCCTTTTGGCATATTTTTGCGTATTTTGGCGAAAATGCATATTTTTGCATATTTTTGCATATTTTTGTTTTAATTGCATATTTTGTGCGTATTTCCAACTTTTAAATGCATATTTTAGCATAAATTAGCTTAAACATATATTAAAATTTATTCGTTTCAAAAACTATTTTAAATTTTAAAATTTTTTTTTTAAAATTAAAAAAAAATATTTTTTTTAATTTTTTTATAGAATGTCTTTTTCTAAAAAAAAAACACATGCTTACATAAAGTTTCAAATGTTGCTATTTAAACCCGGCGCTATTTTTTTGCTTTTTATGAAATTTTGCGTATGAAAACAAGATTTTTAGTGCATATTTTTAGGTTTTTTAGTGCATATTTTGAATTTTTTAGCGCATATTTAAATTTTTTTAGTGCATTAAAATCTTATCCCTAGTTATGACCATTTCAAATTTCTTTGCAATCGGTCCAGTACTTACTAATTGGCTGAATTATTTGCAAAAAATTTGCCAAATCTGCCCGTTCAGAAACTCATGGGACACATGTTTCTAGCGGGACATTTGGTGAGGAATGCTTTATATGTATATTAGTGATCAGAGATCGATTCATAGAAATGGCGATCATGGTCGAAATATTAAACAGATATAACTGTTTATGCATTTATGCTGGTATGGCATTTGAGCATTCGAAAATGTATGGACTCTTCGAAAATGTTGGTTAATTCTACATAAACTAAAAATACACAATGCTTTAATTTGACTGCTGGTTGAGAAGTGTGAACACAATTAAATAATGAAAGGTATTTAAACAAGTACAAACATATTATTCCCCCAACCATTTTTTGTTGATTTTTTTTCGGCCATAATTTTTTTCCAAATATTTTTTTTTCAAAATAATTTTTTTTGCGGTATCATGGGTTAATCCACATGTATGACCTAGTAGAAAAAAATTACTATCTCCGTATAGAATTTTTATGTAAATATTAAAAAATTTTTCGCAATGAAAAATTATGCGATTCTGAGAATAAATTTTTAAGAAAAAGGAGCGATAGATATTTTTGAGATTTAATCCAACAATTGACATATAATGATCCACAATTTTTTTTATACATTTATACAAATTACTTAATCATTTTTCGTTTTTATGCCACATGTTGTGCATCATTTATTTATGTGCATTTAGCAACACATAAAAAAGGGTTAGTTCCTTTTATCTTCTTTTAAAATAAAAATTCAAAAATAAAATAAAAAGTGAATTGACCTCCACCTTTTAACATACATAACTATATTTGGTTAACACAAATGTTAAACTATTTCCATTTTTATGTTCATAATAATAATTTTACTACTTTTGTGGCACATAAATAGCAACATAAGTAACATAAACGAAAACTCTACAAAAAAATAAACAAAAAAAAAAATATTTAGAAAAACCCTTAAGGCAATCACGTTATAGACAGTTATGTCAAATTTTAATTTTTTTGATTTAACTTAAACTGGCACTTTGTTAACACACACACACACACCACGCCACACAACAAACAAACACATTTTTTAACAATAAAAAATTACCAGCCAAATAAGCAACAACATTAACAAAAAAAATGTTAAAAACATAATTTATATTTTCATTCATTGTGTTAATTTCAATGAAACCCCACTATTATTAACAGACACACAAAGAAAAATCACGATTTTTTTGTTACTCCAAAAAAAAAAAAAAACAAACAAATAATGATTTTCTTAAAAAACAAACAAGGCCCTCAAAAAAAAAAACGGTATTTTTTGTATCAAAAACCTTATTACCAAAACTAGTGGGTGTCTTTTAAATCCAGTTAAGAAGAAAAAAAAAATAGTTTAAATGCTACAAATGGACTGCGTAGTTAAAAAAACTGATCTGAGTTAGACAAGTACCACCCATAGCGCTACAACCAACAAACAAACAAAAAAATATTGCACTAAAATTATTTAAATTTGAATATTGTTTTTTTTTTTTACTTTACAAGCGTAAAACTAGATGCTAAAATTAATGTTAGATTTGATTATTTTAAATGACTCGTTGAAAATATTATGGCAATAATAATGTATTAAAATTTTGATTTTTTTTTTTTTTCAAAGGAAAATTATATTGTTTGAAAAAGAGAACAATTATGTTTATGAAAAAAGAATGCAAGAGTGTTAAATTCGTCCGCGCCGACTCTTTTATACCTTAAATAGCAAATCCTACTGAACAAAATCCAGCCTTTGCGTTAAGGGGTGGTACACGAAGTTATAAAGGCTTGTTAATAGGATTCGACAAACTTTTACTATATTTAAAAATCTTTGTAGCTTTTTCAAATTTAGATAGAAAACTGTTTTAAAACTTTTCTGTTTTTTTTTCTGTTAGTACAGATCGGGCTCTAGTTCTACTTTTTATTAAGGTTTAAGTTGAAAATTTTTTATGTAGATCTACCCCAGCCATGAATCAAACCACGGATATTTTGGACATATTCATTCTATTAACAACACAGGTTGACCGTCACCTTAGACGCTACAGAAACTATATTGATAGGATAGTCATTTATTATACTCTCCAACTACAATATAGGTTCACTTTGTCATTCCGTGTATAACGCATTAAAATATCGGTCTAAGATCCCATAAAGTATATATATTATTGATCTACGCTATGGGCAATGTTGTACTGATAATAAAAATCATTTTTTTGGTCATTATGGTGAAAAAAGTTCACCTGGTTCATTAATTTTTTTTTTAACATATTTCTGTTTTTCGTGAAAAAAAATCTTTTTTTTTACCAAAACTACTTTTTCACCAAGTCTAAGCTTTTCGCATAAAAATTTTCCATTTGTTTTTCAAATGTACATAAAACAAGTAGAAAAGTTAAATTCGACTTTACCGAAACTATAAATACCCTCCACAATGCCTTTTTTTAAAGAATAGTACATTTTTTAACGTAAAAAACTTAACAATTTTGTTTAAAAAAAAAATAACGACTATAAGTCGCCCTAAGTGGCAATCAGTAACTTTGGAATGGCAACACCTAACATTTATGTCTAAAATAAAGACCATGTCTGGCAATGTTTGCAAAAATAAGTACTTAGATCCAGTGTTGCCACTTCTTGGATAATTATCCAAAAAATGGATAATTTAAAATTTTTTGGATAATCATTGGATAATTTCATTTTTGGATAATTTATGGATAATTTTATCATTTCCAATTTAAAGTTTTACATGAACAAAATATATATATATATTTTTTTTAATTTTATTTGGCGATTTTTTTTAGTTACTTCTTATTTGACATCACTTTTTTTGTTTTTAGTTTTGGCAATGCCTTTTACCAAGAATTAGACAATGAATGGCGTCAACATGCCTTGTTGGACCACAAAAAATATGGTCTGTTTGATTATTTAGATGTCCAAACTTAATGGGGAAAATGTTTTTAAAATTACAAATTGTGCTGGTAAAAATCTTTTTCCAATTTTAGAAGTTGTTATAAAATTTCTTATGATTTGTCCATTTTCTAATTCATCAGTAGAAAGAGTTTTTAGTAAACTAAAGATAACAAAACCCGATTTACGAAATAAATTATCTTCAAATACTGTTGCTTCAATTCTTTCTACAAAAGAAGGCATTGAAAGAAATGGTGGTACAAATTTTGAGCCCACAAAAGAAATGTTAAAAAGAAACTGGAAAAAGAACTAGTAATAAATACTATTATTATAAAATATTTTTTATTCTGAACAGTACAAAATGTATGACTTTTTTTCTAAAAATAATTTCTTGTATTCTTTAAATTGAATTAAAATAAACCACTTTTGTTTTTGTTAAAAAAAAATTTTTTATTTTTTTTTTTAAATTGTTTTTTAATTTTTTTAAACATTTTTTTTTACTTTTTTTTTTGGATAATTTTTGGGATTTTGGATAATTTCGGACAAACTCCTGGATAATTTTTTGGTTCACTGGTGGCAACACTGCTTAGATCAGAATTGAAGAAGGAGAGGAAGAAGAATAATGATTACTAAAAATGAGTTTGTTTACACATAATTACAATAACAAAGTCTTCTATTAGAAAAAACAACAGCAACAACCACACAAATTGAAAAAATCAGATTTTGTTGATACTTGATTAACAGCCTACTTGGCGTATCGGTCTAGAGCAGCGACAGGCAAAATCACTACGCGGCGTTTTTACTCTCACACCTACATGCTCTCACTCATTAAACAAAATCAAAAAAACATAATTTTTCTCCTCTCTTCTTGTTTAAAATATACTTAGAGAAATTATCAATAAAGAATTTTAATGCCAAATTCTTATTTAAGGAACATTTTTTGCTAAACCAGAATGCTTAGTTTGTCACTATTCACTAAATATTACATTGCTAGACATTTTAACCAATGTCATTTATTATCTTTTTTTTGAATGGTTAAATGTATTATTATTTTTACTATAAGTTTCTTTAAGTGCATTGAGTATGAGAGTGCTACATGTTACACACACAAAGACAAAATATAGTAGTATGTGTTTGCCTGTCGCTGGTCTAGAGCAGCGACAGGCAAAATCACTACGCGGCGTTTTTACTCTCACACCTACATGCTCTCACTCATTAAACAAAATCAAAAAAACATAATTTTTCTCCTCTCTTCTTGTTTAAAATATACTTAGAGAAATTATCAATAAAGAATTTTAATGCCAAATTCTTATTTAAGGAACATTTTTTGCTAAACCAGAATGCTTAGTTTGTCACTATTCACTAAATATTACATTGCTAGACATTTTAACCAATGTCATTTATTATCTTTTTTTTGAATGGTTAAATGTATTATTATTTTTACTATAAGTTTCTTTAAGTGCATTGAGTATGAGAGTGCTACATGTTACACACACAAAGACAAAATATAGTAGTATGTGTTTGCCTGTCGCTGGTCTAGAGTGATTGTACGTTACAAGCAGTTAATAGCAAAGTATTACAGATGATGATGAGTTCAATCCTTGTCGGCTGCGATCTGTTAATAATTTTCACATATAGAGTTTTATTGACTATTAACTAAATAAATTTGACATTAAAAGTTTTTCTGAAGATTATTATAACTGGATAATATGAAACTAGTAAGAAACAAACCAGGATGTCTTAAATTTTTAGAAAAATTAAAATTTTTCTTTCACACTTTTCTCAATTCAAAACCATATATAAGAAATCATATATGGTGTGTCGTTTTTAAGTTACCAATGCTTCTAAAACTAAAGAAGTTTAAAAAACATTGCTTTAAAATTAAACAAGTTTGAAAAGCATTGCTAAGTTACCACCAATGCTTTTATAACTTGTTTAACACGTGCATTTAAGATGAAGCAAATCTGAAATTCAGGGTTTTGCTTATAACTTTTGAACCAATGAACCGATTGAGCTGAAATTTAAAACCAAGCAGAACTGGCGAACGTCAAAGATATTTGCCAAACTTCAGCATTTTCATTATTGTCTTTCGAAAGTTAGCATGATTTTTATCTCGTAAATTCGCGAAAAACCCTTGCCGAAATTTACTCTTTTGCTCATAACTTTTGAACCATTGGACCGATATGGCTGGATTGCAATACCAACCTGACCAAGTTAATGACCAACATATATGCCAAACTTCAGTAGCCTCTGTTAAGTCTTTCAAAATTAACCTTTTTTTCTACGGACGGACAGACAGACAGACGGACGGACGGGCGGACATCGCTAGATCAACTTAAAATCGATCGAGGATTATGAATATATATACTTTATGGGGTCCTAGACCAATATTTCGATGTGTTACAAACGGAATGACAAACTTATATGTATATACCCTTTATCACTAGAGTGGAGGGTATAATAATTAAAATTACAGAAAAATAAACTAGTTGTTTGTTGAATTTGAAGAAAGACAATTTGTTGAATTTTTATTAATTTAGCAAAAAATCGTTTGATTAAAATTTTTATATATGATAATCTTTTAACTGCATTAAAGAAAATTTTTCTTATCCAGAAATGTGTTCCAGATATCAAAAAATTAACTAATTTTCGATGCACATAATTTTTTTCCGTAGCGTTCCAAAAATTCATTGTAACCCAACCTTTATTTTCTCTAACAATTTAATATTATTTAACAATTTAAATAATAAGAAAAAAAAAACTAACATAAGAATTAATCGTGAGCTACTGTTTTGCAATAATGCCCGAATTTAAAATAGCCTCAATACCAAAAAAATTAACTTGTTAAAATAAAAATTTCTGTCGTTACATTATTTTTATTTTTTTTTCTTTAATCAGAAAATTGTAATGTTTTCAAGCAACATACAAACACTTGGTGTTATGTTAACTGTATGTAAATTACAGTATAAATAACAACAAAATTTGCGTGCAAAATTTTGACATAATGAAAATATTTTTTAACTGCTGAAAGAAAATTATGATTTTTTTAACATAAATTTTTATGTAGAAATATCACATCTTCAAAAATTATGGGATAATAAAAAAAGCAGTATGTTATATATTTTTTATAACTTAATTTTATATGGAAAATGTTGCCACATTTAGGAAAATATTTTAATGTGATATTTTATGACAGTATGATTTAATTGTGTTTCCATTGTGTAGGAAATTTAAAAAAAAAAAACTGAAGTAAACTTTTTTTCTATATTTATGAAATGAGAGGATATTTAATCGGGCTTTTAACTAAAATTTACTTTTTTAAATTCAATTTTAGATCTTAAATTTATCTTCGAGGAAACAGGAAAGTGGCGTCTATAATTCGACCGTTGTAAAAAGCGGTCATACTATATATAATATTTATTTTTATTATTTTAATGTTCCTATAACCGCAAGAAGTCGAATGTGCGAAATTTTCAAATTGTTCGTTTGTTATGCTATATTTGTTATACAAATATCCATAATATTACTTTTATTTTTTGATATGTACATAGGGCTTTTTGTGGACCTTTTCACGAAATATGACTGTAGCGATCACAATATGATTCTCAGTAACCATAATGAAAATATGTCATGCTGTGATTGATCATATGATCTTATACAATACTGTAGATGATCACACTTCGTACTTGCGTTGTAATTAGGGATCATAATATAATTATAACAATCATGTTATGGCCCAACTAATTATCGATTCTTTTATTTTTATATTCTAAATTATTTAACTTGTTAAACAAGTGTCAGATGTTTACTGTGACAATTGGTTTTAATTTCTTTATTGTTTATTTTTTACAATCAGTAACAAGTTAGTTTTTTTTTTTTCTTTTTACATAAATTTCCTTTTCATACAAATTGCATTACAATAATAATGTCACTATATACTTCATACCAATTAATTTAGCATTAATTAAAATACACTGATGAAAGAATAGTTAGACAAATACAATATATTATAAACATTATTAACCTATTAGTGGCTGACGGCCAGCATTGTGACACCATTTGGATCTGTCGTGACAAGTTTTTGAATTTATATAAGGTGACGTTTTTTCCTGGACTGAAACGGGAATTACGTAGAGAAATTTTCTTTGGGAACAATTGTTGTGTGTAAAAAATGACTTACAATTAGACTTTTCCTATAAGAAAATTGTATTAGAATCTTTGAATTTCTATAGAAAATAATGCCTCAGAATCAGATCGAAAAAGTGTAAGAGTCTGAGATTTTTTTAATGGGAAAAAGGTCCCAGAATCGGAGACTTTTCTTTTGAAAAAAGTTCTCAGAATCTAAAAATGTTTCTATTCAAAACTTATCTAAGAATCTGAGACCTTTTCTATACAAAAAATTTCTTAAAAACGCTTTCGAATATTAGATTTTTTTTAATGTAAAAGGTTTAAGAATCTTAGACTTTTTCTGAGGAAAAAGTTCTTAGAATTCAAAAATAGGAAAAATGCTTCAGATTCTTTAAAAAAATATATCAGAATCTGATATTTTCTATGTAGGAAAAATTTCTTCTATTAAAAAATTTTCAGATTAAGATTTTTCAATGACAAATGTGTTATAATCTGAAACTTTTTCTATATATACTAATGCCGACGGTCAGTACCGTAGTACCGGTAATACCGGTAATTTTTCTTTGCTTTTACCAAAAAAAAAAAAATACATAACATGTGAAAAATACAATTTCCATTTTATTTTTTGAATTGAAGAAAAAAAGTTACATGATTTTCAAATAATTTTACACAGAAAAAAAAAATTTGTCAATACAATTACTTTCATTGTTAATACAATTAAACATTTAATTAAAACTGAGCCTACATTGAATTTTGTCAATACAACAATGACATTTGTAACTTTTGAAAAAAAAATCAACTTCATTCATTGTTACATTAACAATGAAATTAATTGAAAAATTTGTAAAATCTAAAAATAGAATAAATAAATAATCGGAAATCTAAAAAATAGAAAAAAAAAAAATAATCTAAAAATAGAAAAAAAAAAAAATAATAAAATAAAAAAAATGTCTACCGCCATCTGGCATCGAACCCGCAACCTTCGTGCTACGCGTCTAGCACACTACCGCTGTGCTATCCTTATACATATTTGTATTTGACTAAACGTGATATTTAAAACAGTCTACAATTAGAATGATAAAAAAAAATTGGAATTAAAAAAAAAAAAGTTCCGCCAACTGGCGGCGAACCCGCAACCTTCATGATTCGAAGCTAGCACACTACCACCGTGCTATTCCTCATTTATATTTAAAGTTGACTAAATGCGTACATAAGGTGTCTGTGATTTCAATATGCACTTTTAGCGTTTTTAACAATAATAAAAAATGTGGCATTATACATATTTAAAAATAAGTAATAATGTTGCATCACACAAATTTAAAAAAATCTAAAAATAGAATAACAAAAAAATAATCTTAAATAAAAAAAAAAAAAACAAAAAAAAAAACTGTTCCGCCAATTGGCAGCGAACCCGAAACCTTCATGATTCGAGTTTAGCACACTACCACCGTGCTATCGTCGCATATATTTGTGCTTGATTAAATGAGTTTATAAATTGTTTGTGTTATTAATGTGAATTTTGTGGAATTTTTAACAATGATTTTAATTCATGCGTTTAATTGGAAATAAACCCGGATTTTTGTCACATTAACAATACACATTGTTGATACAATTAAAAACGTTGTTGAACCAGTATTTCGTTGGTAACAATTTGTTTTGTTACTCTTGATTTTACGATATTTTTTTCTGTGTACAAACACAACTAAATATTTCTGAAATACTGATTAAATAGTGTAATTTAAATATTTAATGGTATAGATTTTTTTTTTGGTTTTTAGGAACCGGCACCATGATCAGAACCGGTATTCCCGGAATTATATCTGGAACGGGAAAACCGGGAAACCGGTACCAGAACCGGGAATACCGGTATTCCCGGAATTATATCTAGAACCGGAAAACCGGGAAACCGGTACCAGAACCGGGAATACCGGTATTCCCGGGAATACCGCTAACCGGGAAATGGGGGGCACTAATGTATACAAAAATGTAAAATTTATTTTTTTAAAAATTTAAAATAACAAGTAAGAGTTTTAAATTCGGCTGTGCCGAAAAAATCTAAATTTTTTAGTCCCCCGGTCCTAGTGCAGTACTCTGACTTCTTCTTGCATAAATTTGTTCCATTTGTTTAACAAAAATATAAAAAAACACGTAAAAAAATCGTGTTTTTCAGAGCTTGGTTTAGTTCCTCAAGGGGGAACTTTTTTCCCCCTGGTCCGATTTTGCTCATTTACGAACTTAACCTGCCTAGGACCGTAAGACATATTCGTGTCAAATTTCAGGAGGCTAGCTGTTTTGTTTTTGACTGCATCGTGCCATCTACAGACGGACTGACAGACGGACGGACATTCACAGAATGTCTTAGAATCGATCATGAACCGATTACCGATTCCGTTACAAACGGAATGATAAAGTGAGTATACTCCCATACTGTGGTTGGAGGGTACAAAAAAATCTAAACGGAAATGGGATCAAGAAAAACTAAACTCCTTTAAAGGAGAGCTCGCATTTGTGGATTGAAAAATCTTCTGCAGTTGTTTGGCAAAAACTACTAAATTTAATAATTTTATAGCCTCATCACTTTTTATACCCTCCACTTAGTGATAGAGGGTATATATAAGTTTGTCATTCCGTTTGTAACTCATCGAAATATCGGTCTGGGACCCCATAAAGTATATATATTCATGATGCCCGATCGATTTTAAGACATTCTAGCGATGTCCGTCTGTCCGTCTGTCCGTCTGTCCGTCTGTCCGTCTGTCCGTCTGTCCGTCTGTCCGTCTGTCTGTCTGTTGAAAATGCTCTCGCGGACAAAATATTGCACAGAGATGACTGAAACTTAACATATATATTGGAAGTTTTCCCGAGAAGTTTGGTATTGCATTTGAGCGATATCGGTTCAGCGGTTCAAAAGTTATGAACGAAAATGTAAGCACACCTCAAAAATTTCGGTACATTCAACATAACCTAAAAATACAAAATGCTTTAATTCGGCTTCTGGTTAACATATGTTAACATAATTGAACACCAAATGGTATTTAAACAAGTACGAACATATTTTTTTTCACAAAAAAATGAAAAAAATCGCGCTTTTTTTTTTTACCAAAATTTTTTTTCGCGGAAATTTTTTTTCAATTTTTATTTTTTTCAAAAGTAATTTCCTTTTAAATAAAGTTGTTTGCAATAATCTTTTTCAAATTGTGGAGGGTATCACTACATTCGGCAAGGCCGAATTTAACTTTTTTACTTGTTTAGTATTTCGGTTTTTGCTCGTTCGACAACGGAAAATTGATGATTTTCTTTTTATTCAAAGTAAAAAAAAACGTTTCCGCTGTACCCGGCACTGATAGTATATATGGGGTATTCCATGTCAAATCGGACACTTTGATTTTTTTTTTTTTAGATTTTCCCAATTTGCTTACAGTTTTTAGTACCCTTCGAAAACTCCTTCGTGGTAAATTTTCAGATATTTTTTGATGAGCCGTTCAAAAGATATCGAATTTTTAAAAATTGGTAGATTGTTCCTTTACTAAAACTTCTTTTACTCATAACTTCTTCAATAATGGTTCAAATTTAAAAAAAAAAAAATTCAAAATTTTTGTATTTTTACACCCTTTTTTTTAAAAAAAAACCCCAAAAAATTCTTAAAAGCGCTCTAGTATGCGATTTTTAAGTTTTAAAATTTAAATCTCATTTTCGAAAATGTTTGTACTCATCGATTTTTTTAAATTTTTTTGTGTAAAACTTCTATCGATTCTACAATTTTTTTGCCCAGGAGGATCGTGGGATAACGATTATTACTATTTTAAAATTTTTTTAAAAAAATTTTATAGTAATTTTCCAATCTTAAAATCATTTCTACTGCTCCAATGGTGCGTCATAGAGGGTTCATTTATAAGACCGACCCCGATTAATTGATACGTCTTAACATTTCTTTGGAACAACTAATACTCTATCTCCAATTTCTATGGGGCTCCCACACAAAACGATATTTTATAAAATTTGTTCCAACCGCTCTAACTGCCCTAATAGTGCCCTTAGAGCAACAAAATGTATGACCGACCTACAATATTTTTTTAGTTCAAACATTTTTTCTGAACCCACCTACCCTCTATCTTTAAATGTTAAGGCGGTCTCCATACAATTTTTTTTATTTTTTGTAAATTTGTTTTATTTAATCAGCTTCTGCCGGTCCAATGGTGCGTCCAAGAGGGGTCATTAGTGAGACCGACCCCCATTTATTTTTACCCTACAACATTTTTTCAAAACATACCTACGCCCTATCTCCACTCCCTAAGTAGGCTCCCATACAAATAACAGTTGGATCAAATTTTATAAAAATGTAATTTTGTATGGGAGCCTACTTAGGGAGTGGAGATAGGGTGTAGGTATGTTTCGAAAAAATGTTGTTGGGTAAAAATAAATTGGGGTCGGTCTCACTAATGACCCCTCTCGGACGCACCATTGGACCGGTAGAAGCTGATTAAATAAAACAAATTTACAAAAAATAAAAAAAAATGTATGGGGACCGCCTTAACAGTTAAAGATAGAGGGTAGGTGTGTTCAGAGAAAATGTTTGGACTAAAAAAATATTGTGGGTCGGTCTTACATTTGGTTGCTCTAGGGGCACTATTAGGGCAGTTAGAGCGGTTGGAACAAATTTAAAAAAATGTCCTTTTGTGTGGGAGCCCCCTTAGAAATTGGAGATAGGGTATAAGTTTGTTCCAAAGAAATGTTAAGACGTAAAAATTAATGGGGGTCGGTCTTATAAAGGACCCCTCTATGACGCACCATTGGAGCAGTAGAAATGATTTTAAGATTGGAAAATTACAATAAAATTTTTTCAAAAAATTTAAAAAAATTGTAATAATCGTTATCCCACGATCTTCCTGGGCAAAAAATTTGTAGAATTGATAGAAGTTTTACACAAAAAAATTTCAAAAAAATCGAAGAGTACAAACATTTTCAAAATTGAGATTTAAATTTTAAAACTTAAAAATCGCATACTAGAGCGCTTTTAAGAATTTTTTGGGACTTTTTTTAAAAAGTACTTAAAAAAACAAAAATTTTGAAAAAAAAAAATTGAAATTTGGACCATTATTGAAGAAGTCATGATTAAAAGAAGTTTGAGTAAAGGAACAAACTACCAATTTTTAAAAATTCGATATCTTTTGAACGGGTCATCAAAAAAATCTGAAAATTTACCACGAAGGAGTTTTCGAAGGGTACTAAAAACTGTAAACAAATTGGGAAAATCTAAAAAAAAGTTTTTTAAAGTGTCCGATTTCACATGGAATGCCTCATATATATTATTGATCAGTGATCGATTCTAAGACATTCAAGCGATGTCCGTCTGTCCGTCCGTCCGTCTGTGGAGACACGATACAGTCCAAAATAAAAGAGCTAGACTCCTGAAATTTGGCACGAATATGTCTAATTGTCATAGCCCGGTTAAGTTCGGAGATGGGCAAAATCGGAGCACGGGGGAAAAAGTTCACCCTTTGAGAACCAAACCAACCTCTGAAAAAACGCCATTTTTTATAGATTTTTTGTACTTTTGCTTAGCAAACGAAGCATTTTTTATGTCAGAAGAAGTTCAAAGTCCTGTAGTTAGATCCAGGAAGGTCCGTCTGACTGTCTGTTGAAAACACGATAACTTTTTAAAGACTTTATGGAGGCTCCAGAAGTTTAGAATATATATTGGGCATTTATCTGGTTAGGTTTGTATTGCAATCCAGTGAAATCAGTCCAGTGCACTGTGGCCGAAATCACTGATCTAGCGGCGTTTTAGTCAAAATTAAAAAATTAAAACTGATAAATGTTTTGCACTGTATCGATTGCCTATACTTTACAGAGAAAATTAACGTTTTCACTTTTGTTTTTCTCTTAATATTCGCACAGCTGTAAGCTATCAAATATACATTTTCTGCAGCAAGTGTATTAAAGGAATTTGGGGCCTAATTACTCAGTGAGTTTTTCTTGACACTTTTAAGTCAATTGTTTACACATTTTGAGCCAAAAAGTTTTAATTGAAAGTAAAAGGTATGTTTTAACTAAAAAATAAATGTTTGTGGCCTGTGTGTATCTAGTTTATTATTAGTTCATTATAGGAGTTTACATTTGTGATATTAACTATAGTTTCATGGACTGCAACTTTTGAAATTCGATCGTATTCGGTCCAATTCCTGTTTTGTTTATTATTTTGGGTTATTTTTGTTGTGACGTTTCAGTATGGCGTGCTAGTTCGCGCAAGTTGCTCGGTTTTTTAGGGTCCATCTGTTGTCCAAATTAACAGTATAAACGCGATACAGACCACAATTTTCAATCGATTTGGCTGAAATTTAAAATTTAAGTTTCTTTTATCGCAAGAACAAAACCTGTTAAATTTTGACAAAATCAATCCATGTTAACCCATAGCCCCCATGTAAATGTCCCCTTCAAGTTTTACTTAAATACCCCTAACAATAGTATTCAAGATATCCTCTTGAAATTCGACCAATAAATGTTTTTTATATTCATAAACAATCTCTCTAAATTTTAATGGAATCAGACCATTTTAATTTCTAATCCTCATACAAACCACCCTCCCAATATTCACATAAATTTCCCAAAATACATAAAAATAAATAAATATTGTTTAAAAATTAATTCTTTTTAAATTTTATAATCGCAAATAAGCATTAGTCTTTATTATTTTACATTTCCGAATTAAGCGCCGCTAGATTGGCCATTTCGGCCACTGTGCAGTGGTTCAAAAGTTATGAGCCAAAGACTGAATTTTGGCAAGTGTTTTCCGTGAATTTACGAGATAAAAAACGTGTTTAATTTCGAAAGACAATTCTAAGGATGCTGAAGCTTGGCATATATATTTATCGTTTCTCTGGCCTGGTTCGTATTAAATTCCATCCAAATCGGTCCGGTGCACAGTGGTTCCAAGTCCAAATCTAGCTGGACAAAATTATTTTATCACCGTTTTATATGTTTTTGGGGTCGCTGAGCTCAAAAAACATGTTTAAATTTTTCTAAGTCGATTACACTAATCGACAACTTTTTATTTTTTTTCCAATTTCAGTAATTCATTAATGACAAAAATGGTTAATATGCAGAACAGAAATATGAAATGCAAAAACTTATTTTTTTAAAGTTTTGTAATCTCTAAAAAAAAAAATTTTTTTGTCGAGAAGTGTAATTGAAAAAAACAAGTGAGAGTGTTAAATTCGGCTATGCCGAATTTTTTATACCCTCCAAAATGTAAAAAAAAATAAAAAACCAGTGAGAGTGTAACATTCGGCTGTGCCGAATCGTTTATACCCTCCAAAATGTAAAAAAAAAAACAATATAAAAAAATCCAGGGGCGTTTTTTTTTGGGGGGGGGGGGTTGGTGGGAGACGTTAGGGAGCACCTTCTCTTGCGATTTCGAACTTCATCTGAGAAAAGAATGCTGCATTTGTTTAGCAAAAGTACAAAAAACCCTGCAAAAAATGCGATTTTTATTAGGTTGGTTTAGTTCTCCAAGGGGGAACTTTTTTCCCCTTGGTCCGATTTTATCCATTTCCGAACTTAATCTGCTTAGGAATATAAGACAAATTCGTGCCAAACTTCGGAAGTTTAGCTCTTTTATTTTGGACTGTATCGTGTCCTCTACAGAAGGACAGACGGATAGACGGACGGACATTTTTGAATTTAGTCGAAGCGTGTAATTGGCCGCGGTTTAATAGGAAATATCACATTTAATGCTTTATTTAAGCTAAGCAAGCATAATTATGTTACCTAAAAGTTATCAAAAACTTACAAAAATTCGATACTTTATTTAAGAAAAAAAATTTTAGGCGAAAATCTATTTTCATATAAACTGTGATTAATTTTAAACTTGCAAAAACCTGCAAGAAATGTCTGCATGACAACGTTCAGTAATAAATTACCTATAAGTTGTATGTAGTAATTCGACATGATATGCCTGGATTCGGTTTTGGCAAGCTGCGGAAGTTTCATAAGTCCTCAAAAATATTGATATTATTGACCATACTTCAAAGTACAAAAAATGTAAGAAGAAGATCGATAATAAATTTCTTATTAATGTCCAGAATAAGTATAAATCTGTAGCTTTCTTGTACATAAACCGTTTTGAAACCATTGATGTAACATGGATAATATGATGTTATTAGTTGAACACTTATATATATATTATTTTTTTTTTAAATATTGGATACCAAAAATGGTTTTTCATTCGCATATTTAACAAAGTTAAAGACCTAATTCCAAAAAATGGTTATTAGTTTGATCAGAACACACCCTAAGCTTGCCCCTAGCACTATTAATTCCCAATTTTAAGGACACTAATTTTTGGACTTTTGTCCAGCTAGATTTTGATTTTGAACCAATGTGCGGTGGTTTAAAAGGTATTTGCAAAACCGTGGTATTTCAGATTAGTGTCACCATAAATCCACGTGTTGAACATGTTTTAAAAACATTTGAAAGTCACAAAAATATTTTACGACGTATTTTTGTCACGCAAATATATTTTTGCACTAAAAAATACACTCGAAAAAAATTTTACACTCAAAAAAATTAGTTAAATATTTTTTTTTTTCAAAAATTACTTAAAAAAATGTTTTTTACACAAAATAAAATATTTCTACTAAAAAATTTAATTTTTTACGTTAGAAAATTTACTATCACTTAAAAAGGGCATTGTGGAGGGTATTCATCGATTCGGCCAAGTCGAATTTAATTTTTCTACTGGTTTAAAAAAATATTTTTTATGTGGTTTTTTCATGCAAAAAATATATGTTTATTTTTATATCACAAATATTTTATAAAACACGGTCCGACAAAAATTGGTACTCAACTTGATGTAAAAAATTCTATATTTTCGACTTATGCCCGTTTCAAAAAAAAAAAAAATAATAAAATAAGGGGTATAAAGTCTTGAAAAATGAATTCAATCGCATTTGCATCAAATATGAATTTTTTAAAAAATATGTTTTTTTAGTGCTATCATATGTATACAAAAGGACAATTGTTAGAAGCATGCTGTTAATATGAAGACCAAAGGTCAGAAAATTAATTTTTTTCTGTGTTCTTTGGTGGAATTCGTGAAATATAAAATTCTTCTATAAAAAATTAAAATTTGAATTGATTGTACAAACTTTTCGGAATATTCGAACTATTGGTCTTACAAAAAGGCTGTTGAGCCCGCAAGAATACAAAGAGGGAATGAAATAACACAGCCCAAGCAAAGTTGACTGTCACTGGTTAATTTGCCGAGGACAAAATACTTTTAAATGACGCCTGATTTAGCAAACAGCTTTCGGACAAAAAGGTTCTTATTCAGATTTTAGTAAAATCCTCTATTGCAAATTCCCTCATTTTAATAGTTCGACATTTTTGCCTTAAATATAAAAATATTTCTTCCTTCCCCTAAATGGGTTAATATTATGAAAAACATAAAAAAATAATCTAAAACAGCTAAAGAAAAAAAAACTTAGTGACATGAAACTCAAAACACTGAAAACATAGAAACAAAAGCGTTGAAGTAACATTAACTTTAGCTGTTCATTCATTACAAATGCTAATTTTTCTCTTCTTTTTATATATATTTTTTCTTGTTGCAAGCAACTACTTTCAATAAAGGATGTATTCTCAAGTTTTTCGTTTTATTTCTACTGTCGTTTGTTAAAACTTAAGTCTACTATTACTTGTTAAAAGTTTCTTATGAACATAGCAGCGAAGCAGCAAAAAAAAGAAGCAAATTGTTTTTTACCATAAAATGAAAAGTGAAACTCACGTTTTTCTATTTCACAGCTTTAAACTATGTGACGAAGACAATGATGATGATGATGATGTTGATGGTGACGACAGGAATCATTAGGAGGAGATTTATTTGGTAAAATAGGGAGATTAAAGGAAAATAAGAATAGAAATCCAAATTCTTTCTTATTAAGAAGAAAATATGAGGAACTTAATTATTTTTTAAATTTTGTCTTACACCCAAAAAAAAAACGTAGGTATTCAATACTAAAAATTTAACTAAATTTTAGTCCAAAAGGACCTAGTGCAGAAATTGGTAACCAATACTAAATTGTTAACTAATATTATTCAAAACCAGTAAAAATTACTAATTTTAGTACTTTGAAGATACTAAAGTTAGTAACTTATTAGTAGATTTTGGTACAATATCAGTTACTAAACCTTTTACTGTAGAATTATTTTGAGTGTACAAAGTGCAGAATGATAAATCCCCAAAAAATATAATTTTTGTTTGTTTTTTTAACAAAAACCATGTTTTATTATAAATAACACCCTACTGATCTTAATAACAATAATAATGATGATGATGGTGACGTGGTTAATAATGGCGGTTGGTGATGGAAAACTTAAGAAAAACAAAAACTTACATTAAATTAGCATAATAATGATACAAATGATAGTGAGAGTAAACAAACAAGAGGTTGTTTGTCAGTTTTTTGTTTTTGTATTTTTTCAACAAAACGAAAACATAAATTTCATGTAAGGAAAAACTAAAATTTTGCTCAATTTTTGTTTTTTTTTTGTTTTTTTAAGTTATACCATAAACAATGATGACTTTAGAACCCTTTATAGATAGTTAATCTTTAAATAACACGAATTGCTTAACTTTAAAAACATAAACAAAAGAAAAACTCTTAAGAAAATTACATAAATATGTTAAAATTTTGAGTTTACTATATTAAGGTTTTTATTTGCATTTTGTTTCGTTTTTTTTGGGGGGCAATAAAGTATGTTGCTTAAGTCTTTTGTTTTTGTGGTAATGTGTGTGTTTTTTTGTTTATTCCTTTTTGCTTAAAGACAAGGTGTTGGCCCGTTGCTTAAGCTTAAGCTTAAGCTTAATCTTTTTTTTTTTTTTTTTTGGTTACTTTGTTGCAAATTTTTTTTTAGCTTAATGCAATTTAAGTATGTTAAAATGTTTTAAATTTTGTTGATTTTTAGTATTCATGTTTTTTTTCAGCATTTTACGTTTATGTAGCTTATTATAATTTGTTTAAAGTTTGTTGCCTAAGTCTTTTGTTTTTTTGGCAAACTTAATTAAGTTTTGATTTTAAAAAAATAATGATTATTACATTGTTTAACAAATGCTCCGAGTAAAAAAGTTTTTATAAATTATTAGGATACTAAATCGTTTATTCGTTAATCGATAAAGTATATTCGATATCGGTCTGGGTTCTCATAAAGTTTATACCAAGCTAAGTAAATGTTCCGTTTCAAATAATCGGTTACAGAACGCATTACATTATCCTGCAATAGATATTACTAAACATTCCAGAATTGATGAATTTTGTTTCAAATTGTCAAATAAAGTTCAAATCCAATCAGTTTAACCCCTGGCGCATTTAAATCAAAATTTTAATAGAAAATGTTCATAAAAAATTATAAATTTTGATCGAGTGGATCCATGGATTAAAATGTAATGATTTGTTTTACACTCAAAATATTTTGTAGGTAAAAACACATTGAAAAACACATTTAAAACCAGTGAATAAACAATTGAAAACCATTCCAGTAATTATTCATTTGTTTTAACAAACATCAACATTTACTGTTGACAAAATTTTCTAAAATAAATAACATTTAACATTAAAAAATAAACTTCTTTCATTCTTTTTTACCAACAAATTAAAAAAAAAAATAACTTACGAAAATATTAAAAATTAATGAAAGTTTTGTTATTTTTACCAACAAATTCAAAAAAAAAAAGCAGTAACCAACGAAAACATTAAAAATTAATGATTTCGTAGTTATTTTTTACAATTTTCTATTGAAATATTTTTTTAAAATTTTTTAATAACATTTTGGGAATTGATCCCGTAACCAACTACATTCTGGCCACACAATCTACCCATCATGCCAAAGTCACTTGAAACAAACATGTTTTTATATGTCTATAAAGAATTTTTTTAATTTTTTTTCTAAAAAAATAACCCACAAAGTAGGTAAAAACTAACGATATATCATTAAAAAGTACCAACAATTTAAAAAAATATATATTACTTACACAAATCATTAAAAATAAAATGAATAAACAGTAGTTTTTACTTGCAGAACAAAAATAAATGGCTTTAAAAATTAAATGTTAATGAAAGTCTTTAGTTTTTAGGATGTTATTTCTGAAACAAAACACAAAAGTAGTCATTAAAAAAACTGAACATCAAACAAATGTTTTTTCTTTAAAAAATTACTATGCGTAAAACTTTTTAAATAAACTACAAACAGTTAATGACATAATTTTTTGAGTGTATATGTGAGATATTTTTTTTTTTATTGTGGACTACTTTTTGAATATAACATCAACCAAATGGCCGCCTCTATTGGGCAGGGCAAAATGTGCGCTTTTTTGAGAATATTCATAACTTTTTAAAGCATCTCGAAATGTTGGTGTTGAGCTCGTCAATGGTTTGAGGATTGTTGATGTAGATTTTTCTTTTCCATAAAATAGGTCCGGAGTGGCCAAATCTGGAAATCCGGGTAGCCAGTAAAAATTCCATGGACCTGCGATGTCAGACAAAAACAGACCCTTAATTATTTTTGTGGGGTTATTTGAAAAGCAAAATTTACGCCAACTATCCCTCAGGTCATCGAAAAGCTGAAAAAAAACATTCATGCCGAAATCAACGCTAGATTGCCCAAGATGCTCGAAAACGTAATGAAAAAAAAAAAGCAGTGAAATGTAGCATAAAGAGACAGCTATTTGGTTTATGTTTAATTTAAAAAGTAATCCAAAAAAATTGTTAAATATATTTCAAAACAAAAATAATTAATTGTTAAAATTAAAAAATATCTTTTTTTAACTGGACAAATTATATTTTAGCTGGAAACTGGACCAGACCCAAAATAACAGGACAATATAGGCCATTCCCGGCCGTCTGGCAACGTCTTGCAATGTCACGTAATATGCAGTCAAGGGTTAATATTATAATTCCTAGAAACTCTGATTAATTTTTATTAAAAAATAAAAATTGTTTTATTCGACCTTTAAAATATTATATTTTGAGGATGTTTATTCTGGCTCGAGGTCATTATTTTCTTTACTAATTAAAACCATGATATTCTCATAGCATAATTTTCAAGAAAATTATTTTTTTGTTTTAAATTTATTTATGTTGGTAATTTTTGCAAGACTTAATCGACACGTGTTTCGGAATTTGTCGGATTCCATTGTCAAGATTATTTAGCAAAACTAGAAACGATTTACTACAAAGTAGCAAACGAATCTAATGACAAATCGTTTGTGCACAAACTAAAGTATTAATACATATTCGACTCTATCCACAATGGGAATTAGAAGGACGAAGAAATTGTACTATATTAGTAAGGCAACGATTGTCACTAACCAACAAAAATATTTAAAACATAAAACAATTTTTATTGTTTAATAAAAATTAAATATCAGAATTTGAATATGAGGCATTCCACACCAAATGTCCCGCTACAGAAAAACATGTGTCCCGTAAATTTCTGAATAGGTTGTATATTTAGATAGCCCTATATGGAACTAAGAAAATTGTGTTTTTGGTTTTTCTAATTTTCTAATTTTCAAAAACTGGGCTTAGAAGGCGTGGTCAAATATTGGAAAAATAGTCAAATTTGTGGCGAGTTGCCTTGATTAAATATTTACCATTTTTTAAAAAAGTCAATTTATCGAAAATCCGGCCACTTTTTTTTATTTTTTTTTAAAGTGTAGATGTTTGTCCATCCACACAAAAAAATCAGAAAAGCATTTTTCGTTTTTTTTTAGAAAATCGCATTTGAATTTTAAATTACATAACAATTTTGTAATTTGCTTGAATTTTCTTGTATTAACGTTGCGAATGAGTATTATTAATTGCAAGAATATTACTCATTCGCAACGTTAATACAAGAAAATACAAGCAAATTACAAAATTGTTATGAAATTTAAAATTCAAATGCGATTTTCTCGAAAAAAAACGAAAAATGTTTTTCTGATTTTTTTTTGTGTGGATGGACAAACATCTAAACTTTAAAAAAAAATTTAAAAAAAAAAGAAAAAAAAGTGGTCGCCCGTGTAAAAATCGATTAGATCTTGTCAGATCTACTTTTATCTAATTATATATGATTGCATCTGATTGTATATAATTATATCTGGTCAGATATAATTAAATGTCAATTTTGTGGCAATGTTGACCAAATCCGAGATATAATTAGATCTCGATTTTGGACATTTCAGATATAATTATATGCAATCAGATACGATCATATATGAACATATATGAACAGATCAGATAAGATCTAATACATTTTTACACGGGCGGATTTTTGATAAATTGACTTTTTTAAAAAAAGGGAAAATTTCAGAACGGGTTCTAAAAATTTCAAAAAAAAAAAAAATAATCCATAGCCCATACAAAACTATATAAGAATGTAAATTTTTAAGATTGTGGTGCATTCCGTTTTAGTGTGATAAATATTTAATCCATAGATGGGAATTTTTCATTACCATTGAAATTTAATTACCATTGGTTGATATCAATGGAAATGAAAAAAATTTCATTACCATTTAATTGTAATTAAATTTTTTTAATTGTAAAAATAATTACTAATGGTAATGAAATGCACCAATTGTTGAAAAACACCAATTATAATTGGATTCAAAACCATTGGTTGGCACATTTTTGTTTTTTTGAAAAGTTAAAAATTTAAACATCAAAGTATGTTTTTACAAAAAAAATATGAAAATGTTAAAGACAAAAAACAAAACGCAAATTAAAATTTCAAATATTGTGTTATACAAAGGCAATCAACGTGTGTTTGGTTTATAAAATGTGAAAAACTAAAACACCATATAACAAAAAACCACAGATTTTTCCAAATATTAACGATTTTGACAATATTGTGACGACTTTTACTAATGGTAATTATTTTTTTTAAGTGCTGCCATACCAATGGTAATTATTTTTTTTTTAATTTTCATTAGTAATTAAATTGATAAGTAATTTAATTGGTACAATTGATACAACCAATGGTAATGAAAAAAATTTCATTAACATTGACATCAATTAAATGGTAATTAAACCATCAATTAATTGGTCCCTTTAATTAATTAGTCCCATCTATGATTTAATCAAGGCAACTCGCCACAAATTTTACCATTTTTCCAATATTTGACCACTCCTCCTAAGCCCAGTTTTTGAAAAATTGAAAAACCAAAAACGCAATTTTCTAAGTTCCATATAGGGCTATCCATACAAGCTATTCAAAAATTTACGGTACACGTGTTGTTTTTCGCTGGACATTTGGTGTGGAATGCCTCATATGAAAATATGTATTATTTTTTGAAGCATTAATTTAAGATTGTCGGTTTTCAACACATTTGTTAAAAAAAAGTTTTTAAACGAAGTGACCGTGAAAAACTGTGAGTATTTCCACACTCTATGGTCAACCAACCTGAATTTTTATTTGAGTACCACTGCATATTTTAATTTTTACTTTTGCAACACTGTGTAATTTACAACCTAAAACCGTTAAAGCATTTTGCTTACACCATACGAACTGTTGGACTTTTATAATTTCTGGTGAAATTTGATGCAGAAAATATTTCTAGAACATTTTAACCCTTATACTAACGCACGTTTTAGTGGTGTTCTATAAAATGAAACCTTAAAATAGACGGAAGAGTGTTACTATATTTTAAGAAAAGCACCGCCAGTAAATTTCACTGCAGACATCTATTAACATGGTTTACCTCATCACAGATTTGATTTAATACAGTTTTGTTTGGATTATATTTTTTAAAATTTGAGTGGGCCAAAATAAAATAACTCGTTCTTAAAACTGAACGGATTTTTTGGTCTTCTAACGATATACTTTAAATTTTTTGATCCCATTCAAGATACACTTGGTTACCCCAAATTTGTTGCACAGTGCAATCAAAGAGAAAGACTTTTTCAAATTTTTTTATATACAAAATGAGTTTACAAAACACCTTCATTAGTAAATAAAATCGTAATTACTTGCAGTTTCTTTGCAATTTTCAACCAACATTTAAATATTAATTTAATTTAAATCGTAACCAAAAAAAATATAATATTTAAAAATAATTATGGGTGTAACCCATATTGCTTTTATTGTTTATTACTTATTAAATAATGTAAATTAGTGCTTATAAACAATATTTGTAGTTTGTTGCAAACTACACACAATAATTATGCATACAATTATTATAAATACAAAATTTTGTATTTCATGTTATGAATACAATTAAATATGTATTTCTCTCATAATTACTAATTTCATAATAGGAAATTTATTTTGTTGTATTGTATTTTAAACACTTTTTTGTTGTGGCAAATACTTTGTAGTGGTGCATTGATAAGTTTATTTCAGCTTTTTCTATGCACAGAAAAAAAAACTTGAGTATATTTTTAACACTATTGAGTATAAAAAATACTTAATTTTGCACCAGTTAACGATTTAATAATATTGAGTAAACTTTTATTAAAAAATTATTAAAGGCTTAATAAAAAATTTTAGTAAATTTTTAATTGACACAATTAAAACTTTACTTAAACTTTTAAGCTTTTTAAAGTAACTTATTAATTGTGTTAAGTAAAAATTTACTTAAAATGTATTAATTTATGTTTTTAAAAAATTTAAAAAAAGCCTTTTCAAACTTTACCAAATATATTTATGTCTTAAAAACATAGAAAAATTTCATAAAGTTGACTTCAAACTTTCATAAACATATACAAAAAACTATAAACTAAATGAGAATTCAAAACACAATGAGAATAAAATAAAATTAAAAAAAATTATTAAATTTGTATTAAATTATTTATTCAAATTTTATTTTTAATTGGCGCAATTAAAAATTTACTATTTTTTTTTTAATTTAAACAAATGATTACTCAAATTGTTTTGCTCAATATTATTTTCTGTGCATAATTTCTATTATTTTGTTAATAATTTTTTTTTTAATATTTTTGCAACTTTTTTTTATATGATTTTATACTGTTAAATTAAGTTTGAAATTTTAAATGAATTATTATTAGCAATAGTATTAAATTATTGGCTATTGTATGTGGTTATTGTTAAAATACACTTATCCCTGGTTTCACAAGTTAGTGACAGTGCTGAGATTATTACTATTAAGTTTCGCGTTGTTCAAACACCTTTCTTAGAATTTTTTTTGTAAATTTTTTATTAATTTAAAAATTAAAACTGTTCTTTTAGTAATATATTATTATATATGTTTTGCATTAACAACTGTTTTTAAAGTGTTGGTTTTAATGTATAAAAAAAAAATTATAAATTATAAAATCTGTAGTATTTATTAGCTAAGAAACACGCCCCATCATGGTTTGATCAAAAAAAAAATGTAGCTTTGATATATGTGAGCTTATTTGATTTATATTACAATTTTAAATAGGTGTTTATAATTAAATTATTGGTTTCAAATTAAAGGAAACAAAATTCAAAGTCTTAAAAGTTTTTCATGATAAAATGTTAATAGACATACGTGATTTTGACCAACATAAAATGATATGCGCTTTTAACTAGGTTTGCTAATCTAAATACATGATTTACTTCTTAACACCATATTTAATGACGTTGTAAGACCAATTTTTGAGACGTTTTTAATGTAGAAAAAGTCTAAGAATCCGAGAAATTTTTAACATGATAATGTTTTTAGGCTGGTGTCTAATTTTAAAAATGTTGCATGACGCCATCTCAGTTTGACTATATAAGCTAACAAGTAACAAAACAGAAAACAAGAATTACTATTTTCATTTGTTTAAAACTAAAAAGTTGAATAAATTGGGTTTGTAACTTTGGATAATAATTCACCTCGTGGTAAATAAAACCGTTTTTCATCAGCTGGTGAACAAAAAGTAACATAATTATTTTTCAACAAAAATTTTTTTTTTTCATAATTTTTTTTTTTTCATCAGTTTTTTTCCATCAAATTTTTTTTCCATAAAATTTTTTTTTTTCATCAATTTTTTTTCATCATTTTTTTTTTTTCATCTAACTTTTTTTTTCATCAAAATTTTTTTTTTTTTTATCAAATTTTTTTTTTGGCAATTTTTTTTTCATCAAATTTGTATACCCTCCAACCACAGTATGGGGGTATATTCACTTTGTCATTCCGTTTGTGACGCATCGAAATATCGGTCGGAGACCCCATAAAGTATATATGGGGCATTCCAAGCCAAATCACTCACTTTTAGACCCGACCCCTTTCGATTTATTTTATTTTTTGATATGTTTTAGTACTTATTAAATGCAACTTGGACACCAATTTTCAGCCTTTTATTTCAAGATGGTGTTGAGTAATCAATTTCTCAAAATGGCGATTTTCTCAAAGAAAATAAAAAATTGATATTTTTAATTAATTTTGACCATTAAAAAATATAAATATTTTAAAAAAAGTTGTACAACGTTTTGTTGGTATTTAAATGTAGTTTTAGAAAAAAAATATGAAAAAATTATTCGAAGTAATTATCACTTATTTTTTGAAGTTTAAAAATTAAAATCGACTTTTTGAAAAAGTCCTAAACCTTCGATTTTTTTGTAAAAAACTATAAAAATTCTACTATAAATTACACAACTTTTAAGCTATAATTCGAGATGTGATCACAACTCTTTCTTTTTTTTTTTAATTTTTAAAATTGAACCTTTTATTTTTTAGCTCTGGTTTATTTTATATGGTGCTCAAAAAAAGAAATAAATTGGTAGATATTGAACCTAGCTTACCCTAGATATATTCATTTCGAGGTAGAAATACGTCTAACAAAACTTTAGGACGATCGGAAATGGGTAAGGCGTTTAGCATGGTCCTTGAAGTTTAAAGAACGGAAAAATATGATTTTTTTCTGTATTCGCAATTTTTTTGGTATTTCAAGTCAAGTTTTAATTCAAGTGACTACAGAATTATGATGTGGAGTAAAATTCCTTTCTAATAAGGTACTAAAAACTAAAATCGGTTGAAAATCAGCCAAGTTATTATAACTTCCCCAGGCATCTAGCTTGTGTCATACCACTTGATTAAAGAATACGAGTCCCTTTTTTTAAATTTATTGAAATTTTCTACTGTAATAACAATTTTTCATTATTCATGTTTTAGTGTAATATTTTTTTGGTTTTTCCAAATTTTAAAACAAAAAAAAAAAAATTTGTTAAATAGAGATTTCAAAAGGGTGTTGAAAATGCAGGCATTTTTAGCATTAATTTAAAACATGTTAGCAAACTACAATACGAAAAATACTTGTCATCTAATTACATTTGAACTTGAAGAATAAAAAAATGTTATTACAGTAGAAAATTTCCATGAATTTCAAAAATCGGATTGTATTGCTTAATCAAGTGGTCTGCCATACTTTAGATGCCTGGGGAAGTTGTAATAACTTTGCTGATTTTCAGCCGATTTTAGTTTTTGGTACCTTAGTAGAGAGACATTTTACTCAGTATTATAATTCTGTAACCACTTGAATTTAAACTTAACTTAAAATACCAAAAAAATTGAGAAAACAGAAAAAAATATATATTTTTCCTTGTAATCCGTTTTCTACACTTCAAGGCCCATGCGCAACGCCTTACTCATGTCCGATCGTTCGTAATTTTTGTGAGGTGTATTTCTACCTCGAAATGAATATATCTAGGGTAAATTTACCTACCAATTTAATTTTTTTAGAGCACCATATTAAATAAATCAGAGCCAAAAAATAAAAGGTGCAATTTTAAAAATTTAAAAAAAAAATAGAAGGAATTGTGATCAAATCTCGAATTATGGCTTAAAAGTTGCGTAATTTGGAGTAGAATTTTCTTTAGTTTTTTACAAAAAAAATCGAAGGTTTCGGACTTTTTCAAAAAGTCGATTTTAATTTTTAAACGTCAAAAAATAGGTGATAATTACTTTGAATAATTTTTTCGTATTTTTTTCTAAAACTACATTTAAATACCAACAAAACGTTGTCCAATTTTTTTTAAAATATCTATATTTTTTAACGGTCAAAATTAATTAAAAATTTCGTTTTTTTATTTTTTTTTTAGAAAATCGCCATTTTGAAAAATTGATTACTCAACACCATATTAAAATAAAAGGCTGAAAATGGGTGTCCGAGTTGCATTTAATAAGTACTAAAACATATCTAAAAATAAAATAAATCGAAAGGGGTCGAGTCTAAAAGTGAGTGATTTGGCTTGGAATGCCCCATATATATTATTGATCTATGATCGATTCTAAGAAATTTTATGAATGTCCGTCTGTCTGTAGATAACACAATGCAGTACAAAATAAAACAGCTAGACTCCTGAAGTTTGACACAAATATGTGTCATGTTCATAGGCAAGTTAAGTTCGTGAATGGGCAAAACCGATCCTGGGGAAAAAAAGTTCCCCCTTGAAGAACTGAACCAACCTCTGAAAAAATGCACTTTTTTTTAATGTTTTTTTTTGCATTTTTGTTAAATAAATGAAACATTTGGTGTATTTATAGCGATAGGAACGTGCTTTCAACGTCCCCAACCATCACCCACCCCCTCATCCCAAAACGCCCCTGAAATTTTTTTTTTTACATTTTGGAGGGTATAAAAGATTCGGCACAGCCGAATTTAACACTATCACTTGTTTTTTTTTTCATAAAATTTTTTCTTTTTCATAAATTTTTTTTTTTTCATCAAATTTTTTTTTCTCTTCATCAATTTTTTTTTTCATCAAATTTTTTTTTTCCATCAAATTTTTTTTTATCAATTTTTTTTTTCATAAAACTGTTTATTCATTAAAACATTTTTTTTTCATTAAACCTTTTTTTTCATAATTTTTTTTTCATCAAATTTTTTTTTCATCAAATTTTTTTTTCCTCAAATTTTTTTTTATAAATTTTTTTATCATATTTTTTTCATAAATTTTTTTTCATCAAATTTTTTATTATCAATTTTTTTTCTCACCAAAAATTTTTTTTTTTCATATTATTTTTTTCATCAATTTTTTACATCAAAAAATTTTTCTTTTCATCAAAAAAATTTATGAAAAACTTTTTTTCATTAACATTTTTGTTCACCAAAAATTTAGGGTTCATTAAATTTTTTTTAACATAATATTGTTTTTCGTGAAAAAAAATCATTTTTTTAAACCAAAACTACTTTTTTACCAAGTCTAAGCTTTTCGCATAAAAACTGTCCATTTGTTTATCAAATGTACATAAAACAAGTGGGAGTGTTTGTTTGTTGCCAAGTCTTTTATACTCTCCAAAATATAAAAACACTTTTTTGCACTTATTTTTGCACTCACTTAGAAAATATACAGCTCTTTTGGTTTTTTAATGGGGTCCTCGACTGATATTTCAATTCGTTTTGCATGGAATATCAAAGTAATATAACATTATTTTTCTAAAAAAAACCTTGCTTTGGCAAGTACACCCAAATCTTCCACAAAACATCATCACGATTTAATGTTTTGGGAAGAGTACAAAATTCGCAGGCATTTTTATATAGAAAAAGTCTCAGAATCTGAGACATTTTTCTTATAGAAAAAGTCACTGAAACTGAAACATTTTTCTTTTAGAAAAAGTCTCAGAATCTGAGACATTTTTCTTACAGAAAAAGTCTCAGAATCTGAGACATTTTTCTTATAGAAAAAGTCTCAGAATCTGAGACATTTTTCTTATAGAAAAGTCTCAGAATCTGAGACATTTTTCTTATAGAAAAAGTCTCAGAATCTGAGACATTTTTCTTATAGAAAAAAGTCTCAGAATCTGAGACATTTTTCTTATAAAAAAAAAAGTCTCAGAATCTGAGACATTTTTCTAATAGAAAGAAGTCTCAGAATCTGAGATATTTTTCTTATAGAAAAAGTCTCAGAATCTGAGACATTTTTCTTACAGAAAAAGTCTCAGAATCTGAGACATTTTTCTTATAGAAAAAGTCTCAGAATCTGAGACATTTTTCTTATAGAAAAAGTCTCAGAATCTGAGACATTTTTCTTATAGAAAAAGTCTCAGAATCTGAGACATTTTTCTTATAGAAAAAGTCTCAGAATCTGAGACATTTTTCTTATAGAAAAAGTCTCAGAATCTGAGACATTTTTCTTATAGAAAAAGTCTCAGAATCTGAGACATTTTTCTTATAGAAAAAGTCTCAGAATCTGAGACATTTTTCTTATAGAAAAAGTCTCAGAATCTGAGACATTTTTCTTATAGAAAAAGTCTCAGAATCTGAGACATTTTTCTTATAGAAAAAGTCTCAGAATCTGAGACATTTTTCTTATAGAAAAAGTCTCAGAATCTGAGACATTTTTCTTATAGAAAAAGTCTCAGAATCTGAGACATTTTTCTTATAGAAAAAGTCTCAGAATCTGAGACATTTTTCTTATAGAAAAAGTCTCAGAATCTGAGACATTTTTCTTATAGAAAAAGTCTCAGAATCTGAGACATTTTTCTTATAGAAAAAGTCTCAGAATCTGAGACATTTTTCTTATAGAAAAAGTCTCAGAATCTGAGACATTTTTCTTATAGAAAAAGTCTCAGAATCTGAGACATTTTTCTTATAGAAAAAGTCTCAGAATCTGAGACATTTTTCTTATAGAAAAAGTCTCAGAATCTGAGACATTTTTCTTATAGAAAAAGTCTCAGAATCTGAGACATTTTTCTTATAGAAAAAGTCTCAGAATCTGAGACATTTTTCTTATAGAAAAAGTCTCAGAATCTGAGACATTTTTCTTATAGAAAAAGTCTCAGAATCTGAGACATTTTTCTTATAGAAAAAGTCTCAGAATCTGAGACATTTTTCTTATAGAAATAGTCTCAGAATCTGAGACATTTTTCTTATAGAAAAAGTCTCAGAATCTGAGACATTTTTCTTATAGAAAAAGTCTCAGAATCTGAGATATTTTTCTTATAGAAAAAGTCTCAGAATCTGAGACATTTTTCTTATAGAAAAAGTCTCAGAATCTGAGACATTTTTCTTATAGAAAAAGTCTCAGAATCTGCGACATTTTTCTTATAGAAAAAGTCTCAGAATCTGAGACATTTTTCTTATAGAAAAAGTCTCAGAATCTGAGACATTTTTCTTATAGAAAAAGTCTCAGAATCTGAGACATTTTTCTTATAGAAAAAGTCTCAGAATCTGAGACATTTTTCTTATAGAAAAAGTCTCAGAATCTGAGACATTTTTCTTATAGAAAAAGTCTCAGAATCTGAGACATTTTTCTTATAGAAAAAGTCTCAGAATCTAAGACATTTTTCTTATAGATAAAGTCTCAGAATCTGAAACATTTTTCGTATAGAAAAAGTCTCAGAATCTGAGACATTTTTCTTATAGATAAAGTCTCAGAATCTGAAACATTTTTCGTATAGAAAAAGTCTCAGAATCTGAGACATTTTTCTTATAGAAAAAGTCTCAGAATCTGAGACATTTTTCTTATAGAAAAAGTCTCAGAATCTGAGACATTTTTCTTATAGAAAAAGTCTCAGAATCTGAGACATTTTTCTTATAGAAAAAGTCTCAGAATCTGAGACATTTTTCTTATAGAAAAAGTCTCAGAATCTGAGACATTTTTCTTATAGAAAAAGTCTCAGAATCTGAGACATTTTTCTTATAGAAAAAGTCTCAGAATCTGAGACATTTTTCTTATAGAAAAAGTCTCAGAATCTGAGACATTTTTCTTATAGAAAAAGTCTCAGAATCTGAGACATTTTTCTTATAGAAAAAGTCTCAGAATCTGAGACATTTTTCTTATAGAAAAAGTCTCAGAATCTGAGACACTTTTCTTATAGAAAAAGTCTCAGAATCTGAGACATTTTTCTTATAGAAAAAGTCTCAGAATCTGAGACATTTTTCTTATAGAAAAAGTCTCAGAATCTGAGACATTTTTCTTATAGAAAAAGTCTCAGAATCTGAGACATTTTTCTTATAGAAAAAGTCTCAGAATCTGAGACATTTTTCTTATAAAAAAAGTCTTATAAAAAAAGTCTGAGACATTTTTCTTATAGAAAAAGTCTCAGAATCTGAGACATTTTTCTTATAGAAAAGAGTCTCAGAATCTGAGACATTTTTCTTATAGCAAAAAGTCTCAGAATCTGAAAAATTTTTCGTTTAGAAAATGTCTCAAAATCTGAGACATTTTTCTTATAGAAAAAGTCTTAGAATCTAAGACATTTTTCTAATAGAAAAAGTCTCAAAATCTGAGACATTTTTCTTATAGAAAAAGTCTCAGAATCTGAGACATTTTTCTAATAGAAAAAGTTTCAGAATCTGAGACATTTTTCTTATAGAAAAAGTCTCAGAATCTAAGACATTTTTTATAAAAAATTCTCCAAAACTGAGACACTTTTCCTGTAGACAAATTATTAGAATTTCCTTTACACACCGCCTGTAATTCCGTGCCTGACGTAATTTTAAAATTTTTCAAATTTCTTATTTATTATTTCTTACGTAAATTATTTAAAAAGTGTGTAACATTTAGCATTTCAAGAAAAAAATATTAAATTTAATTAAAATTTCTAAGAAATCTTTTATGTAATTTCATAGTTAAAAAGAAATTTAAATTTAATTATAAAAATTTCTCTCAAACTTTATATACATTTTAATCAGAAAATATTTATGCATATAAAAAAGAAAATCAAGTTTTGGTCTTAAAGTAATTACACCAAACGTACAATATTTTATATTTATTTACACACATTTTTTTTCTTTACCGGTAATAACAAATTACATCCGTTTTTTAATTTTTTCTCCACCTCTAAGATTGTAGACTAGTAAAAATTATTATTCTTGTTTTTATTTATTTTTTTTTTTATTTAATAATAAATTATATTTTTATTGTTAGTAACATTATTTTCTAGTTGTTGCTGTTATTGTAAAACAATAAATCATAATTGCTAACAGATTTGCCTATATTAGTTCACAACCAACAATGTGGACTGAACGGAGACTTGGTTTAAAACAAATACAAAAATATGTAATGCAAGAGGGCGAGTTTTATATTTAGTTAAAAACTTGCTAGTTTATTAGGGTGGCACTTTGTACAGTTGTTCAAAATTTATATTTATAAATATTTGTGCTGATGCAAAGTGGGAGAAATGGCTAAATATTTGGAAATTATTAATCCCTTTTGTAAGTACTGGACCGATAGCCATGAAATTTGAAATGATCATAGCTAACGAGCTTAAGTTTGAAAGTTGGAGCCCAGCTGTTGAACAGGGGTGGCAGTAGAACCCCCATAGTAGGGAACCTTTTGCATACGAACACTTTAAACTGTTGCCATTTTTATACCCTCCACTCTAGTGATAGAGGGTATATATAAGTTTGTCATTCCGTTTGTAACTCATCGAAATATCGGTCTGGGACCTTATAAAGTATATGAGGCATTCCACACCAAGTGTCCCGCTACAGAAAAACATGTGTCCCGTAAATTTTCTGAATAGGTTGTTTGGATAGCCCTATACGGAACTAAGAAAATTGCGTTTTTGGTTTTTCTAATTTTCAAAAACTGGGCTTAGAAGGCGTGGTCAAATATTGGAAAAATTATCAAATTTGTCGCGAGTTGCCTTGATTAAATATTTATCACATTAAAACGGATTTTTTTTCAAAAGTAATTTCCTTCCTTTCCAACATTCGGCAAGGCTTTCTTAAATAAACGGGAAAACGGAATTTTTTCGTTTTTTGAGGAATTTCACATTTTTTCAAAGGAAACTATATAAACATTTTATACATGTCGAAAGGTTTTTTGAAGGCCTATCCAATCCCAGCAAAAACATGGTAATCAGTTGTGAAAAGTAATCAGTACCAAGTACATTATTTATAATGAGTACCCATTACCATTAACATTATTTTAAGCCCAAAAGTAACTAATTCTCAGTAATATGTTATAAAAGCACCTCTAAGTAATAATATCTTCTTGCACTTGCAGTTTTTAACCTTTACAATTAAATTAACTTAAAAAGTACTTAAGAACTTAATAAAAATTACGCAATTTTTAAGTTTTAGTCAAAACAAGTTAAATTTTAAAAGTTTTAATTAGAGATGGGCACATGAGCAGATTAGAGCGTGATTCACGTGATTCACTCGTGATCACGTGTGAGTGTGACTGGATTCAATTTTACTCACGTGATTGTAAGTGAGTGTGAGTGGAGAAAAAAATTGCGTGAGTGAGTGTGCGTGATTAAGATTTTTGCGTGAGTGAGTGTGCGTGAGTGAGTGTGAGTCAAAAATCACTCACGCGCCCATCTCTAGTTTTAATTAACTCTTTATTTTACTTCTTATTGGTAATGGGTTTTACTCCTTATTTGTAATCCGATGCAGTAACTACTTATTTATCTCCATACTCTTCACTAGTTATTTTTGTCTCACGCCCTTGTTAAAATAATTAGTGTTTCATTCAATAAGTAACTACTTATTAACATCTGTTTCGGATTACAAAACCCATTACTAGTAATGCCAATTTTTGCTGGGATAGTGTATCGATCGTGTCCAAATTCGGCTTCGTTAAGTTCATTATTGTTAAAAATATATAATCGTTGGGGTAGTTTATATGGAAATGTATATGCGTCCGACCACCAAAAACATATATAATAATCTCAATCAAAATTAAGCTGACCCGTATTCTTTAGTTTGGAGTAATTCCTGCGAATTCGGCTTTTAACGGATTTTCCCGAAAGCTCTTATTTTTTCATAAGGTGCAACCCATTTGAAAAATTTGAGATTGGGCAACTACAAAAACAAGGTAACTCCTATTTTTCCCGCTCATTCCCATATTCAAGTTTCAGGACAATCGGTGGTTGCCTTTGTGAAAGACCTTCCTTCCCGGTGAAAAATGTTCGTATATGGAAACATATACGAGGATATATGGCTACATATATGAAGATATATGACCATATATGAACCAAATATGGACACATATGTACATTAGGGTGGTTTTTTATTTTATTTTTTTTGGAATTTAGAGGAGCGCGCAGCGGATTTTTGTGACATTTGATGTTAAAATAATTGTGTAAAAATTTGAGCTAAATCGGATAAAATTAACCCGAGGCGCAAGGAGGTCAAAGTTTCGAGAAAAAGCCAAAATGGCCAAATTTTGAAAAAACTTAAAAAAATGTAAATTTTGAAGAAATAAAAAAAATAAAAATTTTTTTATTTAACTTTCTTGCAATAATACTCAGAAAAAATTATCTTAACTTTTTATGACGGCAGTAACACTTCCAAACATGAAATACAAAAATTACCATGCATTTTGGGGGGTACCTGATATAAGTGTTTTCGATTTTTTGAAAATTTTATTAAACAAAAAAATTAAATCTTACTATTCTATAGCAATGGATTATTAAATACATCCTAAGGCTTAAATATTTAAAAAATTGGGGATATCCATCGACTCAATTTTTTTTTGGAGTCATTTGAGTTTTGCGGATTTCAAGGAGTCAAATGACTCCAAAAAAAAATTGAGTCGATGGATATCCCCAATTTTTTAAATATTTAAGCCTTAGGATGTATTTAATAATCCATTGCTATAGAATAGTAAGATTTAATTTTTTTGTTTAATAAAATTTTCAAAAAATCGAAAACACTCATATCAGGTACCCTCCAAAATGCATGGTAATTTTTGTATTTCATGTTTGGAAGTGTTACTGCCGTCATAAAAAGTTAAGATAATTTTTTCTGAGTATTATTGCAAGAAAGTTAAATAAAAAATATTTTATTTTTTTTGTTTTTACAAAATTTACATTCTAGCAAATATCAAATAATCAATTTAATGTAATTGCCTACTGATGACGTAGAAGTGGCTACAGAAACCATGGTCTAGGGTAAATCCACATTTAATTTAATCTTTAGAAGACACAATTTTCTTCTTCAATCAGAAAAACACAAACAACAAATTAAATACACTTGGCTTACGCCGAAAAAAATATAATAAATATAGAAATACTGACAAATGTCGCTCGTGTGAGCAATTCACTTTAACTATGCGTTACTGTAGTGTGAAGAACAAAAAATTCTCTGCTATAGTAAAGTTTGCATAAAATAAAGTAAATGAAAGATTAAGAAAATTGTTGTTGGTCTCTAGATTAAATGCATTGCTTGAGTTAGAGAAAAAGCTTTTCTGTATACGTCACACACGAAACCTACTGTGAGTTAAAAACAAACGACGTTTAGTCACTGATGTTTATACACCGAGTATAGCCTAGTGGTTATGGCTTCGGCTTACAAAACATGAGAGATTTTAACGACACAGGTTCGAAGCTCATGTCAGGCTAGTCTGTTGATAAAAAAACATATAAAGAATTTTTCTAGCAAATATCAAATAATCAATTTAATGTAATTGCCTACTGATGACGTAGAAGTGGCTACAGAAACCATGGTCTAGGGTAAATCCACATTTAATTTAATCTTTAGAAGACACAATTTTCTTCTTCAATCAGAAAAACACAAACAACAAATTAAATACACTTGGCTTACGCCGAAAAAAATATAATAAATATAGAAATACTGACAAATGTCGCTCGTGTGAGCAATTCACTTTAACTATGCGTTACTGTAGTGTGAAGAACAAAAAATTCTCTGCTATAGTAAAGTTTGCATAAAATAAAGTAAATGAAAGATTAAGAAAATTGTTGTTGGTCTCTAGATTAAATGCATTGCTTGAGTTAGAGAAAAAGCTTTTCTGTATACGTCACACACGAAACCTACTGTGAGTTAAAAACAAACGACGTTTAGTCACTGATGTTTATACACCGAGTATAGCCTAGTGGTTATGGCTTCGGCTTACAAAACATGAGAGATTTTAACGACACAGGTTCGAAGCTCATGTCAGGCTAGTCTGTTGATAAAAAAACATATAAAGAATTTTTCTAGCAAATATCAAATAATCAATTTAATGTAATTGCCTACTGATGACGTAGAAGTGGCTACAGAAACCATGGTCTAGGGTAAATCCACATTTAATTTAATCTTTAGAAGACACAATTTTCTTCTTCAATCAGAAAAACACAAACAACAAATTAAATACACTTGGCTTACGCCGAAAAAAATATAATAAATATAGAAATACTGACAAATGTCGCTCGTGTGAGCAATTCACTTTAACTATGCGTTACTGTAGTGTGAAGAACAAAAAATTCTCTGCTATAGTAAAGTTTGCATAAAATAAAGTAAATGAAAGATTAAGAAAATTGTTGTTGGTCTCTAGATTAAATGCATTGCTTGAGTTAGAGAAAAAGCTTTTCTGTATACGTCACACACGAAACCTACTGTGAGTTAAAAACAAACGACGTTTAGTCACTGATGTTTATACACCGAGTATAGCCTAGTGGTTATGGCTTCGGCTTACAAAACATGAGAGATTTTAACGACACAGGTTCGAAGCTCATGTCAGGCTAGTCTGTTGATAAAAAAACATATAAAGAATTTTTCTAGCAAATATCAAATAATCAATTTAATGTAATTGCCTACTGATGACGTAGAAGTGGCTACAGAAACCATGGTCTAGGGTAAATCCACATTTAATTTAATCTTTAGAAGACACAATTTTCTTCTTCAATCAGAAAAACACAAACAACAAATTAAATACACTTGGCTTACGCCGAAAAAAATATAATAAAAATTACATTTTTTTAAGTTTTTTCAAAATTTGGCCATTTTGGCTTTTTCTCGAAACTTTGACCTCCCTGCGCCTCGGGTTAATTTTATCCGATTTAGCTCAAATTTTTACACAATTATTTTAACATCAAATGTCACAAAAATCCGCTGCGCGCTCCTCGAAATTCCAAAAAAAATAAAATAAAAAACCACCCTAATGTACATATATGAACAAATGTGTGGTCATACATAATTATGTATGAATCATATACGTCCATATATATACGTAAAGTGAACCCATATGTAAATATATGGCATACATGAACATATATGAAGCATATATGATCATTAGAGTGTCCCTTATTTTGGAAATGTTGGAAATGTTGAGACGGTACCCCCTCATTTTTTTCCTTTTGACTAAAAAATAACTCAGCAAAAATTTTACGCCCCTACGACCACGCCTTCCCTACGCGACGGGGCCGTAAAGAGCGGGCCTTAAAAATCATTTTTCCATACAAAGCAAAAAAATTTTTTTTTGTTTTTAATTTTTTTTGTTATTAATTATAATATTACTTGGTTATCTTATTCACGACAAAAAATTTGATTTTGGTGGGATGAGGCTTTCAGTTTTAAAAAAATTTTCGAAAAAAAAATTTAGAGCTTTTGGGGTCCTACAGTAAAAATTTTTAAAAATTTTTTTTTTTTTAGTTTTGACCAGCAACGGTTTTAGCTGTAATGTTGCTTTTAATGATATATATTCATAAAAAAATATTACTCATATCTGTGACATCTTGAGCGTGTATCGAAAAACATCAAAAATGCATTTTTTTACCCTTTTTTAGATCACGATAAAGATGTCACAGATAGGAATAATATTTTTTTATGAAAATATATCATTAAAAGCAACAATTCAACTAAAACGGTTGCTTGTCAAAACTAAAAAAAATATTTTTTAAAAAATTTTTACGGCGCTATGAAATAGCCCCCAAATGAAAAAACACCCAAACAAGAAATGAAAGAGCCCCCAATGAAATAACACCCAAAAAAAATGAAATAAGATCCAAGAGTAAAAATTGAAATAACTCTCAAACAAAATGAAAAAACACCCAAGCATAAAATGAAAAAATCCCCAAATTTTGGATTTTATTTCATAATGAAATAACCCTCAAAATCAAAAATGAAACTGCCCCCAACGAAAAAGTCCCCAACAAAATTAAATAAGGCCAAAATTCAAAAACCTCTATTTTTGAAATATATGTTTGTGTTTAAAACTTGATTATTTTCGCTTACTTTGCACTGCTTGCCTTCAAACTTAAGGGTGCACTTTCCCGTTCGTTTGAAATTACGTCTATCTGAAGCTACAAAATTGTTTTTTTTTTTGCACATTTTTTTGTAAGCCGTTGAAAGTAGTAGTAGCGAAAATGCTTTTTAGATAGCATATAAAATTGTTGTAAAAAGTGGTTCATTCAAAAATTTAATAACAAAAATCGCCGCAATTTTTTCTATGACATTTTCCCATGAACCGCTTTTTCTGAATTCGTAATTCTGCGATTTTGGTTAGAAAATACACTTGATGAGTATGTTGTATTCTGAGTTTTGAATACAACATATTTCGTTAGAAAATAAAGTTTTTGTAAAAAGCGCCGCAGGCGAAAATTTTGTACCAAAAATCGCGGCGATTTTTGGTACCAAAAATTTCGCATGCGGTGTAAGTTGTTTAAAACACGCATTTGTGTCTTCTGATAAGTTATGCTATATTCACATTAATTTTTTTGAACTATTTTAAGCACTTAAACATGTTTAAGTGATTAAATAAGTTAAAACAAAAATAATGCGAATTTGGTAATAGATTCGTCACGTTCGAAAAAAACTGGAATTTTATACTTCAGGATCTACACTACAACACTTTCTATCAAAAACTTAACTTAAAAACTATTATTAGAATTATATTTTTACTTACTGAACTATTTTAATATGTAAAAAACTTGTCAAATGCTAGTTTTTAATAAATAAAATAACTCCCATAAAATGAAATAGCGCCTAAAGACAAAATTAAATGAAACGGCGTACGGACATAACGCCCAAGTGCATATCGCCCAATTTAAAAAAGTCATTCCACCCAAAAAAAATGTGTGTTAGTTGTTGTTGCAAATTTTTTTGGACGATATGGCCATTATTTTTGGTATTTTAACAATTTTCTTTAAATTAATATAAATTATCAAAATGTCATATTACCCAAATATCAAAATGTTGAATTTATAATATTGTTTTTTAACACAATATTTTAAAGCTTTTATGTGTAGCCGGCCTTCGGCCGGGCTTAGGGATTACAAAATCCATGCATTAAACCCACCCTCTCCGCAAAGTAAAGTTTTCTAGGGTAGTCAGCCTTTACGCCATCAAATTTGTTATGCCTCAAAGAGGCCTGATAACCAAAATAGCTTTGGTTTGCAGAGAGGGTGGGTTTAATGCATGGAGTATGTAATTCCTAAGACCGGCCGAAGGCCGGCTACGCAGAAACCTTTATTACAAAAAAACAAATCATAGAAGCCGTAATTTCGACATTTCGCCCAAAAAAAAATAATTTGGATTTTTTGACAATTTTGTTTTGGGAGAAATAACATTTTTAGACCTATCATTTTGGGCTATATGTCGTTGCTTGGGCGATATGACATTTACGGTTTTGGGCGATAAGACCATGGGCGCTATGTCCGTACGCCAAATGAAACAACCCCCAAAATGAAAAATCTTGGGGATTATTTCATTTGGGTGTTATTTCATAATGAAATAGACCCCAAAAAATATATGAAATAATCCCCCAAAAAAATGAAATAAACCCCAAAATTTTTTTCGTAATTTTTTTGGGTGTTATTTCATTTTTTCGTTTGGGGGCTATTTCATAGCGCCAATTTTTACTGTAGGACCCCAAAAGCTTTTTTAGAACTGAAAGCCTCATCCCACCAAAATCAAATTTTTTGTCGTGAATAAGCTAACCAAGCTATATTATAATTAATAACAAAAAAATTTAAAATCAAAAAAAAAATTTTTTGCTTTGTATGGAAAAATGATTTTTAAAGCCCCGCTCTTTACGGCCCCGTCGCGTAGGGAAGGCGTGGTCGTAGGGGCGTAAAATTTTTCCTGAGTTATTTTTTAGTCAAAAGGAAAAAAATGAGGGGGTACCGTCTCAACATCTCCAAAATAAGGGACACTCTAATGATCATATATGCTCACAAATATGTTTGTATATGTACATGTATGCCATATATGTGTGTACATTAGAGGTGTCCTTAAAAACGAAAATCATCTTTTTACACCTGGTAGGGTCCTAAATTGTTCTTTAGTATCTAAAAATGAGTGAGCCAAAATTTGGGGACAATCGGCTAAAAATAACTCGTGCCGAAAATGGATTGAAGTTTTGGGGCATTCTTATATGAAAGAAAAACCCCTTTTTTGTAGTTTTTGGTAAAATGTTAGTATTTGTTATTTTTTGTTAATTTTTTTGTGAAATAATATGAAAATGGTACTAAATTACCTTTCCAAAAAGACTAATAAAATTAAATTCGGATAAAAAACAAGCATTTTACGCATACATGCCCCAGACCATTGTATGGGTTTTAAAGCCAGAATTTCAAAATTTTCAAAATTTTTAGGCAAAAAAATAAAAAAAACTTAATTTTACTTTATAATCATATTGAAAACATGTTTACGATTAAAAATAGCAGATATGGTAGTCAAGATTTTTTTTTATTTTTCGCCGGTAGTGATAAAATTTCCGCGGATTCCAAATAAAATGCGTTTTTTCACAATAATTTAGCAAATATGTGGAAATTTTTTCTTTATTGTACGGAACGAAGCGTAAAATGTAAATTCTATAACTTTTAAGAAACCAGATATCTTTTTTTATATAAATATGTAATGTCCCAAATTTGTCATTTCACCTCGATGAAAAGGGGTTAAAGATGCCCTATTTCTCTAAAAATTTACAGAATTTATATTTTACACTTGGTATAGTATAATACAAAACATTTTTTTCCATATTTGCTAAATTACCATAGAAAAACACATTTCCTTTGAAATCCGCGGAAGTTATATCACTACCCACGCCAAATTAAAAAAAAAACTAAACTACTATATTTGTTAGTTTTTATCTATAACATGTATGTAATAACATTATGAAGTAAAATTTAATTTTTTTTATTTTTTTGCTTAGAAATTTTGAACATTTTCAAATTTTGGCTTTAAAAACCATGCAATGGTCTGGGGCATGTATGCATAAAATGCTTAATTTTTATCCGATTTTAATTTTTTTAACCTTTTTGGAAAGGTAATTTAGTACCATTTTCATATTATTTAACAAAAAAATTAACAAAAAATAACATATACCAATAATTTTCAAAAAACTAGAAAAAACGTGTTTTTTTATCACATAAGAGTGTCCCAAAACTTCAATCCATTTTCGGCACGAGTTATTTTTATCCGACTGTCCCCAAATTTTGGCTCACTCATTTGTAGATACTAAACTATAATTTAGGACCCTACCACGTATTAAAAAGTGATTTTGAAAAATTACCTTAGTCGTAAGGACACCTTTAGTGTACATATGGGTTCACTTTATGTATATGGACGTATATGATTCATACATAATTATGTATGACCACACATATGTTCATATATGTACATATGTGTCCATATATGGTTCGTATATGGTCATATATCTTCATATATGTAGCCATATATCCTCGTATATGTTTCCATATACGAACATTTTTCACCGGGTTATTAGAAATTTTTCATAGAATAATTCAAAGATTATTTCTTTTTCTTTTTCACTTTCCTTTTTCCATCTCTTTCGTCTTCTTCCATTTCCTTTGTTTCTTTTGCTTTTTTTTTTCTTTTTTTTCTTTTTTTTCTTTTTTATCTTTTTATCTATTTTTTTTTTCTTTTTCCTTTTTTTTCTTTTGAATTCGGTTTCGCGCCTGAGTAATGTAAGGCTTATCTTGTCTGAAAGCTTTCTGAGCATTAGTTTTTGATAAAATAAAGGTGAAATTTAAGGTTCCCTTGATCCAAGCACAAAATTGGAAAACTTTTAGACGATTTTAGAAAAATCTGAAGCTTAAATTTTCCGCAGCTTAAAAAAAATCACCTTTGAATGTCACTATATTAAATATAAAAACTCCACCCTAATCTTTTTGTAAATCTATAATACATTTTCACTTTAATAACAATTCAATATTGGCTTTTAGACGAGACGTTGTATTATAAATTTTAAATTGTAGCATTACAATGTTAAAGTGTATTAATATGGAATCCGTTAGGTTTGTTTGAATTTATATTTTATTTTTTTCTTTGTACAACATTAATTATGTGGTAGTGTTGGTGGTTAGTTAATGTTTGTTGTTATTCAAACGGCCTTTAAAAGAATTTAAACATATTTTTCCATTGTTGTTTTTTTTTCTACGTAGAGTTTGTGTTGTAGTTTTATATCTTTAATCTACATTTTATATTTTTTTATAATTTTTTTTTTGCTCTAATATCAACGTATAAACAAGGCAATGAAATTGAAAATAATGATAATAAACCAGCTTAAATAACAACAGTAACATGTAGTTTAATATATTTATATTTATTTTTTTTTTTGCATTTAAATATTGTTTATTATAGACATCAGAGACACTAGATGAAACACACCTTAAATACTAAATTATAGCACAACACAATAAACAAACCTAACAAATGATTTCCTATTACTAAAATAAAAAATGTTGATATTGGTTAAAAGGAAAATTGTGTTTGAAGGTGGAGGAATTATGTATAGGTATAACATGCATATGAGGCATTCCACACCAAATTTGCAGCGAAAAAAACATGTGTACCTTAAATTTCGGAATAGGTTGTATGGATAGCCCTATACGAAACTATGAAAATTGCGTTTTTGGTTTTTCAAATTTTCAAAAACTGGACGCGTGGGGGAGGCGTGGTCAAATATTGGAAGGAGACGTGGTCAAATATTGGAAAAATTGTAAAATTTGTGTCGAGTTGCCTTGGTTAAATATTTATAAAATTAAAACGGAATTCAACACAATCTCAAACATTTACAATCTTGTATAGTTTTGTATGGGCTTTCGATTAAACATTTTTTTTTTTAATTTTCAGAATACGATCTGAAATTTTTATTTTTTAAAAAAGTCAATTTATAAAAAATCCGACCACTTTTGTTTTTATACCCTACACCACACTGTGGTACAGGGTATAATGAGTTTGTGCTGATGTTTGTTACTACTCGAAATATTGGTCCTATACCCACATTCAAGTATTCCGATCGACTCAGAATCACTTTTTGAGTCGATTTAGCGATGTCCGTCCGTCCGTCTGTCCATGTAAACGGTATAAACACGATACAGGTCAGGGATGGAAAATCGGAATTTTGAAATGGTACTGGAGCTCAACCAAAAAAAAACTTTTTCGCCCTCGACGGTACTAAAAAAATTAAAGTCCAGTTTCTGTACGATAAACTCCGTTCGTCTGCGACGAATAAGAAGAAACTAGGCATAATTCAAAAGAAAAGTTCTTAAATTAAGGACATCCTTATTCATTTATTTATTTTTTAGAGAAAACTTCAATAAGGTTGGTTAAAATCCAAAATTTCATTTATTTGAAGCTTTTAAAACATTTTTCCAATGAAAATCGCTCGATTTTCGGATTTTTTTTTTATGGTGTTTTTTTTCTAAAAAAAAAATGTTTGCCATTTTAGGGTATACATTTTTAAAATGTTTAACTCACACTTTCAAAAAATTGCATTTTATTTGACTGGAATAGAACACAACATACCTCAATACTCTGCCCTGTATTTTTTTAACAGCTGTTTTGAGAAAACAACACAGAAAAAGTCAGCTGTTGTACAAGGCAATTTAAACCCCGTGATTTTTTACGGGGTAAAAAGTGCAAGTTTTTTTGCACTTTATAGGGCAGACATTTTTAGAAAAGAATACGATATTCTTTATAAGGGTTGACATTTTTTTTAGAAAAGAACACAAAAACATAATTTTTGGGGCGAAATGCAAAAAAAAGGTATATTTTTTGCCAGAAAAGAAAACACCATTAGATTTGGTTGAAAAATGTATAAGATCGTCTGGTATAGAAAAGGTACTAAATCAGTCGCGGGGGTACTACGGTATTTTTGAGAGTGAAAAAGTACTGAAAAAAGTACTAAAGTACTAACTTTTCCATCCCTGATACAGGTCGTAATTTGTAACCAATTGACTTGAAATTTTAAACTTAAGCTTCTTTTTGACGAAGGACAAAGCCTATTAAAATTGGAAAAAAATCGGTCCATAATTAGACCTAGCCCCCATACAAAGGTCCTCTTTAGTTTTGGATCAAATGACTCTAATATTCGTACTATAATAGGTTTCGTTTTGAAATTTCGCAGGTAAACGTGTCCTCACCAACCACCATTCCGTTTTTTGAAGGAATCGGATCAGTTCTTCTTGTAGCCCCCATACAAACCACTTTACCGAATTTCACATAAATCTCTCAAATTACATGAAAATACAAAATATTTTATTAACATTTTGTTTGTGTATGTTAAACGCGTACTTTAACAACTTTATCAAATCTGATTACCATCGGACCATTTTTGGACTTAGGCCCCATGTGAAAATTTCGCCCGATATTCACTTAAAGCTGTTTATTAGCAACAAATCGAAACCTATTTCACTCAAATTTGATTTGTGAGTGTTTTTTACACTTTTTAAATATTTGACAAAATATAGATCTAATCGGCCCATTTTTGAACTTGGGACCCATTTTTCGGGAAACTCTGGTGTAGGGTATTATATGGTCGGTTTTGACCGACTATAATTTCATACTTGTTTTTTTTTTAAGTTTTTTTTAAGTTTAGATGTTTGTCTATCCTTACTAAAAAATTCAGACATGTGTTTTTCGTTTTTTTTTTGAGAAAATCGCATTTGAATATTATATTTCATAACAATTTTGTAATTTGCTTGTATTTTCTTGTTTTAACGTAGCGAATGAGTATTGATTATTTGCATAAATATTACTCATACGCTACGTTGAAACAAGAAAATACAAGCAAATTACTCAATTGTTAAGAAATTCAAATGCGATTTTCTCGAAAAAAAAAACGAAAAACACATTTCTGAAATTTTTTGTGTGAATAGACACACATCTAAACTTTACAAAAAAAATAAAAAAAAAAACAAGTAGAAAAGTTAAATTCGACTTGGCCGAATCTATGAATACCCTCCACAATGCCCTTTTAAAGTGATAGTAAATTTTCGAACGTGAAAAAAATAAGATTTTTGATTAGAAATATTTTATTTTGTGTAAAAAAATATTTTTTTTAGTAATTTAACAAAAAAGAATAAGATTTTTGATTAGAAATATTTTATTTTGTGTAAAAAAACTTTTTTTTAGTAATTTAACAAAAAAATAATTTACTAATTTTTTTTAGTGTAATATTTTTTTTTTGGGTGTAAAATTTTATTCGATTGTATTTTTCTTTTTTTTAGTGCAAAAAACATTTTTGAGTGACCAAAATGCGTTGTAAAATATTTTTCTGACTTACCAATGTTTTTAAAACATGTTTAACGGGTTTTCACAACGTGAATTTAAGGTGAAACTAATCTGAAATTCACGGTTTTGCTAATAACTTTTTAACCACTTGACCAATTTGGCTGAAATTCAACACAATCCAGATCAGGGGAACGACAAATATATATGATAAGCTTCAGAATCTTCAGAATTGTGTTTCGAAAGTTAGCGTGTTTTTTATTTCATAAAATCACGAAAAACCGTTGCCGAAATTCAGTATTTTGCTCATAACGTTTGAACCACTAGACCGATTTCGCTGGATTGCAATACCAAGCTGACCAGGTAAATGCCCAAACTTCAGGAGCCTCCGTAAAGTCTTTCGAAAGTTAGCGTGTTTTCAACAGAGAGACGGACGGACGGACATCGCTAGATGGTCTTAAAATCGATCGAGCATCATGAATATATATCGTGAACCTATATTCAAAATATGCCAACTCAAATTTGACGGAAATGAGTTTCCGATGGCAAATAGCTCCCCTATGTAATACCTATCTGCCATAAAAATTTCAGAGCAAAAAAATAATTTGTTGTCGTTTTACATCCATTTTTGTTATTCTGCTAACTCAAAGTACATATTTTTTTGGTGAAAATAAATGCCAACTCCCATTGTAAATTTCCAAAAATTTTTCAAAAAATTTTTTAAAAAAAATTTTACCACATATCTTATTGCATTTGCCATGTTAAACACGAATCTTGTAAAGATTTTGATATCAAATGACTGGTTCTCGAGATATTGCCATTTTGAAAATATCGGTAAATAGTGTTTGCAAAAAAAAAAATGCTTTTGTATTTGTAACTTCCAAACTATTCATCCGATTTAAACATTATGAGTGAGGCAAATACTGTCAATGATATAAGCTTTCAAAATAGCTAGTATGGAGTGACCCTATTACAACACAGCGTGAGTCAGGGGCGTATCCAGGATTTTATTTCGGTGGGGGCCCAACATTTTTTTAATGTTTTTTTTTTACAAAAAATTTACATAACACCACATGTTTTAAAATTTTTCTCGATCTTTTCCTTGAACTGAATGTAACACAATCAGATTCTTCATTTCTGAGTAAGTTTAAAACTGTTGGGGGAAAAAAAATTAAATTTTTTTATATTATTGTTTTCTTTTTTATATTTTAAAATTTTTTGAGAGACTTAAGCCTTTTTTTAAGTGTGAATTGTATCAGATGCTGATACATTTTCACACAGAAGATTATAAGAATCTGAATTAATTTTTCAAAGAAAAGTCTAAGATTCTATGACAATTTCCAGTTGAGACAGTTTTTGTTATAGAAAAAGTCAAAGACTCTAAATCCTATTTCCAATGGAAAACGTTTCTCGGGAAAAAGTCACTTTAGAAAATGATTCTATAAACATATTCATAAAATACTTTTCCAAAAGAAAAGACTCCGTATGTAAGACATTTTCCCAGAATCTGAGATATTTCTAGTCTAGCACATTTTCTCAGATTCTGAGACCTTTTTAAAAAGAAAACAGTATAAAAAAAGTCATAGATTCTAAAACCTTTTTCCTTAAGAAAAATTCTTGGATTCTGAGAAAATGTTCCTTTAAAAAAAGTCATTAGACATTTTTCCTATAGAAAAATTCTCAGATTCTTAGACATTTTTCCTATAGAAAAAGTTTCAAAATTTCTTAGATTCTGAGACATTTTTCATATCGAAAAATTCTCAGATGCTTAAACACTTGTCCAATAGAAAAAGTCTCAAATTCTTAGACATTATCCTATAGAACAAGTCTCAGATTCTGAGACATTCTACCTATAGGAAATTGGCATGAGTTTTCTTCTAAAAAATGTTTTTCATATAGAAAAAGCCTCAGATTCTGAGACATTTTTCCTAAAGAAAAAGTCTTAGATTCTAAAATATTTTTTCCATAGAAAAATACTCAGATTCTGAGATATTATTCTTATAGAAAAATATATTTTTTAGAGTCCGACCGATACCAGTTTTCGAGACCGAACCGAAACCGAAACCGAAACTATAAAAAAAAATACCGCCTGGCATGAATAAAATTATTAAAAGTTGTTAAAGATAAATAATATGCTGTTTGCTTTTAAACCATAGGAATTGTTGTATTTTTGAAAAAAAACAAAAAAATTGTATATTTCGTTTGTAGATTAGGAGAAAATAATTTTTGAACTGAAACAGTTTTACATTTATTGCATAAACTTGTAACATTTTCTTCAATTGAACTGAAACAAATGTAATGAAATACGAAATCAAAAAATTCAGCGACTTTTTTATATATTTTTTAAAATACAAAAAAGTTTCGGTTTCGGCTAATATTCGGCCAAAATTTTGCCGAATACCGAATAGAGGCCGAAACCCCATTACTCGGCCGAAACCGAGACCGAAACCGAATATTCGGTCGGACTCTAATATTTTTACAATAGAAAAAGTCTCAGATTTTGAGCATTTTTCTATACAAAAAGTCTCAGCTAGTGTCTCTAAGACATTTTTCCTATACACAAAATCTTAGAATTTGAGATAATTTTCCTTAAGAAAAATTCGTTGATTCTGATACATTTTTCGTAAAAAAAGTATAAGATTCTGAGATATTTTCCTGGATTGTAAGAAAAATTCAGAGAAATTATTCCTATAGAGAGTTCTCAGATTCTAAAACATTTTTCATATAAAAAATCTCAGATTGCAAGAATTTTTTTATAAAAAAATCTCAGGTTTTTAGACATTTTTTAAATTCAGAGACATTATTCCTAGAGAAAGTTTTCAGATTCTGAAACATTTTTCATGTAGAAAAGCCTTAGATTCTGAGAATTTTTTATAGAAAAAGTCTCAGATTCTGAGACATTTTTCCTATAGAAAAAGTCTTAGAATCTAAGAAAAAGGCCAATATTTTAAGACATTATTCCTATAGAAAAAGTCTTAGATTCTCAGACATTTTTCTTATAGAAAGTTTTAGATTCTGAGACATTTTTTTAGAAAAGTGTAAGATTCTGAGACATTTTTTTTTTTTTTTAAGAAATAGTCTCGTTCTGAGACATTTTTCTAAAAGACAAAGTCGCATTTTAAGATTTGACTACATTTTACTTACAATTAGGTCCATTTTTTATGTACATAAAACTTCAGGTTCTAAAATATTTTTTTCATTAGAATCTTAAGTTGAAAAGTTTCAAATTCTAAGAAAAAATTTTCAGATTTTGAGATTTTTTTAAAAGAAAAATGTTCAGTTTCAAAATATTTTTCTTCAAAAAATTTTAGATTATTAATGTTTTTCGATTTTTTTTTAAGAAGTTTTTTAATATTGTACTTGTTATTTGATACCAAATCCTGAAATTTGTGAAATCATTTCGGGGGGGGCCGAAATGAGTTACAGAGCGAAATGAGTTACAGAGCGCCAAAGTTGACAACCCTGAGATTAAAAGGCTTTCGGAGCTTGTAACTTTTAAAAATATGCAACGATTTTTAATTTTTTTTTCAGTTTTTGCAATTTCTGTACTAAGGAAAACAAAAACCAAAAAAAAAAAAAATTTAAAAATTTTTCCAAAAAAAATGTATTTTTATTTTCCGACAAAATATGCCAACTCTAAAAAAATATTTGTTTTTTGATATAGTAATAAATGCCATCTCTGAAAAATATGCAAACAAGTGCAAAATATAAAAATTTTTGCATAGGTAAAAATTGTTTAGAATATTTAAACCATCTTGTGGAAGGTACATTGTTTATTTTTGCAATAATACGCGAAATAACTAGTTTTTTAGCTCTCCTGAACAGTAAGCTTTTTCGAGTTGGCATTTATTGAATATAGTTCGACGATATACTTTATGGGGTTCTAGACCAATATTTCAAGGTGTTACAAACGGAATGACAAACTTATATATACCCTCTATCACAAGAGTGGAGGGTATAAAAAATGCATTCTAAATGCAAATGCATTTTTTGAGTACATATTCTTCAACTTTTACCCCTTTTGATTTTTTGATGCACTCAAAAAATAAATTTTTTAAGGACACAATTTTTTTTTTTAAATTTAACAGTTGAAGAATTATTTCAATTTTGATTACGAAAATCCGATATTTACTTTAAAAGTTATAGCTCTTTAAACTTCACCACTATTCAATATTTCCGTGATTTTTAAAAAAATTAAAATCCCGAATAAAATCGCGAGTATTTGGAATTCAATTAAACTGTAAATCTAAATGGCTCCATAGAGCATCTGTGTTCATTAGAGTGTCCCTTATTTCGGAAATGTTGGAAATGTTGAGACGGTACCCCCTCATTTTTTTCCTTTTGACTAAAAAATAACTCAGGAAAAATTTTACGCCCCTACGACCACGCCTTCCCTACGCGACGGAGCCTTAAAGAACGGGGCCTTAAAAATAATTTTTCCATACAAACCAAAATTTTTTTTTTTTATTTTTATTTTTTTTGTTATTAATTATAATATTACTTGGTTAGCTTATTCACGACAAAAAATTTGATTTTGGTGGGATCAGGCTTTCAGTTCTAAAAAAATTTTCGAAAAAAAAAATTTAGAGCTTTTGGGGTCCTACAGTAAAAATTTAAAAATTTTTTTTTTTTTTAGTTTCGACCATCAACGGGTTTAGTTGTAATGTTGCTTTTAATGATATATATTCATAAAAAAATATTATTCATATCTGTGACATCTTGATCGTGTATCGAAAAACATCAAAAATGAATTTTTTACCCTTTTTTAGATCACGATAAAGATGTCACAGATAGGAATAATATTTTTTTATGAAAATATATCATTAAAAGCAACAATTCAACTAAAACGGTTGCTAGTCAAAACTAAAAAAAAATATTTTTTAAAAAATTTTTACTGTTGGACCCCAAGAGCTCTAAATTTTTTTTTTTCGAAAGATTTTTTAGAACTGGAAGCCTCATCCCACCAATGTCGTGAATAAGCTAACCAAGTAATATTATAATTAATAACAAAAAAATTAAAAATCAAAAAAAAATTTTTTGCTTTGTATGGAAAAATTATTTTTAAGGCCCCTCTCTTTACGGCCCCGTCGCGTAGGAAAGGCGTGGTCGTAGGGGCGTAAAATTTTTCCTCAGTTATTTTTTAGTCAAAAGGAAAAAAATTGGGGGGTACCGTCTCAACATTTCCAACATTTCCAAAATAAGGGACACTCTAGTGTTCATATTATAAAAAAATCTGAATTCCCACGCCCAGATTTGTGGAGGGGGGGGGGGGGGGGGGGGTGAAATAAAGCCATAGGCAATAAGGCCATATGGCGTTATTACCAACCACTGTTGGAAATACAGCCATATATGGCTTTGTTACTCATTTCAATATTTTTAAAAATGTTCATCATTATTTTGCGGAGTGTGGAAATATATTTCCACGTAAATCCTGCTGCCAAATAAAAAATTATTTAGCGAAGCCGCTAAAGTAATTTATGGAGTTTGAAATGGCGTACGGACAAAGCGACCAAGGTCTTATCGCCCAAAACCGTAAATGTCATATCGCCCAAGCTGCGATATATAGCCCAAAATGATAGGTCTAAAAATTTTATTTCTACCAAAACCAAATTGTCAAAAACTCCAAAATATTTTATTTGGACAAAATGCTAAATTACGACTTCTATGATTTGTTTTTTTGTAATAAAGGTTTTCTGCGTAGCCGGCCTTTGGCCGGGCTTAGGGATTACATACTCCATGCATTAAACCCACCCTCTCTGCAAACCAGACATATTTTGGTTATCAGGCCTTTTTGAGGCTTAAAATATTTGATAGCGCAAAAGCCTTCTATCCTAGAAAACTTTACTTTGTGGAGAGGGTGGGTTTAATGCATGGATTTTATAATCCCTACACAGAAAACTTGTTTTTGTTAAACAATCTTTAAATTAAAAACCCTGCTAACAAACAAAATAGTTTGCCGAGAGGGTGGTGAATCCTTTCCACAGGCGTCTAAGGAATGGAGGTTGTAATCCCTAAGATAGTTAAACAAAAAAAAACGTTTTTTTCTGTGTAGCCGGCCGGGCTTGGGCATTACAAACTCCATAAATTAATTTAGCGGCTTCGCTAAATAATTTTTTTTTGGCAGTAGGATTTACTTGGAAATATATTTCCACATTTTCAACTGATATGGTTTTATTTCCATTTTGGTTGCAAAATCAATATGACTTTATTTCTCAATCGTGTTGGTAATAAGGCCATATGGCCTTATTTCCCAAAGAATTGAGAAAAAGGCCATATGGCCTTATTGCCTATGGCTTTATTTCACCACTCCCCCCCCCCCCGATTTGTGGTTTTGTATCATAATTTTAACCGATATAGTTTAGGTTTCAGGCAAACCGGTTCATAAGGGTTGCAGTACTTCCCTTATTAGTAGAAATCAATTGTAAAGCCTTTTCAATTTAACAGCCAAACAACACAAACAATTTTTACACTTTTCCCATAACCAATTCTCATCATGAAATTATTTCACCTTTAAAAAGCCATTTCTTGTCATAAAATTCAAATCTCTATTTTTTCCTGATTTTTAAAATTCTAAAATTTTTTTCGCCACAAAAAAATTTAAAACAATTTGTTAGCTATAAACTAACAAACCATTAATGAAATTCTCAAAATCTGATTATTTAAAAAAAAAATAAAAAATATCCACCACTATAAATTGAATATTTCTTATTTTATATAAGACAGCTTTTTTGACTTAAAGATCTACATCATCTTCAAACATTAGACAAGACCAACAACAGTTTGATATGTGTTAACGAATATTGAGAAGTCCGGAAAACTAAAATAAAGTTAAATGAACAGACATCAACACCTGATGGCCACAAACACAAAAAAAAAAACAGTTTTAACATTTCAAAAAAACAAAGCCGACCAGAAGCAAAATGTTCAAATTTAACAACAGACCGAGGATAAAAAAAAATTTAAAAAATATCGACAGCTTACTAAAGTTAAGAGGCATTAGACGCCAACAAGTGGTGTAGAAAAATCACTATAAAAATCGCCAATATTTGCAAACGAACAAACAAACATATTATAAAAATGTGAATAAAACTCTAGACTTACACAAAAAAAATGTTTAAACGAATCAAGGCATAACAAATGTAAACTTTATGTTGAGAATCTTTTAGCAAACGCATTTTATGCTTTAAGCCATAAAGACAAAAAAAAAAATGCAATTTGACACAAGAAAAATACTTAAAAATACTTCAACTATCAAATGCAAGTGTATGTAAATTGCGTTTTATAGCAGCGGCTTCTTAAACAGCTTCTCCCTATCAATATTGAAACCAAAAAAAAATAAAAAATTAAACTGAAAAAATTGTTGCATAGTTGAAATTTACATGATTTTGAAGCTCTTGTTGTTACGTTAACAGCTTAAACATAGTTGACGATGTTAACACTGTACTCTACTTACTTCTACGTTGGACTGCCTTACAACAAAAATGCTATTGCAACTACCAACCATCAAAATTTAAACAAAACACTATGGGCAGGTGTATTAAATTTTAGTATACACTTAAAAAAAGAAACTGTAATGTTAGCAAAAAAAGCTTGTAAACCTACAAGAAAATTTGCTGATTTTAAACCCACAATTTTTTTTTTGTAAAGTTAGGAAAAATGTTTTGACAAAAATTAGTTAACTGAATTTTTTTTTATTTCAACTTAGTTCATACCCATTTGAGGACCCCATTGGGTCGGACCCGATAGGTCCAGACCCCGATGGGCCTAACCCTAGTTGGGTTCCTTAAAATCGTCATGGTTTTTGATCCAAAATTTGTGTCCATTTCGCTCTACCTTGCTTAGTTTTTGTGAATTACAAAACTCGATAACTTCAAAAATATTACCCGGAGAGCTTTTGATTATTTTGCGGTGCTTGTTCTACGTGTTGAGAGCTACAAAAATGCTCTTGGACTTTTTGATGTGTCGGTTCGGCAATATTTACCGAGATATGAGCATTTTAAAATTTTTCGGGAATGCTAACTTTTTTGAGTCTAAAGTTAGGACCCATTAGGTTCCACACATGTGAAGAGGACCGGCGATACTATGGAGGATCCGGGAACAAACAATGGCCTCCATTTTGCTCTATCTGGCTTAGTTTTCGAGATAGCGCCAACTTAAGTTTACTGAAATTAAAAAAAAATTTACCATTTATTTTTGCTAATATTAGCAAAAAAGCTTGTAAAAAAAATAAAATTGCTAATGCGCTAAATGAAGTTTACAAGATATTTTTGCTAACATGCTAATCTCAACTAAAAATTTGCTAAAAGTTAGCTAACGAGCATTAGCAAAAAAATTAGTAAATCTTCTAATGTATTATTTTGAGTGTACCATCCATTAGCGATGTCCGTCTGTTTGTTGAAATGTCGAACACGGTTAAAATACTAAACAGATATGAGTGTTACTTTACATATTTACTTTGATAATGCTTCGAGAAGTTTGGTGTGGTATTTCAGCGATATCGGTTAAGCGGTTCAAAAGTTATGAACGCAATTGTAACGATACCTCGAAAATTTTGATACATTTCACCTTACCTAAGTTCATGCGCGGGTACAAGGGGGGGGGGGAAAAAGGGGAAATTTCCCCCCCCAGACCAAATTTCAAAAAGAAAAAAAAAGGCGGAAAAAGAGGAAAAAAGAAAAAAGAAAGAAAAAGGGAGAAAAAGGAGAAAAAAGAAAGAAGGAAGAAGGAAATTTTCGAAAAAATTTCCGAATGAAAATTATCTCGAAATCCGAAAATTTTTCTTAGAAAAAATCTGAAAGTTCTTATAGGGAAAATTTTTAAATTTTTAAAGGAAAAAATGTGACTCAATCTGAAAATTTTCTGTGAAAAAATATCTGTCAATCTTATTATGAATTTTGCTATCTTTTAATAGTACTTATATTTTGAGAATTTTTCTACAAAAATCCGTAAAAGAAAATGTTTGAGGAAAAAAAAGTTTTCTTTGTGAAAAATCTGAGACTTTTCTGTACAAAAAATGTGTCGGAATTCGATACGTATTCTATAGGAAAAAGGTCTTAGAATCTGAGACTTATTCTATATTAAAAAGGTCTTAAATTTTGAGACTTTTTTATAGAAAAGATGCAGAAAACTCTAAAATTTTTCACATCTTCAAAAATTTTCATTTTCGGATTTTTGTAGAAGAATTCCCAAAATGTAAAAGTCTCAGAATTTCAAACTTATTCTAAAGGAACAAGGTCTCAGAATCTGAGTCTTTTCCTATGGGTCTCAAAATTTGATGCTTATTTATAGGAAAAAGGTCGCAGAATCTGAAACTTTTTCGAAATGGAAAAGGTATTCGAATCTAAGGCTTTTTCTATGGGAAAAAAGTTTCAGAATCACTTAATTTCAGACTTATTCTAAGGAAAAAGGTCTTAGAATTTTATTGTTTTGTAAAAAGAAAAATGTGTCAATGTCTGAGACTTTTTATTGTTGAAAAATAAGTCTCAGACGTTTAAACTTTCTCAATTGGAAGAAGGTCACAGAATCTGACACTTTTTCTACTGGAAAAAGGTCTTATAATCTAAGACTTTTTCTATAGGAATAAGGTCTCAGAATTTTAGACTTTTTCTATAGGGAAAATGTCTCAGAATCTGAGACTTTTTCTATAGGAAACCGGTCTCAAAATCTATGACTTTTTCTATAGCAAATAGTTCTCAAAATCTGCGAGATTTTTTTTTTTAAAAAAGTGCCAGAATCTTAGACTTATACTTAGACTATACCTAAGAAAAGGTCTCAGAATCTAAGACTTTTTCTATAGAAAAATCGTCTCAGAATCTGGGACCTTTTCTTTTGGCAAGAGTCTCACAATATCAGACTTTTTCTATAGGAATAGGCTCATAGAATCTGAGACTTTTTCTATTGGAAAATTTTTCAGAATCGATACTTTTTTTTAAGTAAAAAGGTCTGACAATCTGAGACTTTTTATAATGGAAAAATCTATTACTTTTTCTTAGGGATAAAAGTGACAGAACTTAAGACTTTTTCTATATAAGAAAAAGCTCTCAGAACCTAAAATTTTTCTATGGGACCGTATTCCTAAACCTTATTCCTAAAAAAGGAGACTTTTTTTAGGAATAATGTCTCAGAATCTGGGACTTTTTCTAAAAAGAAAAAGGTCTAAGAATCTGAGACTTTTTCTATAGGAAAAATGTCTGAGAATTTGAAACTCTTTCTTTATAAAAAAGGTCTCAAAATCTGAAACTTTTTCTAAAGAAAAAAAGGTCTCAGAATATAAATTCTTTCAGTGCGAAACAAATATACTAACCTGAGACCATTTCTATAAGAAAAATTTATTAAAAATGCTTTAAAATATGAGATACTTTCTATAAAAGGTTTCAGAATCTTAGATTTTTCGTGGAAAAATGTTCTTAGAATCTGAAAATTTTTCTATACGAAAAAAGTCTCAGATTTTGGGGCATTTTTTGTAAAGAAGAAGCTTTAGATTTGACTTTTTATACGTCAAATGTGTTAGAATCTGAGACTTTTTCTATGTAGAAGAAAACGTACAATTTTCTTTTTAGACAAATTAAAAAAAAAAATATCTTAACGATCTACTTATGATCATGAAAAACAACCCTCCTTCAGCACAAACCAATGAATTTGATGATTTTATAGGTTTCCATTGCAAAAAAAAAAGAATCCCTGTTTTTGCTCGTCCAAGGTGAATTTATGATTTTTTTTTCGAAGTAAAAAAAACAAAATTTCCCCCCCCCCCAAACCCAAAAGCTGTACCCGCCACTGCCTAAGTTCACAAAATTTTATTATTCAGCTGAGGGTTGAAATATGCAAACAGAATTAAAACAAAACAAGTAGAAGAGTTAAATTCGACTTGGCCGAATCTATGAATACACTCCACAATGCCTTTTTAAGTGATAGTAAATTTTCTACCGTGAAAAAAATAAAATTTTTGATTAGAAATATTTTATTTTGTGTAAAAAATCTTTTTTGTTAAGTAATTTTTGAAAAAAAAAAAATAATTTACAAATTTTTTTTTTTGAGTGTAACATTTTTTTTGAGTGTAAAATTTTTTCGAGCATATTTTTTTTTTAAGTGTAAAAATATTTTTGAGTGTCAAAAATACGTTGTAAAATATTTTTGTGACTTACCAATGTTTTTAAAACATGTTTAACTGGTTTTGAACACATGAATTTAAGGTGAAAATAATCTGAAATTCACGGTTTTGCTAATACTTAACTTTTGAACCAGTGAACCGATTTGGCTGAAAATCAATACGAAACAGACCAGGGGACCGGCAACTATGTGTTCCAAGCTTCAGCATCCTGGGAATGTTAGCGTGCTTTGTATCTCGTAAATTCACGAAAAACCCTTGCCGAAATTCAGTCTTTTGCTCATAACTTTTGAACCACTGAACCGGTTTCACTGGATTGCAATACCAACCTGACCAGGTAAATGCTTATCATATACGCAAGTTGAGGCATTAAAAGTCGAAAATCAATGCATAAAAGAAGAAATGATTAAAATGAAAAATGATAGAGAGATGGATCAAAGAAAGTTAAATTTAGTAGAAGACCAACTTAAGCGAAGAAACATCATTTTGAGAGGTCTAACTAATACAGCTACTAACATAAATGCAGAAGTTGAGAAATTCTTTAAAGAGAAATTGAAAATTCAAGAACATATTCACTTAAAGTCGGTCAGAAAGATAAATGTTCATGAAGATAAAATGACGGTGGTAGCAGAAATGGATTCATCAGAGGCGGTTGAGGAGGTGCTTAAGAATGGTAAAATGCTTGCTAACACAGATATTTATATGGAACGAGACCTTAACACTGTTAAACAACAACAAAAGAAAGTATTGATTCAGTTAAAGAAAGAATTGGTAAATCTTGATGGAAATCACAGAGTAAGTGTACTTAATGAACGGCTAAGAGTGGAAAATAAATGGTTTAAGTGGGATAAAAACTACCAACTGAAATGTGGAAATCAAGATGTGATTATTTCTTTAAAAACTTTTTATAAAGATGCAGTAGAAAACTTAGATTTAGATTATAATAACATTTTATTAAAAATAAGCAAAAAGTAGCAAAATATCGTCTGTGGAGGTAAAAATAAAACAAATTGTAACAATAAAGAAATTGTAAAGGGCACAAATAATATAGTTAACTATTTAGAAATTAAAATTGTATCTTATAATATTAATGGTTTACCAAATAAATTACTACGACATGATTTTTTCAATTATATAAAAAGTTTCGATATATTTATATTATTAGAAACGCACATAGAAGAAGCAAACTGTGTACGTTTCGAAAAATACTTTAATGGATTTAAGTTATTTTGGAAATCTGCAACACGAAGTAGTCAGTATGGTAGAGCAAGTGGTGGATGTCTCTATGGGGTCAAAAAAGAAATCTCAAAAATGGTCTCATTTAAGAGAATTCAGAACGTGGATTTGATTGATTTAAACATAAATAACAATATTATAACTATCCTCCCTCAGTATATAAAACAAAGTCAATGGGAAAATGAATTTGAAGAAATTAAAGAATTTTTTATACAAAATGATGCAATTATGCCAATAGTGATAGGTGATCTAAATGTTCGTATTGGGGAACTGCAGCAAAATATTGAAGATATATACGTATCCCAGACAGTATTAAATAGTCAAAGATGTTCCAAAGATAAAGAGATTAATACAAAAGGGCGAAAATTTGTTGAATTTTGTAATGAGAATGGCCTTCTGGTTTTAAACGGTATAGCTACAGGTGATGTTGAAGGAAATCTTACGTTTATTAGTACCGTCGGTGAGTCAGTCAACGATATATGTGCTGTATGTCAGGAAACTTTGGGAAATATACAATACTTACAGGTAGATTCACAAACCTGGTCCGACCATATGCCACTAGTGCTATCAATGAAATTCGAATCTATAACTAAAACGAAAAGCGAAAGGAAAAGACTACCGAAGTTATGGTGGAGAGATTCCGATGAGATAATTTATAGAGAACGGCTAGAAAATAATTTAACAAATACAAAATGCACAACAGAAAATTTAAGCCTCTTAGATCTCACAAATGTTATAATATTGTCGTCAAATAATCCACACCCCAAATTAAATGCAACACCCAAATCAAAATGGTTTAACAACCGATGTAATATAGCTCGTAACAAATCTTTTCATTGGCTTCATAAATATAAAAAAACACAAAATCTTTCAGATAAAGAGAAATACTTAAGCGCAAATGCGAACTATAAAAAAATATGTGAAGAAAGTAAAGGTAATTATCAAAAGGATCTAGAAGAAAAAATAAATAAAGTGAATGATAGTACTGAATGGTGGAAGCTTGTAAAGGAACTTAAAAATCAACAACCCCTGCAAGATCATGATATATCACCGGAAGCTTTTCAACAATATTTTCAGTCGTTATTAAACCCACAACAATTGGCAAATGACATTAGTTATGCTGCTAATTTAATAACAATAGAGCACTGAAAAAAAAGTGCGAACTAATTTTAAGGAAAAATTGACATTAAATTAAAGACATGAATTTTTCTTTAATTTTAGTAAAATTTTCTTAAGAAATAGAAAATTTCATAAACTTAAAGAAAAATTAACTTGACTTGATAACACCCAAAAATGATGCTTCTTTAAAATATTAAAATGTTTTTCTTTAACTTTTATTTCTTGAATCAAATAAAAAAAATCTTTAAAAATATTATACAAATGTATACAAAAAACATTAAAGAAATTATTCTTGAAAACTATTATCATATACTTTAATATTAATATACTATTATAGATTTAAATATGTGTATATTAGTTTTAAGGAAGACATTCTTGTTTATATGCACAAAGAGATTTGTTTCGAAGGTTGAGAGAAATACCCATTTCATCTTTTAATTCTCAACTAGTACAAAGTTGAATAGGTTTAAATATATTAGTTTGGACACCAACGATTGGCGATTGTCATTCAAATTCTCTATGCTACTTGTAGTGTAGATTTTTTAATTTTTTGGTTAAAAGACTGATAAAGTTTTTTTAAAACAGATAAATGATAAAATATTAATAGCATAAAAAAAGATTTTTCCTTTGGAGCTAAATTATTCCCATTTTTCGTAATTTAAAGAAATTGTTCTTTAATTTTAATATGCTTTCATACTTAAATTAAGTACATGTATACTTAATTTTATTAAATAAATGCACAATTTTCATACTAAATTTAAAGAAAGATGTTTTATAACAATAAGGAAATTTTTCTTTGGAGCCAAATTATGTGCAGTTTTTCTTTAATTTAAATAAAATTTCTTTAATTTTAAGAAACTTTTTTTTCAGTGAGGAACTTGATAAACCAATAACATCACACGAAATTCAATTAATGTTAACAAAAACCAAAACAAACAAAGCACCTGGTATAGATGGTATCACATACGAATTTTTTAAAAATGCAACACACAATTTCATTGATTCTTTGGCGAAAAGGTATAATCAAATATACGACAGTGGTAAGGCAGATAAAGAATTCGAAACAGCTATTATATTCCCTATCTTTAAAAAAGGCGATAAGAACATGCCAGAAAATTATCGTGGGATCTCGTTTATGAACTGCATTGCCAAGATAATGATGGGTATTTTAAATGAGAGACTTTATGGATGGGTAGAAAGAAATAATATACTAACGGAATATCAAGCTGGATTTAGAAAGGGATACTCCACCGTAGATAATGTATACAATCTGGCCTCTATAGTACATTTGAAATTATTAACTGTAAAAAAAGTATACGCCTTTTTCGTAGACTTTAAAGCAGCTTTTGACAAAGTCCCGCGCAGTTTGTTGTTTTATAAGCTGCGAAATATGGGCATCTCTACCAAGATGGTAAATTTTATAGAAAGTTTATATGCAAATACAAAATCAGTGGTATGGTCAGGGGAATCATTTTCTGATGAGTTCAACACATACTCAGGAGTAAAACAAGGGTGCTTACTATCACCACTACTGTTTGCCCTTTATTTAAATGATCTCCATGACGCATTAGAAGGTGGATTGTACATAGACGAAATGAATATTCGACTATTGTTATATGCTGACGATATAGTTATACTAGCCGATAATATCAACATCCTACAACATATGATTCATAGACTTGAATTATATTGTGAGAGGTGGAATATGGAAGTTAATTTAAGAAAGTCAGCTATTATGGTATTTAGAAACGGGGGTGTTTTATCAAGCAAAGAAAAGTGGCTTTATAAAGGAAATCCAATTGATATTGTGTCTGAATATTGCTATTTAGGAGTCCTGCTTACACCGAAGTTAAGTTTTAAAAAACATTTAGAAACACGAAACAACACAGCCAAAAACAGTATTAATTTCACCTGGAACTCATTTTTTTGTAAAAATCACATATCACTGACTGTAAAATGGAAGATGTTTCAAGCGGTGTATCGAGCCATCCAAAGCTACGCATCCCAAATATGGGGTTACACCCTATTTGAGGATGTTGATAAACTTCAACTGTTTTTTATTAAAAAAAAATATTTAAAATGCCAACTTTTACCCCTAATTATCTGATCATGCTCGAAACTGGTATCGCAAATGGTCACCTATACACATTAGATCTTCATTTGAGATACGTTCATAGAACATTATTTGAATTTAACCAGCATAGATTACCACATAAATTATCAAATAAAATTCTCGAAAAAAATGTTTTCTGGGCGAAAGGTATAAACCAACTCGGAACAAAGTACAATATAGAATTCAATGTAGCAAATTTAAATCCAAATGAGTGGAACAAGAAGTTCGCAAGTCTTATAAGCCACATATCAAGCGATAATTATCACAAAATGTTAAATGAAGCTTCAAAAAGTTCAACAAGAATATATAAATCATTGGATCATAGTATTGGCCATAATTATTTCAACGAGTCAAATGATCGCCACAAAATAATGTGGATACTCAAAGCCAGAGGTGACCTAATTGCTCTAAACAGCTTCAAAAATCAACAAATTTGTACGTTATGTAACACAAATGAAGTTGAAAATTTACAACACTTCCTAGGAAGATGCCCAATATTTAAAGAATATCGAATTCGATTTTTTAAAAAAGCAATTTTAACAAACGAAGAAATAATTAATGTATTAAATGGTGTAGATGATGAAAATTATGACATGTTGGTTAACTATATTAAAAATGCCCTATTGTACCGAAAATCAATTGTAAACGAATTTTTTTAAATATATTAAAAACACATACAAATATAAAACAAATTAACAGTAACACTATCTATACTAATATTATAAAGAGGTAATGTTTGTATGTTTGTTTTTTTGTTTGTTTGTTTGTTTGTAGAGGGTAATCTCCGGAACTACTTATCCGATTTCAAAAATGTTTTCAGCAATATTTAAGGTGTTCCTCCAGGATGGACATAGGCTAGGTTTCATCGACCACGCCCACTTCTACGCCCACTTTTTTCCAAAAACGTAAAATTAAAAAAACTCCAAAACTACTGAACCGATTTCAAAAATTTGTTCACCAATACATACTTGGAATGGTCCTTCATGGTGGACATATGCTGGGTTTCATCGACCACGCCCACATCTACGCCCACTTTTGGTAAAAAACTTAAAATTTAAATATCTATGAAACTACTCATCCGATTTCAAAAAAGTTTTCAGCAATATTTAGAGTGTTCCTCCAGGGTCGATATAGGCTAGGTTTCATCGACCACGCCCACTTCTATGCCCACTTTTAGCTAAAAAATTTTAAATTTAAAAATCTCCACAACTACTGAACCGATTTAAAAATTGTTTTCACCAATACATGCTTGGAATGGTTCTTCATAGTGGACATATGCTGTGTTTCATCGACCACGCCCATTTCAACGCCCACTTTTGGCCCAAAAACTTAAAATTTAAATATCAATTTAACAACTCATCCGATTTAAAAAATGTTTTCACCAATATTTAGAGTGTTCCTCCAGGGTGGACATAGGCTAGGATTTATCGACCACGCCCACTTATACGCCCACTTTTTGGCAAAAAAACTAAAAACTAATTTAATTTAATTTCCAAAAATGTTCATCCGATTTACAAAATTTTTTCACCAATTCTAAGTCTTTCGGAGTAGAAATATTCTAGGTTTTAGCGACCACGCCCATTTCTACGCCCACATTTGGCAAGAAAAACGTAAAATTTAAATATGATCAAACTACTCATCCGTTTTAAAAAACGTTATCACCAATATACATATATTAAGAATGGTGCTTCAGGGTGGACATGGGTTAGCTCTCATCGACCACACCTACTTCTACGCCCACTTTTGGGTAAAAAACGTAAAATTTCAAACATCGGAAAATACTCATTTAAAAAATGTTTTTTCCAATATTAAGAATGGTCCATCAGGTTAGACATAGGCTACGGTTCATCTACGTAAAATTTGTAAATATACGAAATTTATTGTGAGATTTCAAAAATGTTTTCACCAATATTTATAATTTTCTGTCAGGGTGAGTTAGGGTAGGTTTCATTGACCACTTTGGGTCAAAAGACGTTAAATTTGAAAATCTACCAAACTACTCATATAATTTCAAAACATCCTGAAAAATGTCCTTTTTGGAAATTCCGATTTTACTGGGGCAAATACGTGCAAAGTAGTGAACTTTGTAACTTTTTCTATCTCCTGAAAAGTTGGTCAAAGTAACTTGAAATGTTGGATCCTCCAGCACAAAAAATCATTCTGAAAAAGTACCTTCTGGAAATTTAGATTTTAATGGGAATACGGGTAAATTATTGTAAAGTGGTACTTTTATTATTTTTTTTAAAGAATGAAGTCTACATGGAACGAAATGAATTGGAATTCAGAACAAAATGGAATAAAATGGGGAACAAATGAATAGAAAAGGAAACGAAATAGAATGGAACGGGGAGCGAAATGGAGTGAAACGGGGAATGAAATGGTTTCAATAATTACGATATAAGGGCTCAAAAATTTTCAAGAACATTATTTACCGAATGTTTCCAAGCTAAACGGGGCGTTTTAATTTTATTGTTTATTCTAAATAGTTTTTATAAAAGACTTCAACGATAAAAATTAAATATAATAAAAATCCTGTAAGGGAGAATTTTAGAAATAGAGACTCTAATTCTTATCTTTCTTTAATCAGGTATTTAATATTACCGGGGGCGAAGTTCCGGGCGGGCCTGCTAGTTAAAAATAAACATAAAATCAAATCAAACCTCCGACAGACGACGTAAGTCATTGTCGTAGTTCATAATTTCTAGTTTTAAGTAAAAATTGTAACCAATTTTATTTAAACATCTTGAAATAAAGAACATTCTATTCTATTCTATACGCCAAACTTCAGAAGCCTCCGTAAAGTCTTTCAAAAGTTTGCGCGTTTTCAACAGACAGACAGACGGACAGATGGTCGGACGGTCCTATGCCAATATTTCGAGGTGTTACAAACAGAATGACTAACTTATATATACCCTCTATCACTAGAGTGGAAGGTATAAAAATATCAGCATGTTCATTTAGAAAAATAACACTGCGGAACACAAAAAAATAAACAAGAGTTACGACCATCATTTCTTGCAAAATGTCGTTAAAGATTTGCTGATTTCAAGCCAGTTTTTCAACAAAAAAATTTGCAAAGTTAATGATTTTTAAATTGTATGGCATGGAAAACAAATATATGACTTGTAGCAATATTTCTTATACAAATTTGGTTTGAGGCTTTTCATCTTAAGCCCTTAAATTCGCGAATTTCTTCATTTTTTGAGGTTTTCGCGAAATTAACCGCCAAGTTGGTCTTTGATGAAAAACTTGCTTTTAGTGAATCAAAAAGGCATCCCTAACAATGCGAATAGTGGACAAAAAACAGCTATGTTATATGGACTATCATGATTAAAATCACGAAAAACCGTTTTTTTTGTATATGCCAGCATCACTTTATGAGATGATTCAAGACTCCATCTTTTAGTATATAATGTGGGAACCTTAAACAATTAACTGATCAAAAATTTGGCCAAAAAAGTTTTCATTTGCAAAAGTTATCTTAACAAAAACTATTATTTCAGTATTAACCCTACAATACACTAAGAAAATTATGTCATTAACTGTTTGTAGGTTATTTTAAAAAGTAATCAGTAAAGTCGTTTTAAAAGAAAAATCACTTATTTTATAAAGGATTTAATTTTTTTACTGTTTCTGTAGTTTAAAAAAAATAATTTACTGTATTAAAAACGAATTTTCTGTTACATTTAATTTCGGCAATAAAATATTTCTTCTATAGTTTTACTGTTTTTCAATACAAAATAACTGAATATTCACTAGTTTTTCAATGTTTTGGTTAGTCATTAAATTAACATTTAAAATTGACTGTAATGTGTTTTTATTTTAAATAAAATTTCATTTGTTTTAAGTGAATATTCACTGGAATTTACCTACATAATTCTTTGAGTGTAATTATAGTTTTTGTTAAGATAACTTTTGCAAATGAAAACTTTTTTGGCCAAATTTTTGGTCAGTTAATTGTTTAAGGTTCCCACATTATATACTAAAAGATGGAACCTTAAATCATCTCGTAAAGTGATGCTGCCATATTCAAAAAAACGGGTTTTCGCGATTTTCATCATGATGGTCCATAAAACATAGCTGTTTTTTGTCTACTATTTGTATTGTAAGGGATACCTTTTCGATTTACTAAAAGCAAGTTTTTAATCAAACACCAACTTGGCGGTTAATTTCGCGAAAACCTCAAAAAATGAAGAAATTCGCGAATTTAAGGGCTTAAGATGAAAAGCTTTAAACCAAATGTGCATAAGAAATATTGCTACAATTTAAAAATCATTAGCTTTGCAAATTTTTTTGTTGAAAAACTGGCTCGAAATCAGCAAATCTTTAACGACATTTTGCAAGAAAACTGTACCATACATCGAAAAACGGAGTACGCCATTCGAATCAGCATGTCTCAAATATATAGAAACGTTGGTCACACCTCTTGTTTTCTGAAATAGTGGTCAGTTTTGTCACGCTGTGTTATCTGATTTTAAATGTTTGTTAAAGCATTTTTAAGAAATTAATTTTTCTATAAAAAAATTCTCAGATTTTTTTTTAGAAAAATTTCAAGATTCCGAGTCATTTTTCCTAGAAGTTTTTCCTTTTTTTTCTTTCTTTTTCTTTCTTTCTCCCTCTCCTTTCCTTCATACACTCAAAATAATTACTCTGTAAAATGATTGTAATCTCAATTCGACAGATATTTGACAAAGTTATCTGCCGAAATACAGATTTTAAGAATATGCTTTGTATTTTCTTGTAACCAAAAAACAAAATTTTATCTGTAATTTTACTTTTTACTTTGTAATCTCTATTTTACAGATAATAAACAGAGAATTTTGTTACAATACACATACTTGTGTTTTTTTTCGTAACCGAAATACAAAATTTTAACTGTAATTTTACTTATTGCTCTGTAATAATAAAACCTGGTATATTTTACGAGGATGTCGTGTAAAATTGGAGGTACTCGTAAGAAAACTTTCACAAAATAAAAAAAAAGTAAATTTACAATTTGGAAGCGTTAAAGCAAATTGAGTCGATGGCATAATTACTCGATGGTAAATTTACTCGATGGCATTTTCCAATTGTCAACACTACTTGCACATTAAGGAAAGAGAAATTAATTAAAAATCAAATAGTGAATAAACTAGTCAAATTCTGGTCACTTTTATCAATATTTTACAGATAATTCTGTAAATTTACAGGTTTTTTATCGAAATAATTTTACAGAGTTTTCTTAGTAAAATAACAAAAAATCTTGCTGGTTGGAAATATACTGTATATTCTGCTGGCTCAGCAGACTATCTCTGTAATTTAACAAAGTGATTATTTTGAGTGTAACTTTCTTTTTTTTCCTCTCTTTTTCTTTTGAATGGGGAAATTTCCTCCACCACCACCCGCCTGATTTCACATGTCAAATTTTGAAATACTGGGGTATATATTTTTTTTTTTTTAATTTGTTTATTGAATTTGACATACTTACATGTAATAACAAATCACAAACCTAACCGAGAATGGGTAATACCGACCATTGTCTTGTTTTAAAGAAACTGACAACGACCTTCGGTGGGAATTGAAACCACAAACCATTATTTCAGTAGTTAGAAAAAGGGCAATAGTTCAATTTTTTACCCTTTCTTGCACCATTGAAATCAGGAGGATCCGAAGTTTGGTACTCTTCTTATTTCAGGTAAAAAAAGATACTAATAAACATTATTTTACCCCGTATTAAACCTTTAGAATTTCCTAAAAGTACTTCTTTCAGAACTTTTTTTCTGGGAGGTGAATCTACATCCCAAATTTTAAGTCTCTACACAAAACAAAACCTTGTCAAATTACTACAAAAAGTCTCGCAATCCCATTTTACTAATATTTGACAGTTTTCTGGTCCGATGTTGCACATTTACGAACTGTTAGCCAGCCTATGACCATTAGACATTGTTGTAACAGATTTTTTCCACTGGCATGCGGACGAACACGTCTGCATCGTCTTAGAGAAAGTTAGGATTAATAACACCGTCCGACAAAAATTAAAAAGACGTTAAACACAAACTGGATAATATACGTTTGAAACTAGAGACTAAATGTAGTAAAACTGCATTTACAGTATTTCGTTTCGAGATCCTGTTTCCTTTTAAAAGGACTTCAAAGTTTTAGGGGATTAAATTTTATAAAATATTTTTTTTATGATTGTACTTGTCCAGTGATAGCAAATAAAAGAGGAGGATCTCCCCTTATTTTCTTTTTTTATTATTTATACATATCAGGAAAAAGTAGGTAAGTTACGTCCTTTCAAAAATGTATCCTTCAATATCATTCAAAATTTTCAACAACAAATTTTGATAAATTTTTCAAATGACTTCATTCGCATTTTTTTATCCTGATATGGAAATATAAGAAAATGGAAAAATTGTGGGTGGTCCTCCTCTTTGGTTTGCCATCACCAGTGTCATCGTAGGACAAATATTTCAAAAATATTTTACAAAATATCCTTCAAAATTTTGAAAAGGAAACAGGATCACGAAATGAAAAACTATAAATGTAGTTTAACTCCATTTGATATCTACTTTCAGACGTATATCGTCCGGCTAATGTTTAATTTTGGATGTCGGACGGTGTAAAAATATACGAATTGAATACAAATTTAGATTTACAAATCCAACACTTTCTATAACGCAAAAAAATTCTATTAAATCCCAAAAACTAATTTCTATCCCATAGTGAATCCATCTTTTATACATCCATTGATAAAAAAAAACAAAAATGTTCATATATAATCATTGATTTTTGTTTTATGTTGTTGTTATTGTAACTTTTAGGTTAAGTGTTACAGAATATGCGTAACGATTTGTTGTGTGTTGCAGCAACACGTTGCTGTTGTTCATCGCCATCGTCGTCGTTGTTGTTTTATGTTAAACGATAAATTTTATTAATGTTTAAACATTTTTTTTTTTGTTTTTGGGTTGTTGTCGATATAATTTTTCAATTTAGTTTTATATTTTACTAGCGATTTCTTCACTTGCTTGAAAAAATAACCGTTGCGTAGCTTTGAATAAAAAATTTAAAAATTATTTATAATTTCGTTTGTTATTAAACATAATTTGCTTAATAATTTGTTATAAATTGTCTGTACAAGTTTATAATTTTTTGTAAATTTAATATGTTTTTTCTGCTTGGAGTTTTTTTGAATTTTGTGTTTGTAACAAATTGTAATACATATTAGTTAAGATTTAGTAATACTTTAATAATTCGAAATAAATTGATTAGTTATGCTATAGAAAAATGCAGTTTTGAGATTTTTAATAAAATAAAAATAGAAAAAAACATTTAAGAGTGAAATTTATACTTTAAAAATTTTTTGGAGTTGTAAATACGCCGGAACAATCACAATGTTAATAGGGGTTAAATTTTAAATATAGTTTTGAATTAAAAAAAAAAAATATATATATAGCCGGTCAAGACCGGCTATATGATAGCTTACACCAGTGTTTTCCGGAAAATGGGTCTCAAGTCCAAACATGAACAAATTAGATATATATATGAGGCATTCCACACCAAATGTCCCGATACAGAAAAACATGTGTCCCATGAATTTCTGAATAGGTTCTATGAATAGCCTTTATGTAACTAAGAAAATTGCGTTTTTGGTTTTTCTATTTTTCAAAAACTGAGCTTAGGAGGCGTGGTCAAATATTGTAAAAATCGTCAAATTTGTGTCGAGTTACCTTGTTAAAATATTTATTAAATTAAATCTCAAAATTTTACATTCTTGTATAGTTTTGTATGGGCTATCGATTAAAATTTTTTTTTTTAATTTTCAGAACCCGTTCTGAAATTTTTTAAAAAAGTCAATTTATCACAAATCCGGCCAATTTTATTTTTTTTTTAATAAAATAAATAATTTTTAATTCTGTTTTTTATATTAATGGACCTTATATTTTATAACTGAAGTTTTTATTTTTTTCGGTTTGAGTCCATATTAATTATTTCTGAGAAAATGCGAGAATCTGAAAAAATTAATTGACAACACAGGCTAAGTGGAGATGTCGACAGCTTTCGGAAGAAGCCACCCTTCCTTCGTCAGCACTCTTCGATTGTCACTGTAGGTGTGTAAGATTAAAATCAGCTATTTAAACGTACATTAAGGTGAAAAAGATGACGGGAATTATATCACACTAGTCGAATAGCCTGTCCCTGCCAGGCGGATCACTTTTCTCGATAATTCTTATTTTTTACCAAACTTTATAAAAAAACTTATGTTTGTGCTTCAAAAATTTAATATTGCTAAATTGATTTATATCAATATATTTCCCAAACTGGAAAAAAATTTTATGAGTATAAAAGGTTTTATTGATAAAATTTTAGAACTAAATTTAGCACGCCCATTTCGTTTCCGTCCTAAATATCAAAAATCCATCGTGTGGATCTGTCCCATGGTCACTCCTATATGCATGGCAATTTTTATCTTTCTTAGGCTGGATTACTCAATGCTTCGTTATAAAATAACTCTCCGTTAAATTTAACTTTTTCATACAAATTTTAACATAAGGCTCCGTTAAATCGACAGTTAGCAGCTAACTTTTCATTGAGTAATCCGCCAATAGTCATGAAGGGTTTTAAAATTAGATAAAATGTTAAAAAACACAATTTCTTCACTAAAATTTTTCCTTATAATTCTCCGTACATATGTAGTTGACTTCATAAGGATATGATCCATTGTCAATACTTTATGCTTTACAATTTTCAGCTTCCTTAGTCAATAGGCATTTCAGAAATAGTTTAAATGTTTAAAAACTAAATTTCACCGTCTTCCACTCCCCTGCCTTAAAGGGCGAAAATCCGGCTACGTTACAGATTATATATATAAACTGAACAAAATTCACAACGGATTTTTTGTATCTCCGCCCTTTCACTGGATATCCAGGTCAGAGTTATCTTTGCCAAAGTCCGTACCATATGCATCATAATTTTCATCTTTCAAGGTCATAAGGTGTCTTCAAAATTAGGTAAGATGTAAAAACATAATTTTTCCATGCCCATTTCTTCTCTTAATTCTCCGTCCATATTCCAAATTTTTTAAATCTGACTACTTTAGGATAAGCTCCATCGTTAGTAATATACTCGTATCCACGCCCCTTTTCCCTCTTAATTCTCCGTCGACAGTCCAAAAATTTTAAGTCTGACTACTTTAGAATATGCTCCATTGTCAGGACAATATGCTGTCAATTTTCGCCTGCGTAGGTCATTAGGGCTTTAAAGTTAGTTAAGTTAAAAAAAAAAAAAAATAAAACACAATATAGCCTTGCCCCTTTTTCCTCTCAACTCTCCGTCTACATTTCAAAAATGTTAAATCGGACTACTTTAGAATATGCTTCATATTTAGAACTGTTAGGCATTTTCAGCTTCCTTATTCATTGGGCCGAGCTTAAAAATACTCTAAAATGTTAAAAAAAACTAATTTTCCAAGTCCCCTTTTTCTCGTAATTCGCCGCCCACAGTCAAAAAATCCGTCTTCGTAAGAATCTGTCCATGGTGTTTTACTATATACATGCCAATTTTCAGCTTTTTAGTTTATCAATGAGATCCAAAAGACGCTGGATACACATAAAATAAGAGAAACACAAAAAAAAAATTGTATATATAGAAAATAGATGAAAATAAAGTTACCACGCCCCTTTGCCTTTCTCATTCATCACCCATACACTGGATATCAAAAATCCAGGTTCGGGTTGATCTTCACCATGAAATTTACGATATACATGCCGATTTTCATCTTCCTAAGTCATTGGGGGTCTTTAAATTAGTTAAAATATTAAAAAACCCAATTTTTCCACGCTCTTTTATCTTTTAATTCTCCGTCCACAGTCGAGAAATCTTAAATCCGATTACTTCAGGGTATACTACATCGTTAGGACTATACGCTATGCATTTTCCGCTTCTTTTGGGGGCTTCAAAAGAAGTTAAAATGTTAAAAATCCCAATTTTGTCACTACCCATTTTCCTTTCAATTCTCCGCCCACAGTCCAAAAATTAAAAATTCGACTACTTCAGGATATGCTTAATCGATAGGACTATATGCTAGGAAATTGTCAGCTTCTTAAGTCATTAGAGGACTTTAAAATGAGCAAAAATTTAAATTTTCATCTCCATAGGTCATTCAAATTAGTTAAAATATTAAAAAACACAATTTTTCCACGCCCCACTTTTCTCTTAATTCTCCTTCAAAAGTCTAAAAAATTGAAATCCGATTATTTCAGGATATGCTTCATTGTTAGAACTAAATGCTATGCAATTTTCCGCTTCCTAAGTCATGTGGGGGCTTCAAAAGAAGTAAAAATGTTAAAAAATCCCAATTTTGCCACTCCACTTTTCCCATCAATTCTCCGCCCACATTGCGAAAATTTTAAATCCGACTACTTGGGGATATGCGCCATCGTTAGGACTATATTCTTGGAAATTTTCAGCTTCCTAAGTCATTAGGGGGCTTTAAATTAAGCAAAAATGTAAAAAAATTGAGTTTTGACACGCCCACTTTTCGGCTTATTTCTCCGCCCACAGGCAAAAAACCGAAAATCCGGCTACCTTAGTATCTGCCCCGGGTCTTTTACTATATGCATGCCAATTTTCAGCTTTGTAGCTCATCAGTGGGCTTCAAAAAGCTCTGGATAGACAAAAAAAGAGGAACACACAAATAGGGAAATTATATATATAGATTAGGGTGCGCCAAAGTTGTATGGGTAAAAAAAAAATTATGCTAGAGATCGGCACTCCCCCCAAAAATATTCGTTTTTATATCAAAATACACTATGCAAAAAGTTATGGCGATCGCTTGAGGGGAAAGGGTGCCTCAAACGCCTTGAAAATGGAGAAATATGTCAAATTTGACCATTAGATAAAAAAAAATTTTTTTTTTTTGTTGTGATTCAATTTCGCCAAAAAAAAATTTTTTGTATTAGGTTTAATAAGAACTACTTACAAAAAAAATATAAGCTCTCCACTACATCGGTTACCCATTTTAACATGCGATACAAAAAAGGGCAGTTATTTTTAGGGGTACCCAAAAGTAACATTTTTACATTTTTGAAAATTTTATTAAAAAAAAATTTTAAAAATTAAAATCGCTCTCCACCAGTTTTTTATATATATTATAAAGATAAAAAATGTGAAATATTATAAATATCCGTTCGGCAGTTTTTCTTTTATAGCGACTTGAAGTTAGCGGATTTCAAGGAAAATTTATTTTTTGCTGTATTTTCTTTAATTTTGAACTTATTACTACGTTTTAAACGAAATTGACGATATTGGCTGTGCAAGTAATTAAATTGGATCATAAGTTTTAGTTAGTTAGTAATTTTTACAGTTTAGCTTTAACCCATGTAAACCCGGGTCAATTATGTCCCACTTTGGAAATATTATTCTTTAAGCATTTTTTTTTTTTTTTATCATGAAATTAGTAAATGGAAATAGTTTTAGCTATTCATCGTGTATGCACTTATAGAATTTAACCCATTTTATGAAGTTTTTGTATATTTAATGAAGCTTTTCATAAATATGATGAAATATTTTTTGATTGTATCAAACACATTAAGAATTCATGATTTCTTCTACTTTAAATTTAAATTTAATTTTTTGTTTGGGTTGTTGAAAAATATAGTTGATGACTAAAGAAAAGCTAATGTACAATTTTTTCTTTTTTTTTTCTTTGAATTTAGAAAAAATCGACTTCAAAATATTCTTAAATAATTTTCTAAAAAAAAATGTGTATAAATAATTTCATTTTCCAGCGCGATACGCGTATTTCATTTAATATTTGCTCAATCTGCACGCTATTTAACTTAAATTAAAGCTTTATAAATTACATTAATAACATTTTTAAAAATAATACTAACTTTAAAATAATAACGTTTAATTTTTTTTTTAACAAATTGGATCTACTTTAGAAAAGTTTTATTGTATTGTCACCCACCGTATATAAAAAATGCGGTATAATTTAAAAACATTGTTTTTTCACATGTAGATTTAAATAAACTTGGACTAAAACATTTATTTTTACAGATTAATTTTATTATATTTAATAAAAATATAAAAGCCAGCATACAATGGGAAATATTTGCCCTGTGGGTCATCTTCGACCCGGGTTTACAAGGGTTAATGCTGTCCTGCAAAAAATTATTTACTTACTAAAATTTATGATCCAATTAAATCAGTTGCAAAGTCAATTTCGTCAATTTTGTTTAAAACGTAATAATAAGTTCAAAATTAGAGAAAATACAGCAAAAAATCAATTTTCCTTGAAATCCGCTAACTTCAAGTCGCTATAAAAGAAAAACTGCCGAACGGATATTTATAATATTTCACATTTTTTATCTTTATAGTATATATAAAAAACTGGTGGAGAGCGATTTTAATTTTTAAAATTTTTTTTTAATAAAATTTTCAAAAACGTAAAAATGTTACTTTTGGGTACCCCTAAAAATAACTGCCCTTTTTTGTATCGCAAGTTAAAATGGGTAAGCGATGTAGTGGATAGCTTATATTTTTTTTGTAAGTAGTTCTTATTAAACCTAATACAAAAAATTTTTTTTTGGCGAAATTGAATCACAACAAAAAAAAAATTTTTTTTTTTATCTAATGGTCAAATTTGACATATTTCTCCATTTTCAAGGCGTTTGAGGCACCCTTTCCCCTCAAGCGATCGCCATAATTTTTTGCATAGTGTATTTTGATACCAAAACGAATATTTCTAGGGGGAGTGCCGGTATAAAATCGAAAGTTGACATTTTTGGCGCACCCTAATATAGATTTTATTACCCATAGGTTACGTTTAGCACGAACTTAATCAATCTATTTTTAACTTTTTCTAACACAGTTGTAATTTCTTACACTGTAGTAGATTTTCTTAGAGTTGCAACCCTTACAACAAAAATAATTATTTCTCAGAAATATTTAATATGGACTCAAACCGAAATAAATAAAACTTCTGTTATAAAATAAATAATAATAAAATTTCTATTAATATTTTTAAAATTGAGTGACAAATTACAAACAATTTTTTTTTAAATGTACGCAGAAAAACTCAAAAAAAAAACGAAATTTGTAATTTCAAAAATGCTTTTAGGTTAAGGGTAAAATTTTTTTCACAAGGAAACCTTGTTGGACCGATTTACTTCATAAATAAGACCTTTTGTAGTCAAATAAACTGATCCATTCACAGTTATGACATCAATATTTTTTTATACAATAAAAAATGGCTTATGGCAGTTTTAGCCTGTCACAACTATAACATGTTTTCTAATACTAAAGGTCCAATATTCTGAAAAAAAATTTAATAAAGTATGCTTCCTTTACAAAATTTCTCAGATGTAGTGACATTTTTACTACAGAAAAACTATTAAACTCTTAAATATTTTTATATGGAAAAATAACCCATTTCGGAGATATTTGATTTTGGAAAAATGCTCAGATTCTAAAACTCTTTTTAATCATAAAAATAATTGTTAATTATAGAAAATGTCTCAGAGTTTTAAACTTTTTTCTCTAGAGGTGATCTAAGATTCTGAGACATTATTTCTATAAAAAATGTTTCCAAATTCTGATATACTTTTCCAATAAAAAATCTCTAAAATAATTCTCATATTTTACAGTAATTCTCGGATTCTAAGAACTTTTTCGTATAAAAAAGTTTTCCAAAACATTTTATGAAGAAATTTTGAAAATCTTTCTAAAAATAAAATTTAAAATTTTATATAACACTGTGCTACAGTGAAAAAAAAAACTTCTGATGTGACGTAGTATAGGTTGTTGGTCTTGTCGAGTAGATCACAAAAATGCCCATTAAACTTGCCAGACACCCTCAAATTTTAGAGTTATTGTCAAAAAACTTTTTTTTTTGGGACTTTTCTCACTAAACCTTGTGTAATTCAGAAAATTTTCAACCGATTTTTAATTTTCAAACTGTTTTGGATAGGGCTTTCCATGAGTGTGAATTGGTCAATACATAAAAGAAAGAAATCTATTGATTTTTTCTATAAAATCAAACTTTTTTGTTATTTTTTGAAAATTTTTCGAGTTTGTCGATTTTTTTCTGCTTGAGTTCGTTTAACAACCTTAATATTTATGAGCGTTTTTTTTAAAGAAAATTTAATTCTACACTGAAAGAATTATTGTTAATAACATATATGAACAAATTTCATTAAACCAAATTCATAGAATCTATTAGACAATTCATTGGCTGAATGAATATTCATTAGTATTGTGAAATATTTCATAGAATTTTATTCATAGATTTTGGTAAATTCATAGAAAAAAATATTATCAATAAGCCTTGTAATTTTTTTAATAAGTAATTAAAATAATGTTACTATAATTAAAAAAATTTAATAAATATATTAAAAAAAAACATAAAAAACGTTTAAAAAAAAATTTCGCTGCCCTGGGCGGATTCGAACCCAAGACCTACCGGCTGTGGAAATTATTGTCGACGCCTTAGCTATTAGCGCCACAAAGGGAGGAAAATCTCCCCAACTATCACTTAGTTTTATAATGTTCGTTTTTTTCCAAATACACAAAAATTTTGTTTTCTACAAACACACACACAGCTTTTGGCAGAGCATTGTGGCAGAGCATTGATACAAACTCAATATGTGAAAGCAGAATATTAAACAAAATGTATTTTAATTCTTATAATTTGTTTGTTAGCTCGGTGGCTAGAGACAAAGCTTCACGAACAACTGGTTTTTTGTTCGAATCTCGGTTGGGATAAGTTAACAACATAAAAAGTTTTAAAAATAGAAAATTGTAAATAAATAATAAAAAAATAAATAAAAATGAAATAATAAAATAAATAAAAATGAAATAATAAAATAAATAAAAATGAAATAATAAAATAAATAAAAATAGGATTCAAAATATTTTTTTTTCATAGCCTATGAACTTTTTCATAGATTTCTATGAATTTGGTTCATAGATTCTATGAAGGGCATCATTGGCTCACTTCTAATGATTTTTTTTCATTGAACCAATGTACGTTTTCATAGCAGTAATGAACAAAATTCTTTCAGTGTAAATACGATAAGTTTTATCCGGAAAAAATCGGATAATAATTGACAGAGTTGTGATAATTTTTCTAAAAAAGAAAATTAAGATTTTGCAGGAAATCGCCGTTCATATAACCCAGGCAAAAAAAACAAATTTATCATAAATGGTCATGTACAATATATTTTAATGTTTTTGGCGCGCTGAACCCGAATCTGGTCTTTAAATTGCTCTATCTCGTCAGGTTTTTGAGATATTTAACAAAAATTGATATATCAAAAACTTAATAAGATAGCGCAATTTCAAGATCAAATTCGAATTCAGGAGGTCAAAAACCTTTAAAATAATGATACGGGACCTCTCAGTAGGTTCGTTTATTTTTTTATTTATTTTGCCTATGTTATCCGCAAGGCAATTTCATACAAAATCTTACTTTTCTTTTTTGGAAAAATTATCACAACTCTGTCAATTGTTATCCGGTATTTTATGGCATAAAGCTCATCGTATTCACAATTAAATTTTCTTTAGGAATGCGTTTATTAATATAAATGTTGTTGAACAAACTATAGCAGAAAAGAATCGATAAACTCAAAAAATTTTTTAAATACTCAAAAAATACAAAAAATACAAAAAATTATAAACTCAATACAAAAAAAAATAAACTCAAAAAATACAAAAAATCAGATATTGTAGAAAAGATCAATGCATATCTTTCTTATATGTATAGACCAATTCACACACATGAAAAGCCCTATCCTATCTTCTATCCAAAACAGTTGAAAAATTTAAAATCTGTTGAAAAATGTTAAAGTTACACGTGATTTAGTAAGAAAAGTCCCAAAAATAACTTTAAAATTTGAGGGTGTCTGGCAAATTTGATTTGCATTTTTGTGATCTTTTTGACGAGACCTACAGCCTTAACTACCTCATTTTAAAAGTATATTCGATTTTGTGTTTTTTGTAGCACAGTGTAATTTTTCAATAGACAAATTTTACGGTTTTAATGCAATCTAATATTTTCTAATGTCATTTCTTAGGTTCTGAAACATTTTTATTTAAAAAAGCTATTATTAAAAATAATAGTTTTTTAATATTTATATGGACATTTCCATTTAACTTTTCATTTCTTTGAAATTTTGGTTTTTTGGCAAACACATTTTTTATTTGCATTAAAATATCTATCTATTGATAGAAATGCATAAAGGACTTCTAATGCAATTAGCTTGCAAGCACATAAGGCCAAAAATCTTAATTTGCGGTAGTTAGCGACAACCAAACTTCCGAAATGTGGAAAAGTCGATTGAAATTTCATAAAAATTATGTACTCTTTGGACAATTGTACTTGCGCCGTCCAACGTATTCTTCGAAGATTTAGAATATATGGTCCCTATACTTGTTCAAAAAAGATGTATTTATGAATTTGATGTGCCATCAATAATAAAAAAGTTATTTGGTGGTAACGGTTTGAAATTAAAATTTCTTCGTTTTCAATTTTTCGTCGGTTTTTTATCAGCAAATTTGCGCCGCTTCATACTTTTCAAAAGCTAATACAAAGAATGATAGCTGTCGTAATTGGCTACAGTCTAAAACCAGTCTCATGAATGTGCCCTCAATAGGAGCAGAGTACTAGCTAGACAAAGGTTGAGAGACAAAACGTGAAAGTCATCAAAAATCCACTTTTTTGCGAGGCACATTCGCAATATTACTTAAAAGTGGCCAGCACATCGCGTGATCCAAATATTTTTTGATTTTTTATAATAAAATCGATATAGCGTGTTAAAATTTTGATTAGCAAAAATTTTGCAAAAATCTGACATTTCACGATTTTAAACGTTTGCTTGTATTTTCACGTAAAAAGAATTTAGATTTAAAATATACCCGTCAGACGATTGCTTGTAATGCGTATTATGGATCGTATGCAAAAATTGGGACTAAATGTAACTGTACGCTGAAAACGCGCCAATTTTGTCTCCAGATAAACCGCCAGGGCACACCCAAACCGCTAATAGAAATTAATTTCTATAAATGGCAATTGCTAGTACTTATGAAGCTTTATCCCAAAACTGAACGGCATTAAAAAATTTTGAAGATTGTGGATTTAATGCATCCCTCAAAATTTCATTATTCAGAAACTGCATCACTTTTAAAAATTCACAATTTAGCATAATGCACAAGTTTCTTAACTAATTTGGGGGTGCTAAACACGAATATGGTCTTTAATTTGGTCCATCATCTTTAGATTTCGCGTAAATTGCATAACAAGCTTCAAAATAACAACTTTTAAAAACTAACTTTTAACGGGAAAATATCTTTATAAATCCACGTTAATGGATATAATGTAACCAATTTGTGTTGGGGATAGTATGAAACATTAATTCACGTTAATTTTGTTAAATTCTAATAATAATTGTAATTTTCAGACTTTTGGTTTTCAATTAAAATCTTTAAACCGCCATAATTTTCGCGCCGTCAGCTGAAAGTTCTTCACGCGAACGGATTTTAACTAACTAAATGCATGTTTATACGCGTAGTAAACGATTTTGATGTGCCTTCAAAAAAAATTTTAATATTTTTTAAACCTTAAAATCAAAAGTTAAATGGAAATGTTCATATATTCAGAGTCACATTTCCTATAAAACAATTCTCAAAATCTTCCAACAGAATAATCTTCAGATTCCGAGAAATTTTTCATACAAAAAAAATTTCAGGTTCTAATATAGTTTTGTATAGAAAAGTTAATTTTTCCTATAAAAACATCATAGGTTTTGATTCTTTCAAACAGAGAAATTTTCATATTCTTGAAAATTATTCCATAAAAATTTCTAAGATTCGGAAATATATTTCCCTATGGAAAAACTCAGATTCTGAGACATTTTTCCTATAGAATTGTTATCCGCTTCTGAGTAATTTATTTGCAGAAAAAATCTTTGAAGTTTCTTAAATGATTCTGAGGGATTTTGTTCTATAAAAAAGTCATAAGACATATTTTCTAAAATTTGAGATAATTTTTCGATCAAAAAATTCTTACATTCAGAGTCAAATAAAACTCAAAATATCTTCTAAAAATAAAGTCTGGAATTCTGAAATATTTTTCTATAAAAAATATTTGAGATAATACTTTTTCCTTAGAAAACGATAAGGAACGTTATTCGGATAGAAAACGCCCACATTCAATTGCCATTTAAGTTTTTCATGTGCAATTTCTTTAATTCTCAAAAAATTGTATCCCAGGCCGCTGTTCCAAAAAAAGTAATTCACATAAAAAATGTGAAAATGAAAATTTCCGAATTTTTTTGGTGTTCTAGATTTCACATCCGAATTTCTTTTTCGTTTTGTTTCACATAAATAAAATTTGGTGAAAGTAAAACGAATGCACTTTTTTTCTTATAATTTTTTAAATTTTAATTATTCGATTTCAACTTTGAATGAAAACGTGATCAATAAAACACTAAACTTGATTTCATGTCATTCGGAAATTTTCATGTGAATTGAAAAGTTGTGAAAGACAGAACCGAGGCCCTAAAGATGTAACACACATATGAGGCATTCCACACCAAATGTCCAGCGAAAAAAACACGTGTACCGTAAACTTCTGAATAGGTTGTATATTTAGCCCTATATGGAACTTTGAAAATTGCGTTTTTGGTTTTTCAATTTTTCAAAAACTGGGCTTAGGAGGCGTGGTCAAATATTGGAAAAATGGTAAAATTTGTGGCGAGTTGCCTTGATTAAATATTTATCACATTAAAACGGAATGCACCACAATCTCAAAAATTTACATTCTTATATAGTTTTGTATGGGATATCGATTAAAATTTTTTTTTTTGGAAAATTTTCAGAACCCGTTCTGAAATTTTCCATGTTTTAAAAAAGTCAATTTATCAAAAATCCGGCCACTTTTTTTTAATTTTTTTTTTAAAGTTTCGATGTTTATCCATCCACAAAAAAAAATCAGAAACACGTTCTTCGTTTTTTTCGAGAAAATCGGATTTGAACTTTAAATTTCACAACAATTTTGCTTGTATTTTCTTGATTTAACGCGAATGAGTATTATTAATTGCATAAATATTACATTTTTAAAAAATGGAAAATTTCAGAACGGGTTTTGAAAATTTTCCAAAAAAAAAAAAATTATAATTGATAGCCCTTACAAAACTATATAAGAATGTAAATTTTTGAGATTGTGGTGCATTCCGTTTTAATGTGATAAATATTTAATCAAGGCAACTCGCCACAAATTTTAGCATTTTTCCAATATTTGACCACGCCTTCTAAGCCCAGTTTTTGAAAATTAGAAAAACCAAAAACGCAATTTTCTTAGTTCTATATAGGGCTATCCAAACAACCTATTCAGAAATTTACGGGACACATGTTTTTCTGTAGCGGGACATTTGGTGTGGAATGCCTCATATACATCTCCTGAGGATTTTTTTTACATCCTGGTCATTTTCTGGTTCCTTTCCCTTCCTTTTTTCCTTTCCCTTTCTTTTTATCCTTTCCTTTGCTTATTTTAATCGATTTAGGGGGGAGAGATCCCATTCTCACCGCCTGGATCCGCGCCTGGTCTAGGGCCAATATTTCGGGTAGTTACAAACATCAGCACAAAGTCATTATTACCTTTTCCATAGAGTGGTGAAGGGTATAAACACATCTGAGCTTTAAAATATGGTTTGATGTCGTCAGTGAAATTGTATTATTAGAACATATTAACTCTCTTACTGCCATTTGAAGGGGTAATTTTAGTCCATTTTAAAAAAATTAAAAGGATTAAAATAGTTTACAAATATTTTCCTAATAAAATTTCACTGGTGGTTGTCAATGGTTGCGACACGCGCAAAATGCTTAACAATGGAATTATTTAATAATAAATCGAAAAAGGGATCAGGTAGGATTTTCGTGCTAATAATTTTTTTAGTTCTTAATAAAAAGAAATGAAATGTCATTACCCGCTGATATCATCAGTTTTACTAAACTAGATTGAAGAGTAATGTGTTTAGGGTGTATAGAAAAATCTCCGATTTTGATAATTTTTTTTTTATAGGAAAGTTTTGAAATTTTTCCTGAATAAAATTTTTAAATTTTTATCACACAAAAATTCTCAGATTTTTGCTGTCGAAAAATTTAAAACTACTGGGATATTTTTCCCATAGAACATTGGACATTTTTTGATTTTGAGATTCGTAGGCATTTTTCTGAAATAAAATAAAACATATTATTTGCTTTATTTTTTCCGTCTTTCCTTTTTAGATTTTTCTTATAGAAAAATTCTCAGATTTTCCTATAGAAAAATCCTTAGATTTTTTCTATAAATATTCTTTTAAGATTTCGAGACATTTTTGTTATACAAAAAATTTTAAGATTCTTAGATATTTTTCCTAGAAAAAAATTCTAGGATTATTTTTTTTTCTCTTTTTCTTTTTGCTCTTCTTTCCATTCTTTTTTGGCTTCTTTTTTTTTCTTTTTTTTCGTATTTTGTTTTGGGGGGCAGGGGTATATTTCCCCGAGGATTCGCACCTGCAGACACATACAATATTCCAGCCAAATATTTTATTATACTTTATGAAAATATAAATATATCCTATACTTTGATGGGATGGTAAACAAATTTTAATTTTAATATCTTATATAAAACTGATTAAACAATATTTTATAAATGTCTGCCTTAAAATAAATTTTTTTTTAATAAATAAACATGACATTTTTTATCTTCAAAAAATAAAAATCAAACTCATTGAAAAATATTTTACCATGGATCATTGATTGTTGTAACTGGACTTAGGAAGAAAAGTGAATATGTCTTAAACAAACAATATACAAAATCAAAGTAACAAATGCTGGTAATGTTTCATATTTTTTTTTTAATTCCCCAAAGATATTTAACTGGAAAAACAAACATTAATAAGAAAATTTATAAAAGTAAAAAAATCAAGTAGCTTAAGCCATATAATTTTTAATAAAAAAAAAATATCATTACAATAAACGACAAGTGTCTTTTCGTAGAAAAAAAATATTAAATAAATAAATAATAGAAATTTATAAAAAAAAATCTTTTAAAGAAAAAAAATTTTGTCGTACGTGCTCCAATGCTGTAAATGTAAAATTTTTTTCTTCACCAAAATGTTTAAAAGATTTTTATCAATCGTAATGATTATTAAGCTGAATTGGTAGAGAAGCAAAAAAAAATATCAATATGTATATTTCATGCTAATACCTTAAGATAACGGTAAGAGAAAAAAAAATATATAAATGCTAAATTGAAAATCATTTTACCGAAAATAAAATAATAAAAAAAAAACAAATGAATTTATTTAACAATAAACAAAAAATATCAAATAGAAATGAAACTTGAACAAAGCAAAAACGAAAGACTTAAGCTACAAACTTGTTTTTCAATACAATATCTCTGAATATATTTTCTTCTATAGCTGACTGTTGTTTTTAATCAAAATATCTTCTGCTTTTATGCATTTTACAAAACACTTTATGATTTTCATTATTTTTTTGTTATCTTAAATTATAAAAAAAGCGAAAAATAAATAATACTTCTGTTTTTTTTCGTATAAATGGTAAAGATTTGCATTTAACGTAAAGTATCGATAAAACGGACAGCAATTATTGAGGAAATTTACAAAAATATTGAATTCAAGTTCCGCGTTACAATTACAATTTTTTTTTAATTAAAAAATTTATTTATTCAATTAAAAATTTATAAAATTATTAATTTCATTTAGTTATTATTTAACTGATTGAAATAATTAATTGATTCATTGAAATAATTGGTTGATTCATTGAAATAATTAATTCACTCAATTAAACACATTTAAAACTTGTTTATTAAGAGACAAAATTAAATTACCGATTTAATATTATAGGTGCCAAAAATATCGGTGTGATTATTTAATCAGAAGTATTGGAATGTATCCACACAGAAAAAAAGTCATGTTTGGAACATGATCAACAATAATGAAGGGTAGTCATAGTATGATTGATCATTTTATCATATACGCATATGATTGTGTCAATCATACCATGATCTTCAGCAAATATAAAATTACATTTTTTGATCATATTGTGACCACTACAATCTTATTATGATAAAGTTGTCAATCGTACTATGATCTCCCTCCATTATGATTTATCATTTGATGATATTTATGATAGTGTCAATCACACTATGATCTTTAACAATTATAAAAGAACAATTTTTGATTATACTAAGATCAGCTAAGATCGTAATATGATTGCTACAATCATACTTTATTCTCCCTCCATTATGGTTGTCGCAATCATGTTCCCTCTCAGCGTGTTATAAGAAACTTACACATGAATTAGAAAAATCTCCCCTATTGTTTAATCAGCAATTGTAGTTTTGACTGTTGTTTTTTTTTTTTATTTTTTAATGATTTTTTATCTTCATCTTCTTATAATTCATTGAAGTTGATATTTAAGCTACTGACACGCAATCCATTTAAGTGTTTACACCGTTATTTATTATTCGAGATAATAAAATTGTACTGTTTTGAATTGTAAAAAAATAGCACAGATAAAAAAATATATAATTATGATACTGATAAATTTGCAATAATTTATTCTAGCAATTTGTTATGTTATTTATACAAAGAAATGCAAGTGAAAGAAGATATAAATTAATTTTAACTGACAAACTTAATGTTTGATAAACAATGTGATACTTTTGTACTCCCCGAGTAAAAATTTTTTTTTATTTAATTATTTATAATTGTCTATAATTTGATAAAATTATATAAGATTTTATATGAGACATTCCACACCAAATGTCCAGCGAAAAAAATCATGTAAACCGTAAATTTCTGAAAAGCTTATATGAATACCCCTATATGCAACTTAGAAAATTGCGTTTTTGGTTTTTAAATTTTTCAATAACTTGGCTTAGGAGGCGTGGTCAAATATTGGAAAAATGGTAAAATTTATGTCTAGTTGCAATGTTTAAATATTTATCAAATTAATACGGAATTCACCACAATCTCAAAAATTATCATACTTTTATAGTTTTGTATTGGTTATCGATTAAAATTTTTGCGTTTGGAAAATTTTCAGAGCCCGTTCTGAAATTTTCCATTTTTTAAAAAAGTCAAAAAACCGGTAGCTTTTTTTTTAATTTTTTTTTAAGTTTAGATGTTTGTCTATCCACACAAAAAAATTCAGACATGTGTTTTTCGTTTTTTTTTTTTTCGAGAAAATCGCATTTGAATTTTGAATTTTATAACAATTTAGTAAAAATAATTTAAAAAATACAAGAATTTTTCTAGACGAAATATTTGGGAATTTTTTTAGACGAAAATTTTTTTAATTTTTCTAAATAAAAAATTTGGGAGTTTTTCTATAGAAAATAGTTGAGAATTTTTCTTAGAATTTGTTTATAGTAAAAATCATAAAATTTTTACAATTTTTTTATGAAAAATCTAACAGTTTTTCTATAGGAAAAATCTGATATTAAAAATTTGACAATTCTTCTGGGTAAAAAGAAAAGAGGAAATGAAATCATGAGTAAGATTTTTTTTCTAAAATTTTGAAGAATCTTAAATGTTTTCAATAGAAAAAATGTTTTTTAATCTTAAATTTTTTTACAGAAAAAAAAGTAAAATTTAAATAAAATTTTTCTGTAGGAAAAATAAGAAAATTTTTTTCAGGGAAAATTTGAGATTTTTTATACAAAAAATGCAATAGAACTTTGACTTTTTCTAAAGGAAAAAGTCAAAAATATCTCGGAATCTAAGTATTTTTCTTTAGGAAAAAATGTCTCAGAATCTGAGATTATTTTCCTTAGGAAAATGTATCAGAATCTGTTATTATTTTTAATAGAAATTTATCTCAGAATCTAAGATTTTTTAGGAGGAAAAGCTGAGACCTTTTCTATTGGAAAAAAGTCTTAGATTACTAGAAAAAAATCAGATTTTTTCGGTAGGAAAACATCTTAGAATTTTTGAGTTTTAATATTAAAAAAACATTCTGAAATATATTACTTTTTCGATAGGAAAAATAACTCATAATCCAAGTATTTTTCTTTATTCTGAGATTTTTCTTAGATTCTGAGATTTTAAGAACAAATGTTCTGAGAATTTTAGAAAAAATATTACAGAATCTAAAAAAGGTATTAGATTCCGATTTTTATACCCTCCAACCACAGTATGGTGGTATACTCACTTTGTCATTCCATTTGTAACACATCGAAATATCGGTCGGGGACCCCATAAAGTATATATATCATTGATCTATGATCGATTCTAAGACGTTCTGTGAATGTCCGTCCGTCCGTCCGTCCGTCTATCTGTAGATAATACAATGCAGTCCAAAATAAAACAGCTAGACACCTAAGGTTTTGCACAAATATGTCTCATGGTCATAGGCAGGTTAAGTTCGCGAATGGGCAAAATCGGCCCAGAGGGAAAAAAGTTCCCCCTTGAAGAACTGAACCAACCTCTGAAAAAATACACTTTTTTACATGTTTTTTTGTATTTTTGTTAAATATATGAAACATTTGATATATTTATCGCGATGGGCAAAATAACTCAGAAACTAAAAAATTTTTTTTGGGAAACATTCCTTAGACTCTCTTATGAAATATTTCTCAAAAAATGCTTGACTATCTTAGACTTTTTCTAGGGAAACGTTTCTCAGAAAACAAAACTTTTTTTAAAAGCATTTAAGTCTGCAATTTTTCTAATCTCAGGTACTTTCTATGGAATAAAAAGTAGACGTAGAAAGATTGTTTTGGTATCTTAAACCTTTTTTGTAGAAAAGTAAAATAGAAAAAAATATTTCAAAACCTAAAAAGTTTTCAATAGGAAAAAACTCACAAAAATCTGATAATTTTTCTTCACGAAAATTTTTTCTAAATATAGAATTTTTTTGGTGTGAGAATTGCATAAGTAGCTGAAAATTTTATATATGAAGGTGTATCACAATTTAAAAAATTTTGTATAACCTAGGAAATTTTTTGGAACAGATTCCCATTGCAATAGATTCTAGGGTATATTCTACGGTAATCACAACAAAATTTTCAATGTAAAATAATTTTTCAAAAAAAAAACTACTTGCTCTAACAAACGCTTGCCTTTATGACAATTTCAAACAAAAACATCGATTCTGCAATGTCTAGTAGAATCGATTGCAGGATAATATAATGCGTTGTGGAATCGATTATTCGGAACGGAACATTTTGCTGGAAAGTAATGTAAATAATGACCTCGAGCTAGAATATACCTACTCAAAATATTTTTGTATAACTGTGCGATTCGCTATCTCGGTCGAAGTGAGTGACTAAAAAATATGTACGTAAAACCAAAACAAAAAAACTCAAATTTGTTTTTGTTTTACGTACAAAATTTGTACGACATACTGATGCCCTGATTCAGTATGTCGTACAAAGTGAGTGACTAGAAATTTTGTACGTGAAATAAAAACAAATTTGAGTTTTTTGTTTTTGAGTTTTTTGTTTTTGTTTTATGTGCAAATTTTGTAGTCACTCACTTCGACCGAAATAGCGAATTGCACAGTGAATTAGGGCATATATTTTAAAAGCTTTTCTGTATCAAAATGTCTCAGAACCTCAGAACCTCAGAACCTCAGAATTTTGCTATTGGGATCTCAGAACCTCAGAACCTCAGAATTTTGCTATTGGGATAACGTCTCAGAATCATAAACTTTCTCTTTAAGAAAATGACTTGGAAAAATTTCCAAATCAGAAAACTTTTTGTGAATAAACATATCTTAAATCTGACTTACTTTCTATTAGAAAATTATGTCAGAATCTGGTTCTTTTGCTATCAGAAAAATGCTAGAACCCGATAATTTCTTGAAGAGACATTTCTCAAAATATTAGATATTTAAAATTTTTTATTATAGGAATAAATTTTTAAAATTTAAAAATATTGAAGAGTTGAACACTATAACAAGAGTTGAACACTAAAAAACCTTAACCAATGACTCAAATTCGACTTGAAATTCCCAGCAAAAAATTTTTTTTTTGAGCAAAAAAAAATTTTCCCCCTCCCAAACCCAAGAGCTGGACCCGCGCCTGCTAATACGCTAATTTGAAACAAGAATATAAAAAACAAATTACTAAATTCAAATGCGACTTTCTCAAAAAAAAAAAAAAAAAAACGATTAACACATGTCTGAATTCTTTTGTGTGGGTAGCCAAACATCTAAACTTAAAAAAAAACCAAAAGTGCCCGGATTTTTGACAAATTGACTTTTTTAAAAATTGGAAAATTTCAGAACGGGTTCTGAAAATTTTCCAAAACTATGCAAGAATGTAAATTTTTGAGATTGTGGTGCATTTCGTTCAAGTTTGATAAATATATAAACAAGGCAACTCGACACAAATTTTACCATTTTTCCAATATTTGACCACGCCTCCTAAGCCCAGTTTTTTAAAAATTGAAAAACCAAAATCGCAATTTTCTTAGTCCCATATAGGGCTAATTCATACAACCTATTCAGTAATACACGGGACGCTTGTTTTTCTGTAGCGGGACATTTGGTGTAGAATGCCTCTTATGAATAATTTAAGGCGAGAAAAAGATGTCACCAGCTGAAAGCACCTACTGCATTCCTACTATGGTAAATTTCGCAAATGAGTCAAATTGGTCCACTTATATTATTTATTTATTCATTTGAAATTGTTAAAACTGTTTTTTGCAATAAAAAAATAAATAAACATCATCACCCAAAAACAAATGATAAACATTTGTTGATACATGAAAAACATGAGTGATGAAAAGAAACAAATTGGAAATTTATTTTATTTTTATAAACAAATCTAAACATCATGATGTTTTGTTGTATTTGACTATTTTGTCTCCCTAACTCATGATTATCATGATTTTTTGCGGAAAAAGAAAAATAAAAACATGGTAGTGGTACAACATCACTACAAAGACAAAAAACATATACATTAGGGTGGCACGAATAATGACTTTTTTTTTTATATTTCGTCGCAGAGTATGGTTCGTTTGGTCAAAAAACTATATGTTTAAATTTTAAGCTAAATCAGACAAAACTAACCCGTGCCTATTGGAGGTTAAAGTTTTGGCACAAAAATTTTTTTCCCATACAAGCAAAGACTTGTCTAAAAATTTAAATATAGAGTTTTTAGATCCAAACGAATGATATTTAGCCAGGCAATCGACAAAAGTAGTAGGTAGTCTTTGTTGCGCTGATTCCAAATCTGCAACCCAAATATGTCTATCACGTCAGGATTTTGAGTTATTCGCGGTTAAAGTGCCGAAAAAGGCCATTTTGGACCCTTTTTGAAAGCTAATAATATAAGATCCTGACATGCGATTGACTTGGTATCAAGCTCATTCAAAAGTATGTGATTTTCTCTATAAGACAAGATCAAATGTTCTTCAAATTTAATTTTCTAAAATGGTAAAAAAATCATTAACAAAAAACCTTCCATTTTTTAAATATTTAGTTTATTTACACAGTGTTTTTTAACAAATTTCCATACACCCAAAAAAAAACGTGGGTATTCAATATTAAAAATTTAACTAATTTTAGTCCAAAAGGACCTAGTGCAGAAATTGGTAACCAATACTAAAATTTTTAACTAATATTAGTCAAATCCAGTAAAAATTACTAATGTTAGTACTTTGAAGATACTAAAATTAGTAACGAATTAGTAGATTTTTGTACAATATCACTTACTAAACCTTTTAATGTAGAATTATTTTGAGTGTACAAATACACACGTAAATATTAGATTTAAAGCACATGTAGCTAATGATATTTTCACCATTAAAAAAAAATAAATTCCAAGAAAATTTGATTTGGTCTTAAAGAGAAAATTACGCACTTTCGAATGAGATTGATATGAAGTCATTCGCATGTCAGGAGCTTATTTTATAGGCGCCCAAAAATGGCCAAAATAGGCATTTTTTGACACTTTAACCGCGATTTTCTCAAAATTGTGACGTGATAGAAAAATTTGAGTGACCGTTTTGGAATCGGGAAACCAAAATCTATAAACCTTTTTTGGTTTTATTCAAAACGCAGCGACAAACCTCAGATTTGTAGAGCGGTGTAATTCTTAATAAAATAAAAGTAAAATTTTAAAAATAGAGTAATACGATAAAGATGTCACAGATAGAACACGACAAAAATGTCGTTGTGGATATGTATCATTACAAGCAGCATGTCAGCTAAAATCCTTTGAAGTCGAAACTAAAAAAAAAAAAATTTTTTGAGTAGGACCGCAACGGGTCGAACTCAATTTTGTAGTGGAAGGGTTTATCCCACCAAAATTTAATTTTTAATCGTTAATAAGCTACTCAGATAAAATAATAATTGAACAAAAAAAAAATTAAAAAATAGAAAAAAATATTTGGTTTGTGTGGTAATTTTTTTTTTGGGCAGAACTTTAACCTACCAGGTTAGTTTTGTGCTATTAAGCTAAAAACTTAAACATAGAGTTCTTAGATCAAAACGAACCATAATTTGTCCGGCGATCTACGAAATTCGAAAAAAGTCATAATTCGTGCCACCCTAATGTACATAGTAAGTTATTTTTGGTCAAAATAAACATGCAGCCAAAAAAAAGCATGGTGGGTGCCTTTTAACCTTAGAATTGGAAAATATACCGAATGGGAAGTTTGGACTTTAAAAGAAGAAATACTTATCTAACTAAATAAAAAAAATTCAGTTTATAGTAACGAGACAGCGAGGAATCTAATATTTTAGAGTGCAGCCTGATTTAGAAGATCTGAAATGTAAAGATTTCCAAATGCTATAAAAAGTTTTCATTTAAAATGCGAAAAAATTTTATGTAATTAAGATATTTTCATTTGAAAGTTGCAAATATTATTACAAATTGATAATTTGTCATTTTGCCTAAATTCAGTTAGAGGGTTAATTTAAAAATAAGGAAGATGACAACAACGATGGATGTTCATTATAATGATGATGATGTTGTTGGTGTTGTATCACCCACAAGCAAGGCCGTTCGAATACAAAATGTTAAATGTAAAATGCAAGGTTTTTGTTTGATACTCAGTCTATAGAGATTTCTATGGGGCATTCCACGTCCTTTGTGCAAACAATGTTTTGGCAATATTTAACTTGTTGATTATTGTTTTGGGGGGTTACCTCATTGTAGGGGTTAGATTTTCGAATACTTTCCTGCAAAGAAAATTTCAGATTCTCAAGAGAATCGCACAATTCAAATCACTTTACTTCTCCTTCCAAAAGTATAAAATTTTCAGAAAATTTTCTGTACCAAAAAAAATTAGTTTTTTAACTAAAACGAAAAAAAAAATCAACAAAAAAATAAATAAAAAAATTAAAGGATTAATTAAATCTAATTGAAATAGTTCATTTGTTATAATATTTAAGCTAAAGCAAGACAATTCTATTATTATTTAATAGAGATGGGCGCGTGAGTGATTTTTGACTCACACTCACTCTCGCTCACGACAGGAATTTTTGAATCACGCACACTCACTAACGACCATATTTTTTCTACTCACACTCACTCACAATCACGTGAGTAAATTTAATACAACTCACACTCACTTGCACTCACGCAAGCTTCACTCACGTTGGCTCACACTAAGAAAACTTTCATTTATACAAAAAAAAATCAAAAACTAAAATTTCAAAAATCTTTTAAATTTTTCAGCGAAATTTTACATTTTTTTTTCGGGACGAAATCTTAAGTTAAGCCAAATCTTTAAATTTTTTTGTTGCTTTTTTTTTGTACGAAAGGAAATATGAAGAGAAAATAAATCACGAAAACTCACGTAATAAATCGAATTTTTTTAAAAATTTCAGAACGGGTTCTGAAAATTTTGCAAAAAAAAATTTAATCGATAGCCCATACAAACTATACAAGAATGTAAATTTTTGAGATTGCGGTGCATTCCGTTTTAATTTGATAAATATTTAAACAAGGCAACTCGACACAAATTTTACCATTTTTCTAATATTTGACCACGCCTCCTAAGCCCAGTTTTTAAAAAATTTTAAAAACCAAAAACGCAATTTTCTTAGTTCCATACAGGGCTATGCATACAACCTTGTAGGGACATCCCACTCAACCAAATTTCAATTTCAAAACAATCAAGTTTCATTTGATTTTTTTTTATTTTTAAGTTTCAAAATTTCAATAAAATTTTCATTCTCTAAACTTTAAATATAGAGGACTTTAATTTACACCTCTATAATTAAAGTTTAGATAACGAATGAAAATTTTATTGAAATTTTGAAACTTAAAAATTGTTTTGAAATTGAAATTTAGTTGAGTGGGATGTCCCCACAACCTATTCCGAAATTTACGGTACACATGTTTTTTCGCTGGACATTTGGTGTGAAATGCCTCATATGTACATTAACCTTAAAAATGTACGAGTATGTTACCGCCAACAATTTGTCTTGATTTTATTCCGGCCTGTCCATCATGGACCTCTGCAAGAAGCTAAACAAATTTTCTTTTAATTTTTTTATTGATTGTTGTCATGATTGTTTTTATTAGGAAAATTTAATTGATTTTTTATAAACCACAGGCAAGTTTGTGGGTTGTACAAGTGTTTTTATACCATAAATCTAGAAATTTTACTTCGTATTTACGTTTTCTCTTGATTAATTTTAGCGACAGGTGAAACAGTTTATGAGTCTGCCCCAGTCTAAGATAAATATTTTAGCAGTAATTACTTTTATAGGGGAAGGTAAGCGAAGCGATAGCGTTTGATTTTCATTTTATTTTTTATTTTATTTCATTTCGTTTTATTTTTTTTATTTTATTTTATTTTATTTTATTTTATTTTATTTTATTTTATTTTATTTTATTTTATTTTATTTTATTTTATTTTATTTTATTTTATTTTATTTTATTTTATTTTATTTTATTTTATTTTATTTTATTTTATTTTATTTTATTTTATTTTATTTTATTTTATTTTATTTTATTTTATTTTATTTTATTTTATTTTATTTTATTTTATTTTATTTTATTTTATTTTATTTTATTTTATTTTATTTTATTTTATTTTATTTTATTTTATTTTATTTTATTTTATTTTATTTTATTTTATTTTATTTTATTTTATTTTATTTTATTTTATTTTATTTTATTTTATTTTATTTTATTTTATTTTATTTTATTTTATTTTATTTTATTTTATTTTATTTTATTTTATTTTATTTTATTTTATTTTATTTTATTTTATTTTATTTTATTTTATTTTATTTTATTTTATTTTATTTTATTTTATTTTATTTTATTTTATTTTATTTTATTTTATTTTATTTTATTTTATTTTATTTTATTTTATTTTATTTTATTTTATTTTATTTTATTTTATTTTATTTTATTTTATTTTATTTTATTTTATTTTATTTTATTTTATTTTATTTTATTTTATTTTATTTTATTTTATTTTATTTTATTTTATTTTATTTTATTTTATTTTATTTTATTTTATTTTATTTTATTTTATTTTATTTTATTTTATTTTATTTTATTTTATTTTATTTTATTTTATTTTATTTTATTTTATTTTATTTTATTTTATTTTATTTTATTTTATTTTATTTTATTTTATTTTATTTTATTTTATTTTATTTTATTTTATTTTATTTTATTTTATTTTATTTTATTTTATTTTATTTTATTTTATTTTATTTTATTTTATTTTATTTTATTTTATTTTATTTTATTTTATTTTATTTTGTTTTGTTTTGTTTTGTTTTATTTTATTTTATTTTATTTTATTTTATTTTATTTTATTTTATTTTATTTTATTTTATTTTATTTTATTTTATTTTATTTTATTTTATTTTATTTTATTTTATTTTATTTTATTTTATTTTATTTAATTTTATTTTATTTTATTTTATTTTATTTTATTTTATTTAATTTTATTTTATTTTATTTTATTTTATTTTATTTTATTTTATTACACTCTAGTGATTGAGGGTATATATAAGTTTGTCATTCCGTTTGTAACACCTCGAAATATTGGTCTAGGACCCCATAAAGTATATATATTTATGATCCTCGATCGATTTTAAGACGATCTAGCGATGTCCGTCCGTCCGTCCGTCCGTCCGTCCGTCCGTCCGTCCGTCTGTCCGTCTGTCTGTCTGTCTGTCTGTCTGTCTGTCTGTTGAAAACACGCTAACTTTTGAAAGACTTTACTGAGGCTCCTGAAGTTTGCCATATATGTTGGGCATTTACCTGGTCAGGTTGGTATTGCAATCCAGCGAAATCGGTCCAGTGGTTCAAAAGTTATGAGCAAAAGACTGAATTTCGGCAAGGGTTTTTCGTGAATTTATGAGATAAAAAGCATTATAACTTTCGAAAATCAATTCTGAGGATGCTGAAGCTTGGCATATATCTTTTTCGTTCCTCCAGCCTAGTTCGTATTGAATTTCACCCAAATCGGTCCGGTGGTTCAAAAGTTATTAGCAAAACCGTGAATTTCAGATTAGCTTCACCTTAAATTCACGTGTTGAAAACCCGTTAAACCTGTTTTAAAAACATTTGTAAGTCACAAAAATATTTTACAACGTATTTTTGTCACTCAAAAATATTTTTATACCAAAACAAAAAAAAAACACTCAAAAAAAAGTTTACACTCAAAAAAAAAAGTTTACACTCAAAAAAAAATTAGTAAATAATTTTTTTTTTTTCAAAAATTACTAAAAATTTTTTTTTTTAAACAAAATAAAATATTTCTAATCAAAACTGTTATTTTTTTACGTTAGAAAATTTATTATCACTAAAAATGGGCAATGTGGAGGGTATTCATAGATTCGGCCAAGTCGAATTTAACTTTTCTACTTGTTTTATTATATTTTATTTTAATTTATTACACTCTAGTGCTAGAGGGTATATATAAGTTTGTCATTCCGTTTGTAACACCTCGAAATATTGGTCTAGGACCCCATAAAGTATATATATTTATGATCCTCGATCGATTTTAAGACAATCTAGCGATGTCCGTCTGTCCGTCTGTCTGTCTGTCTGTCTGTTGAAAACACGCTAACTTTTGAAAGACTCCACGGAGGCTCCTGAAGTTTGGCATATATGTTGAGCATTTACCTGGTCAGGTTGGTATTGCAATCCAGCGAAATCGGTTCAGTGGTTCAAAAGTTATGAGCAAAAGACAGAATTTCGGCAAGGGTTTTTCGTGAATTTATGAGATAAAAAGCACTATAACTTTCGAAAAGCAATTCTGAGGATGCCGAAACTTGCCAAAAAACAAGTGAGTGTTGAATTTAACTGTGCAGAATATTTTATCGGTGGTAACGTTTGTACACATCTTCCCCCTCTCAATATATGTGAACAAATTTAGGGCATATTTATTTAAAATTCAGCAACTTCCCCATGGCATACCTTCTTTTGTTGTATTCAAAGACAAAATGATTACATTGTTAATAATTAAACTGTTGGCAAAACTCTATAGAAAAAATTGCATATAAAAATAATGCCTTTCCTTAACAACTTAAAAATAAAAGATTAAATAAAAAGCATTATAATCATTATCATCTGCTAGTTTTTGTATTTAATTCATGTTTCATTTTATCTTTGTTTTGCTTTTTTTTTTGCCAATTTTCAATGATTAATGACAATTTTTACTTGTCGACGCCAGGTGAGAAGACCTGTGGTTAGAAATTAATGTTGTAGATTTTAATGAATGAATAGAGCACGACCAACGGAAAACAAAAACGGCAAAGTCATAATTTTATCACCAACACTTTTTTTATGATGTTTAAATGATCAATAGTTACTAGCCCAGGGTTGCCGTTTAATTAATCTTTATATGTTTTTTTAACACACATTTAAATTGAAAAAAAAAAACCAAACAAAAGTTAGCAAGAAGTATTAACCCCCTGTTTTTGTAACACGAGAGAATATTCCACGAGTACATTTCTTTAACCATCCTTTAAAATAGCTGATCCTAACAATTTTTAGTCTTCCGATTTCAAATTGAAATTCAAATAACTGTAAATTTTAAGTCAATAAAAAATTTTCCAATTTTGTAAATTTTTTGTTTGTATATTTTTTTTTAATTTATTTGCCTCAATCATTAAATGCAATAAACATTCTGTCAATTTTACTTAAAATATTTCATTTGATTTTTAAGTGTTAAAAACACTTATTCTTATTTTATTTTTACAACCACGCTGCAATTTTTTTTTTTTTTTGTGAAAAACAAAAAAACACATTTCAAAATAAGACTATAAATCTTATTGACAGAAAAGGGTGACAAAGTGTAAACACGATTTTGTAACCAAATCGGCAAAAAAACTGAAAAAAAACTAAAATATTTCACAGAAAATACCAATAATTTGCATAGAATGCGAATTCACATTTAAATAAATTCAAGCCATAAGACAATTTTGAAATTTTGGCCCAATTTTTTTGTTTGTTGCTTTCGTACGTTAGCGCGCTTTAAACTACTCAATTTGAGTGACATTTGTTGACCAAGTCCAGTGGCACACAAAAAAAAACTAAAAATGAAACCGAAATCGAAATAAATAAACTAAAAGATTGACAATAAAGAATACAGTAGACAAAAATCAATTTAGCAGTAAAAAAAACTAAAAAAACACAAAAAAATTATATTAAGATTTCTTAATATGCAAAAACTGCAACAAAAAAATTTAAACTAGCAGACACATGTCAAATTGTGGCGGTATGAGTATGCGGAATATGCCACAAATTTAAGTATGTGGCAACATATTAAAACTGCTTAAGTCAAAAATTAATAAAGATGCATATTGTATCAGTATAATTTGAGATGACTAATTGTACACAAAGTTAATATTTTTAAAATTTGTGTTAAAAACCCTATACTTCCAGAGAATGCTACTCGATGAGTGACAAAATATTGGAAATACAGAATAAATTTAGTTGAAAAATGCAGATCTCAAGCTTAAGTCTTTTATTGTTACCCAGCAAAAATTGCCATTACTAGTAATGGGTTTTGTAATCCGAAACAGATGTTAATAAGTAGTTACTTATTGAATGAAACACTAATTATTTTAACAAGAGCGTGAGACAAAAATAATTAGTGAAGAGTATGGAGATAAATAAGTAGTTAATGCCTCGGATTACAAATAAGGTTTAAAACCCCATTACCAATAAGAAGTAAAATAATTAGTTAATTAAAACTTTTAAAATTTAACTTGTTTTTACGAAAACTTGAAAATTTCGTAATTTTTATTAAGTATTTAAGTACGTTTTAAGTTAATTGAATTGTAAAGGTTAAAAACTGCAAGTGCTAGAAAATATTATTACTTAGAGGTGCTTTTATAACATATTACTGAGAAGTAGTTACTTTTGGGCTTAAAATAATGTTAATGGTAATTGGTACTCATTATAAATAATGTACTTGGTAATGATTACTTTTCAGAACTCATTACCATGTTTTTGCTGGGTATTATTAAATTGGAAAGGTCGATTAAAAACAGCTACAATTTATTCGATCTTCCTTTTAAACTAGGGCGGCATGAGTTAAAGTGTTCTTATTTTGCTTAAATTAAGTTACAACGTTCTGACGCCCAAGCATCTGAAATTGCTTCGGAAATAATAAATATGCCGACATTAATCTGGGCGATAAAAAGCTTCAGGACCTATAAATCCCCGGGACCTGATGGTATAATCCCGGCTGAGTTGCAGCAAGTATCGAACTATATAGCCCCGTTGCTGTATAATCTATACACAGCATGCATCAACAGGTCCTTTAAAATGGAGCGATACCAGAGTCGTCTTTATCCCGAATGCTGGGAAAAGTTCCCACACAGCTCCGAAGGATTTCAGACCAATTAGTCTGTCTTCTTTTTTGTTAAAGACAATGGAACGAATGATAGACTCATATTTTCGTAGAGTGATTGACCCGAGGTTGCATTCGACAAAGCAACATGCGTACAGCAAGGGTAGATCAACGGAAACAGCTCTGCATGAGCTCGTTGGTACCATCGAGAGATCGCTTTCGGTAAAGGAGTACACTATGGTGGCCTTTCTTGACATAAAGGGGGCTTTTAATAATGTCATTCCAGACTCGATAATTTTGGCATTGTCTGGTCTGGGAGTAAAGCGTGGGATCGTTTTAATGGTGGAAAACCTACTTGCCAATAGACGTATAACGTCTGAATTGGGAGCGTCCGTCATATCTCGTTTTGTCAATAGGGGCACACCACAAGGAGGTGTTCTTTCGCCGCTTCTTTGGAACCTGGCACTGAATTAAATGCTGCTATCTCTAGAAGCACGTGGTTGTCATGTTGTCGCATATGCTGACGATGTCGCGATAGCGGTAAAGGGGAAGCATCTGCCAACATTGAGGGACATTCTTCAGGGTTCTCTTAAGATCTATACAAATGGGCAACAGACTGTGGACTAGGAGTTAATCCAAGTAAAACAGAGCTTGTTTTGGTTACAAGGAAAAATGAGATTCCTGGTTTTGATCCTATTTCTCTGGACGGCACTGAAATCACCTTCTCAGATGGAGCCAAGTATCTTGGAGTATTTCTAGATAGGAAGTTGAATTTCAGGCGTAATATTGAGGAACGGGTGAGAAAGCAACGATTGCGTTATATTCCTGTAAAAGGGCCATTGGAAAACGATGGGGGTTTAGCCCTCAAGTCGTTAATTGGATCTATACAGCAGTGGTGCGTCCAATTTTGCTGTATGGAATCATTGTCTGGTGGCCTGCTTAGAAACAAAGGCGAACTGTGTCTATATCACGAAGGTACAGAGAATGGCGTCGATGTGCATCACTGGTGCTCTTCGTACTACACCTACGGCTGCATTAGAAATCCTCCTTCACCTGATACCCTTGGACATATTGGGTAGGCAGTATGCGGCTGCGTCGGCAATTCGACTTAATAGCACGCTGCAATGGAGGAGCAGCGATTGTGGCCATAGAGCGATCTTGAAAAAGATAACAATACCACAAAATGTGGACTGTGCTCCCTCTTTGAGCCTCTTTGAGCGCCACTTTACCACTATGATACCATCCAGGGAGTCTTGGATGGGGGATACTCCGGGTAGTGGAGCTACCATAAATTTTTACACAGATGGATCGAGGATGCACGAACAAGTGGGCTTTGGAGTCTATTCGGAAGAGCTTGGGTTGAGCCTGGCTCGTAGATTGCCAGATCATTGCAGTGTTTACCAGGCAGAGATGCTGGCAATAAAGGAAGTGGCTGACTGGTTGAGCTGCAATGTCTTGTCTACAACCGCAGTCAACATCTATACTGACAGTCAAGCCGCGGTCAAGTCCCTGAATTCAATGTTTCTGAAAACAAGATCTGCCCTTAACTGCCGCACGTCTTTAAATGAGATGGCAGTTTAACATACGACTCATATGGGTCCCAGGGCACAGAGACATTCCAGGGAATTGCAAAGCCGATGAGCTTGCAAGACTAGGAACTACCTTACAGGTTCCAACAGAATTGGAATGTGTTGGTATGCCTCTAGAAACTTGCAAGCAAAACCTACGGCTTTGTTCTGCGACGGAGACCAATCAAAGATGGGCAAATGGATGGACGTGTGAGGCAACACGACTGATTTGGCCTTTATTTAATCAGGGGCGCACAAGTGAGCTGATATCGCTTCCAAGAAGAGAGATTTCGACGGTGGTTTCTATAATTACCGGACACTGTCTTATAGGGAAGCACGCAGAGCGGTTAAATGTGCCGTCGAATGACTTTTGCCGAAGTTGCATGGATGAAGAGGAGTTGGAAACTATCGAACACTTTATTTGCCATTGCCCGGCACTTTCTGGTCAGAGACTTGCTTCACTGGGATCTAGGGAGCTGTACGATCTTTCTGATTTGTCGGATGTCAAAATTCAACATCTAAGGAGTATCATAAGAAGCTCAAACTGGTTTAACGACAGGGACTAGTAGGGAAACATATTACGGTCCCGTGGTATCACAATGGACCTCAGAGTCTACGTGTGTTGACGTAAAACGTCAGCAGCCACTTACAACCTAACCTAACCTAAGTTACAACGAAAGTTTGTCTCAATCTCTATGAAATAGTCAGTGAAAAATGTTTTTGAAATTTTAAAGGCAAATTTCATAGGGCGATATCTCGAAAACCGCTCGACCGATTTCAGAAATTTTTTGATATTCAAAAAATTTATAAAAATATTGGACCTCACGACATTTTTTTTTATTTATTTAAAAATACATAATATTTGAGAAAATTTTTCAAAAGTCAAAAATTTTGATATAACTAAAAACTGTCTGAAGCTCTATTAAAGGGTAAAAAATAGATTTTTTTTATTCTTTAACATAGGAAAAGCCGCTTTTTATACCCTCCAACCACAGTATGGGGGTATACTCACCTTGTCATTCCGTGTGTAACGCATCGAAAAATCGGTCTAGGACCCCATATAGTACATATATTATTGATCAGTGATCGATTCTGAGACATTCTAGCTATGACCGTCCGTCCGTCTGTCCGTCTGTAGAGGACACGATACAGTCCAAAATAAAAGAGCTAGACTTTCGAAGTTTGGCACAAATATGTCTTATATTCCTAGGCAGGTTAAGTTTGGAAATGGGCAAAATCTGACCAAGGGGAAAAAGTTCCCACTTGGAGAACTAAACCAACCTCTGAAATACTGTATTTTTTTAAGCAAATGCAACATTTTTATGTCAGAGGAAGCTCAAAACCCTGCATGTGGACCCAGCGGATAAAAAAAGTTTGACCTGACCCTTTTGTGGGCGTGGATATAAAAAATGTATTTTAATAATGTTTTATTGGATTAAATAATTGCAAGAATCCTAATAAATCCATTTGATAACATCTTGCGCTAGGGGAAGGTGTCCCCCAATGTCCCCCCACCAAACTCCCAAACCACCCCCGGTCGTTAGGTGGGTAAAAAATCGAGATACCGAAAGTCACAACAAAAATTTGACGTCGGAGTCAAAAATGATCAAGGTCAAAAACGTAGCTGTTGTCAAACCATGAACAACGATAATGTTAAGATCGGGCTTAAAATGGCGACGCAGTGAATAAAAAACTAAAAGAGAGACGGCCAGGGGCGTGGTCTTTAGTGGTCAGCTAGTCTTTAATTCTAGGGCGTAACTGGCAATTCTTTTTTTTAAACGACCCACCCTCATGTAAAGTATACATATTGTTTTTCGCATATGAACTCAACGAGAAAAATTTGCCTACGACCACGTTTTCCTCCATAACTTTGGAACCAAATGAGTGTCCACCATAAAATTTGGATACAAATGTAGGGGAAGACCTAATTACTGACATACATTTTTTTCAGAATTTTAAAAAATATGGATTTTGAGATGTCTTAGAACATTTAACTTAAAAAATTGACCTTTGACCTCTTAATACAAAAAAAATTTAAAGACGCCATTTTGAAGGTAATATTCTTAACTTTAAAATGGAACCAATATGAAAATTTTATGTTGTATACTTTAAAAGTTATGAGCGACTTTGTATGGTCACTTTTATGAACTTTTTACGATTTTGCCGATTTTCAAGACGTCATATTTCGAATACCGAAAGGTTTTGGGGTCGGACGGTTAATGATTTTAGACACACTACCCATTTACAATATTTTTGGTGAATTTCATTTAAATCGGAGATGACAAATCCGAATGATGTGCGGTTTGACCTGGATTTGCCCAATACACCAATACCTCGGTTTGCGTCGCTTCGTTTTGCGTCGCTTCGAAGTTGCGTCGTTTAAAAATGTCTGTGACTTCGAAGTTGCGTCGTTTTTGTTACAGTTTGCGTCGCATGTCTTCAAAGTTGGCTTTGTAGTTGCGTCGTCAGTGCTTCGATTTGCGTCGTTAATATTTATTTTTTAACATAAATATAATGTATGTATTTATAAGTGTATCCACAAAGCTAAAACTGAAAAAGGGGATTACCATTTTGGTCTAATATATGTGAAGGTGGTCATCTGGTTGCCAGTTTAAGTTAATTTTTAACGAAAAAAACATTTTTTTATTGAAAATTCACTTTTTCAGCTAAAATTATGAATTTTGGAACCAATTAAATGAAAATAAATAGAAACGTATGGGAAATCTCGATTCGGTTTGCGTCGCATTTCTCCGGTCCCAATTAGCGAAACAAACCGGGTTATTGGTGTAGTTTTAATTTAGTGATCGAAGAATTTTTCAACAAACCAAAGGAACAATGAAATTTTTTAAGTACAGTAAAAGAAATCCGCAACTTTAGAAATCACCAATTTTGTAATTTTTGTTGTTTGTGTTGTGGGTTTTAAATTAAATATTGTCTGTAGATTAATCTATTTTGTTTTAACTTTTGTATATTTCTTTTTTTTGTTTTGTTTATAAGTATTTTATTCTTTAATCCCAAATTGTCCTCACAAACTCAACACTTTCCAATTATTTTCATTTAAAAAATTTTTTAACAGTTTTTTCATATTTTTTTCTTTGCAGCCAAAACATTCAGAAATTCATCATAACTTTCCTGTCATCCTGTTTATCTTAAGAAACCCCCCTTTTATCCCCTGGTAAAGCTGCCTCAATGATTGGCACCGATGAAATGTCATCCACTGGCATGGATATCAGTGAATCCTTTCGTCCCGAAGATATATCGAAAACAGATTTTTTCGATTTTGTTACCGCACCAGATATGGGTATTGGCTTAGGAGTCAATGTTAATTTAAATCATAGTCATCATCATCATCATCACCATCATCATCCGCCGCCGCCACCAACACCGACAACGCATCATACAATGACACAACATCACAATAATAATAATCATCACCATCATACGTCACAACAGCAGCAACATAATACGGATAGAACTTCAATGACTCATGATGGTGGGGGCGGTGGGAGCAGTGGTAGTTTAGTAAATAGTGGAGATAGTCATGGTGATGCTAGTGGTTTAAGTGATGGTAGTTCAGCAAGTACAACAGATCCAACATTACATGGTTATGAGGTAAGTTTAGTTAGTTGAAATTTTTTGGAAATTTTAAAAGGGCAAGGGGAAAGGGAAATAGGGAGGGGGGAGGGAGCGGTGAAATGGCAGTTAGTAAAACTATCAGAAATCTAGACCAAGTCAAACCATGAATTTTAAAGCATTTTTATAATTACAACGTTTAATCACACAAAAAATGCTTAATATTTGATTAAAAAACAAAAGACTTAAGACACAAACATGTTATTTTGCTTATAACACCGTCCGACAAAATTGAAAACAAGTCTTTAAACACGATCTGTATAATATGCGTTTTAAACTAGAGACTTAATGTAGTAAAACTGCATTTACAGTTTTTCTTTTCGTGATCCTGTTTTATTTTAAAAGGACTTCAAATTTTAGAAGATTAAATTTTGTAAAATATTTTTTTAATATTTATGCTTATCCTAGGATGCCACTTGTGATAGCAAATGAAAGAGGAGGATCTCCCCTAATTTTTCTATTTTATTAAGGAGGTATGTTACGTCTTTTCAAAACTTTATCCTTCACTATCACTCAAAATTTTCAACAAAATGTTTTGATAAAGTTTTCAAACAAACATCCTTTTATCCTGGTATAGCAAAATAAAAATATGGAAAAATTAGGGGAGATCAACCTCTTTTATTTGCCATCACCAGTGTCATCCTAGCACAAGTACAAGTATTTCAGAAATATTTCTCAAAATGTATCCTTTAAAAGTTTGAAATCCTTTTAAAAGAAAACAGGATCACGAAATTGAAAACTGTAAATGCAGTTTTACTCCACTTAATCTCTACCTTCAGACGTATATCATCCGGTTTATGTTCAATATTGGCTGTTGGACGGTGTAATAGTTTTTATATATAAATAGTAACAGGAAACTGTTTATTTTAAATATTTTTTCTGTTATTTAGATTTCATTAATGCTAGTTTAAGTAAAAACTTTAAATGTTTTTCATTATATTTTAGCAATTTGAAAATTTATATAAAAAAAATATTTTTAAATAATTTAACTATTTAAGCTCACCTCATTGCTTAATAATTTAAATATTTTTTTTTTGTTGCTATTTTAAAAATTACATACAAGTTTTATTTAATTAAAATACAGGTGCTTTTCATAACAAATTTTATTTCTATGTTTTATGTTCTCCATTTAAAAAATACTTACATAAATTTATTTCTTTTGAGTTTTTTTTTTGTTTGCAACCAAGTAACAAACAAAATTTGTATTACTTTGTTGTCTAATCATTAAATATTTGACTTTAATTTAGAGGCTTCTGTGGCCGTTTGGTTATGGGTCTGGTGTTCGGTATTGTGTTACATATTTTTGTGGTTTGACACTTGTTATATAGACCATGTGACAAAAATATTAAATGAAAAATAATAAACAAAATTGCAGTTTAATGGTATAACGTGGTTAGATTGCTTGTTGAGTTTCATATACAATAGGGTGGACAAAGAAATAGGCAAGTTACTTACAAAGTTACTTACAAAGGTCACAATGGACCTCAGAGTCTACGTGTGTTGACGTAAAACGTCAGCAGCCACTTACAACCTAACTTACAAAGTGAAAAAAATGTTAACTTTTTTTTATTGTAAAAACTTTTTTTTTTGGTCTGTAATTTTTTTTTTTGGGACCCCAAAACCCATTTTTTAAGATTTTAAGCAGATTTCTCAAAATTTTTGTTCTATGACTGGGACAAAAAGCTGTGAATATATCGAAAATTATGTCTAAAGTATCCTTGTTTCATGTGGAGTCATTTGAAGCAACCGCAAAAAAGTGCCGTCCTAAAGACCGAAAAAGATCGTCCCTATTTCATATAAAAACATGGGAAAACAAGACTTTACGAGTTTAACAGCCAATTTTTCAAAATTGTTGTTCTACGACCGGCACAAAAAACTGTGGGTAGGTCGAAAATTATGTCGAGAGTATCCCTGTTTCATGTGGAGTCATTTGAAGTAACCACAAAAAGGTGCCGTCCTAAAGACCGAAAAAGACCGTCCCTATTTCATGTAAATGCATGGAAAAAACAAGACTTTACGAGTTTAACAGCCGATTTCTCAAAATTTTTGTTCTACTACCGGCACAAAAAACTGTGGGTAGATCGGCAATTATGTCTTGAGTATTCCTGTTTCATGTGGAGTCATTTGAAGCAACCACAAAAAAGTGCCGTCCTAAAGACCGATAACGACCGTAGAAATTTTCGTGTAATTGCCACGGACGGCACTTTTTTGTGGTTGCTTCAAATGACTCCACATAGAAAAGGGATACTCTTGACATAATTGCCGATAAACCCACAGTTTTTTGTGCCGGTCGTAGAACAAACATTTTGAGAAATCGGCTGTTAAACTCGTAAGTCTTGTTTTTTCCATATATTTACATGAAATATGGACGTCTTTTTCGGTTTTTAGGACGGCACATTTTTGCGGTTGCTTCAAATGACTCCATATGAAACAAGGATACTCTAGACATAATTTTCGATATATTCACAGCTTTTTGTTTCGGTCGTAGAACAAAAATTTTGATAAATCGGCTGTTAAACTCGTAAAGTCTTGTTTTTTTCCATGTATTTACATGAAATTAGGCCGGTCTTTTTCGGTCTTTAGGACGGCACTTTTTTTTGTTGCTTCAAATGACTCCATATGGAATAGGGATACTCTAGACATAATTTGCGATCTACATACAGTATTTTTTGCCGGTCGTAGAACAACAATTTTGAAAAATTGGCTGTTAAACTCGTAAAGTCTTGTTTTTCCCATGTTTTTATATGAAATTAGGACGGTCTTTTTCGGTGTTTAGAACGGCACTTTTTTGCGGTTGCTTCAAATGACTCCACATGGAACAAGCATACTCTAGACATAATTCTCGGCTTTTCCCAGCTTTTTGTCCCATTCGTAGAACAAAAATGTTGAAAAATCGGCTATTTAAATCGTAAAGTCTTGTTTTTTCCATGTATTTACATGAAATTGGGACGGTCTTTTTCGGTCTTTAGGACGGCACTTTTTTGTGGTTGCTTCAAATGAATCCACATGAAACAAACATACTCTAGACATAATTTTCGATCTACATACAGTATTTTTTGCCGGTCGTAGAACAACAATTTTGAGAAATCGGCTGTTAAACACGTAAAGTCTTGTTTTTTCATGTATTCACATGAAATTAGGACGGTCTTTATCGGTGTTTAGAACGGCACTTTTTTGCGGTTGCTTCAAATGACTCCACATGGAACAAGCACACTCTAGACATAATTCTCGATCTATTCACAGCTTTTTGTCCCGGTCGTAGAACAAAAATGTTGATAAATCGGCTATTTAAATCGTAAAGTCTTGTTTTTTCCATGTATTTCCATGAAATTGGGACGGTCTTTTTCGGTATTTAGGACGGCACTTTTTTGTGGTTGCTTCAAATGACTCCACATGGAACAAGGATACTCTAGACATAATTTTCGATCTATTCACAGCTTTTTGTCCCGATCGTAGAACAAAAATTTTGATAAATCGGCTGTTAAACTCGTAAAGTTTTGTTTTTCCATGTATTTACATGAAATAGGGACGGTCTTTTTCGGTCTTTAGGACAGCACTTTTTTTGCGGTTGCTTAAAGTGACTCCATATGAAACAAGGATACTCTAGACACAATTTTCGATCTATACACAGCTTTTTGTGCCGGTCGTGGAACAAAAATTTAGAGATATCGGCTGTTAAACTCGTAAAGTCTTGTTTTTTCCATGTATTTACATGAAATTGGGTCGGTCTTTTTCGGTCATTAGGACGGCACTTTTTTTGCGGTTGCTTTAAATGACTCCATATGAAACAAGGATACTCTAGACATAATTCTCGATATATTCACATCTTTTTGTCGCGGTCGTAGAACAAAAATTTTGAGAAATCGGCATTTAAAATCATAAAAAAATGGGTTTTTGGGTCCTAAAAAAAATAAAAATCAAATAACTCAAAAACTTTTGATCTCAGGGCTTTTAGATATTCAGTGGTCAAGTTCTTATGTAAAGAGCAACAAAAATGCTATTGGATTTTTCGTAGTATGGACAATATTTTCCGAGATATTGGCTTTTTAAAATTTTCCGGAATGTGAATTTTTAATTCAAAATTTCGGACCTATTGAGTCCACACATGGATAGAGGAAGGCTGTTCCATATTTTTCTTTGTTTAGTTTTTGAGATATCTACATTTTTAATATTTAGTGAAAAAAAAAATGGAGAAATTTTCTAATTTTTGGTGAAAATAACACTAAACTAATTTAATATTTCATTTTCGACCCTTAATTGATTGTAAAAGTTGTTCTTAATAAAAATTCAATAAAAAAAAAAAATTAAAAACCGAACAAAAAGACCGGTCTACGCGGGTAGACCGGTCGTACCGTGTACCCGGTCTACCCGGGTAGACCAAAACCCGGGTAATGGGGGGCTCTAATCACAGTGTTAAAAATATGTATATTTTTAATTATTTTATTATTTTATTATACATCCAGTTCGCTATGGCGGATACGAATTTAACGGTCCGTAAACTTGCCGTATAAGCCGGATTTATGATTCCGTACTTGTCGGTTAGTCTGTAAATGTGTTTCTTGGGTTTGTTACCAACAATTTTTCAGGTTTAATAAATTTTTTTGGCCAATCTAAACACTGTATTAGTCTAGGAAATATTTTTTTTTTGCTTTTTTAACTGTATTAACAAGGTGTTATTGTCAAAACGTGCTGAGGATTTTTGATAAGCTTCATTGATTTCATAAAGGAATTTGAAGCCATTAAACAAAACTTAAAGTTAATTTGAAATTAATGCCGTTGAAATATTAGGCCATAAATTTACTAAATTGCAAATATTTTTCTTAAACATTATTTCTTAACACAAAAAAAAAAAAAACAAGTTGCATAAACTTAAAAAAATAAATCTTTATAATGGCAAAAAAAACGTATTTTATTACAAGTTATGTTATTTTTTAAGAAATATTTTAAATATTTAACTTCTTTTAAAATTTTAAATTAAAAAAATGTTAAATTTTAAACTAAACAAAAATTTCTTTGTTAATCATACGTGTAGCTATCATGAGTTTGTTTTTTTTTCTTCTTTAAAGACTCACAGATGTTAAATTTAATAACATTAAATGCGTAAATAACAAAAAATTACACGCTTTTACTGTCAAGTGTCATACGCTTATTTAAGAAAACAGCATAAATCAACTGCAAACATCACGACGGACTGACACAATGAAATACACTTGATGTATTAGCAACCATTAAATTTCTCCAAAAAAAAACGCGCAAAACAAAAATAATGAAATATTTATAAAAAGATTTTTTGCACATTTGCTAATTTTTCAACAATAAGAAAAAGAAATTAAAATTTTATGGTAAATTTTTGTTAACATAAATCAGTTTAAAATAATTTACTCAAAAGGTAATAAAGTTTGTATCTTAAGTCTTTTGTTTGTAAACATGTTTTATGATGCGTAGACTATTAGCATTCATCAGTACGATAATGTATTGATTTTTGGATTATTTGCATACACATTTGGTAATATAATTGATAATTAAATGTCTTTGAATAAATCTGTGGTTATCTTTTTATACGAAGGTTACACTCAAGAAAACAAAAACCTTGACAAATTTCAAAAAAGAGGGGTTCCATTTTTCCAATATTTAATAGTTTTTCTTTGTATTTTAACATAAAATTTTGTATTTTGTTTAATCGCAATTAATAGTTAAATTTGTTATTTTATCATTTTTTTTTCGTAAATATTTTCTTCAAATATCTGAGGTGATTTTATAAAAAAATTTACTATTTCAAAAATTATTTTATTTCGAGGATTAATGTTGTTAATTTACAAAAAAAAAAATAGAAAAAAATAGAACATATCAAAACTTTCTAAGTTCCTTTATTTTCCAGTGCCGGACCCAATTGTTTTGCGTTTTGGAATTAAGAAATTGATTAAAAATGATTAAAAAAATCCCTGCGAATTTTGTATTGAAATATCAGTCGAGGACCACATTAAAAACCAAAAGAGCTGTACATTTCGTAAGTGAGTGCAAAAATAAGTGCAAAAAAGTGTTTTTATATTTTGGAGAGTATAAAAGATTCGGCACCAAAGAATATAACACTCTCACTTGTTTTATGTACATTTGATAAACAAATGGAAAATTTTTATGCGAAAAGCTAAGACTGGGTAAAAAAAATATTTTTTTTCATGAAAAACAAAAGTATGTTAAAAAAAAAATTTAATGAACCCAAAATTTTAGGTGAAAAAAAAATTTATTAAAAAAAGTTTTTGATGTAAAAAAATTGATGAATTTTTTGGTGAGAAAAAAATTGATAACAAAAAATTTGATAAAAAAATTTTATGAAAAAAAAATTGGTGAAAAAAAATATGATAAAAAAAAATTTATGAAAAAAAAAATTTTATGAAAACAAAATTTGATGGAAAAAAAAAATTAATGAAAAAAAAAATTATGAAATAAAAATTTGATGAAAAAAAAAAATGATGAAAAAAAAATTTTATAAAAAAAAATGACGAAAAAAAAAAAATTTAATAAAAAAAAAAAAAATGATGAAAAAAAAGTTTGATGAAAAAAAAATAATTTGATGAAAAAAAAGTTTGATGAAAAAAAAAATTGATGAAAAAAAAAAATTGATGAAAAAAAAAATTGATGAAAAAAAAAAAATTATGGAAAAAAAAAATTGATGAAAAAAAAATGATAAAAAAAAAATTTAATGAAAAAAAAAAAATTTGATGAAAAAATTAATGCAAATAAAAAAAAATTTATGAAAAAAAAAAATTTGATGAAAAAAAAATTGATGAAAAAAATTTGATAAAAAATGATGAAAAAAAAAATTTGATGAAAAAAAAAGTTTGATGAAAAAAAAAAAATTTGATGGAAGAAAATATTTTAGAGAAAAAATTTATGAAAAAAAATTTGATGAAAAAAAATTATTTATCAAAAATAAAAATTTTTTTTATTGAAAAATAATTACCCGAGTAAAAATTTTGATATGATGCAATATATAATGATATGTAACACAATATATATTTATACGCAATTTGATCCGAATAATGGTGGATGTGTTTGCATTAAAAAAGATCAACTTGTATAAAATATGATTTGATTTCATCCGAGTTTTGACCAGACATTGCCATATATTGGTGGATCTAATTAGATCTAATTGCATAAAAACATATAAAATCCTGGTGTTTTTTGGTTTGGGTTGAGATACACCACAGGTCAACGATACATTCACCAAACATTTAATTTTCTAAAACAAAAAAAATGTTTGGGTACGCTTCGAACCAGATAGGTGATATATATAACCCTAACAAGAAATGTTTGGGAACATTTTAAAATGTTCCCAAACATTGCCTAAAAAACTTAGAACATTTTTGGTTAATTGAAAACATATATAGTTTTATATGGAACAGCATAAGCGATATATAATTTTATGTTAAATTATACAGAAAAACAAATTTTGTATTGACCCTCATATAATTTTATATAATTATATCAACCGTACACCTTTTAATCCGAATCATGATTAAATTATATATAACTACATATGACTGCATTTAAAAAATTTAGAAAAGATCTCACGCGATGTATAATCATATATGATTTATTATTATGTTTGTATCAAGTTATATATTGTAATATATGTTTATTTTTACTCGGGTATGTTACTTTTTATTCACCAGCTGGTGAAAAACGGTTTTATTCACCACGAGGTGAATTATTATCCAAGTTACAAACCAAAGTTATTAAAATTTTTGGTTTTAAGTAAATGAAAATAGTAATTCTTGTTTTCTTTTTCGTTAATTGTTAGCTTATATAGTCAAACTGAGGTGGCGTCCGGCAACTTTTTCAAAATTAGACACCAGCCTAAAAACATTATCATATTAAAAAATTCTTAAACCGCTTTTTTCGCCAATTTTTTAATAAATTTCATATAGCGACATCTCGAAAACCACTTGATCGATTTCAAAAATTTTTGATTTCGATCAAAGAACGCTACGGGTTAAAATTATCGGATTTGGCTCAAATTAAATTAAAATGAAAGACTGTATCAAGCTGACTGAAAGGATCAAGGAAAAAAATTAAGATTTTTTTTAATGTCTTGAACTTACAAGGGAAGTATCTCAACCCTTATGAACCGATTTGCCTGAAACTAAAAATATATATAAATGAGACGATTTTAAGGTTGGGGTGTATCGGCTTCGTTGTCCCCTTATGAAACAATGAGGACCTTCGGGAAAATTTCGATAACTCCCGAACTAACAGGAATATCATCTAGATACGTGTCGACTTAAATTTAATAAATATTATTTCGTATTAATATGGATATCGTAGGTCTATGTCTCTATATAAATACCCTCCAAAATTTGCACATTTTCATGAAAAAATTATTTAACGTTGGATAGGCATTAAAAAATCCTTCTTCTCATATGGAAACATCATATAGTTTCTTAGAAATAAATCGCTAAAAATACAAAAAAACTATTATTTCGCCAATTTTTTACTCATTTTTTGAATCCCTAAATCCCCGATATGGCCGATAAGCCGAGACACCCCTACCTTAAAATGGTCTCATTTAAATATATTTTAAGTTTCAGGCAAATCGGTTCATAAGGGTTGAGATACTTCGCTTGTTAGAATAAAACCGCTATATTTTGCAAATTTCAAGTACCGATTTCTTAAAAACAGGTAGACCGATTTTATTTTTATTTTTTTTTATATTCGTGTTCAAAATAAATAATTAACACGTGTCGCAAACATTTTTTTTTTTTTAATTTTAAAAAATTCAAAACTTTGATCGCCTGGTGCCACCGGGCGTGGTTAATTTAATCCGATTGTCCTCAAATTTGTACCACATAAGTTTTAGATCTAGAAGAATAAACTGTTGCCCAGACATTCAGAATCGGAAAAAAACTTTTTTTCATATAAAAAAATTACAAAGCTAATATATTCTACAATTTTGAACCCTCTTTGTTACTAACAAGGGCACATTTCGATTGTCCTGAAACTTGCATATGCAAAAGAGAGAGAAAAATAAGAGGTTTCTAAGTATTTAAGCTTCCAAATATCACATTTAGTCTTTTTGAAGGGGAGGTAGAAATACAGCAACAAAATTTATGTCTTCTTGTTGACATTTATAGAAGTTTTAATGCATTTGTACGATTCTAGTAGTTTTAAATAATTATATTGCTTTCAAATTTAAGAAATATCTCTCTCTCTTGTAAAAGAAATTAGAACAGAAAATTAAGTTTAGTTCTTAATATCAAGTAACACAAATTTAAGATCATCTATTTAATCTTTTAATAAAAAAACTCTTAAATGTTAACCGAAATATGTACTTATCTAAACTAATATCTAAATATTGCACTATAGATATTTTTTATTGAACATCCAAGCATATCAACTTCAATAAGTACGTAAAAAAATCAAACACTTAATAAAGAAAACTGAAATGTATGTGTGTGCTTGTGTCTTAAGTCTTTTGTTTTTGTGCACATTAAAAAAAATATAAGCCTACATACAAACTCTATCATACATATATCAAATTGACCTTTTTCCAACATCAGGTTTCTACTATCTTGTTACATACAGCACGTGCCCTTGTTTCATTATATTTCTATACAAAGCATGTCTTTTACTTACTGCTGTTAACAATATTTGCTCCAATTTTCCACATAAGTATTTCAATTGTATGATATTTTTTAAAACAGTACCTACAGAGGCAAGAGGGGAAAATGGACATGTCATTTTTGTACAAAAAAAAAAATACAACGTGCCTTTAGGTTACGTGTATGATTTTATTGACATGATCAGAAATTGAACGAACCAAGTAACCGAATGAAAGAAAGATCATGTTGTTGTCCACACGGTGGTAAGATGTTTTTTTTTTGTAGTTTTTTGTAAAGTTTTAGAAATGCAATTTCTATGACATGCTGTAATACACGTTTAAAATGCCTTTCTTTTTGTTTGGGTTTTGTATATGGGGCATTCCAAGCCAAATCACTCACTTTTAGACCCGACCCCTTTCGATTTATTTTATTTTTGGATATGTTTTAGTACTTATTAAATGCAACTTGGACACCAATTTTCAGCTTTTTATTTCAAGATGGTGTTGAGTAATCAATTTTTCAAAATGGCGATTTTCTCAAAAAAATTAAGAAATTGAAATTTTTAATTAATTTTGACCATTAAAAAATATAGATATTTTAAAAAAAGTTGGACAACGTTTTGTTGATATTTAAATGTAGTTTTAGAAAAAAAATATGAAAAAATTATTCGAAGTAATTATCACCTATTTTTTGACGTTTAAAAATTAAAATCGACTTTTTGAAAAAGTCCGAAACCTTCGATTTTTTTGTAAAAAACTATAAAAATTGTACTTTAAATTACGCAACTTTTAAGCCATAATTCGAGATGTGATCACAATTCTTTCTATTTTTTTTTAAATTTTAAAAATTGCACCTTTTATTTTTTGGCTCTGATTTATATTATATGGTGCTCCAAAAAAAAAAAAAATTGGTAGGCATTGACCCTTACTTACCCTAGATATATTCATTTCGAGGCAGAAATACGTCTCACAAAAATTTAGAACGATCGGAAATGGGTAAGGCGTTCCTCATGGGACTTGAAAATTAGAAAACGAATTACAAGGAAAAATATGAATTTTTTCCTGTTTTCTCAATATTTTTGGTATTTTAAGTTAAGTTTAAATTCAAGCAATTACAGAATTATGATGTAGAGTAAAATGCCTTTCGAATAAGATACTAAAAACTAAAATCGGTTGAAAATCAGCCAAGTTATTACAACTTCCCCAGGCATCTAATGTGTGGCAGACAACTTGATTAAGCAATACAATCCGATTTTTGATATTCATTGAAATTTTCTACTGTAATAACATTTTTTTATTCTTCAAGTTCAAATGTAATAAGATGACAAGTATTTTTCATATTGTGTTTTGCTAACATGTTTTAAATTAATGCTAAAAATGCCTGCATTTTCAACACCCTTTTGAAATCTCTATTTAAAAAAAAAAATTTTTTTTTTGGTTTTAAAATTTGAAAAAAACCAAAAAAATATTACACTGAAACATGAATAATGAAAAAATGTTATTACAGTAGAAAATTTCAATAAATTTAAAAAAGGGACTCGTATTCTTTAATCAAGCGGTATGACACACGCTAGATGCCTGGGGAAGTTGTAATAACTTGGCTGATTTTCAACGGATTTAAGTTTTTAGTACCTTATTAGAAAGGCATTTTACTCTACATCACAATTCTGTAATTGCTTGAAATAAAACTTAACTTAAAATACCAAAAATATTGCGAAAACAGAAAAAAATTCATATTTTTCCTTGTAATCCGTGTTTTAAACTTCAGGGACCATGCTAAACGCCTTACCCATTTCCGATCGTTCTAAATTTTTGTGAGACGTATTTTTACCTCGAAATAAATATGTCTAGGGTAAGTTAGGGTCAATATCTACCAATTTATTTTTTTTGGAGCACCATATAAAATAAATCAGAGCCAAATAATAAAAAGTGCAATTTTTAAAATTAAAAAAAAATAGAAAAAAATTGTGATCACATCTCGAATTATGGCTTAAAAGTTGCGTAATTTAGAATACAATTTTTATAGTTTTTTACAAAAAAATCGAAGGTTTCGGACTTTTTCAAAAAGTCGATTTTAATTTTCAAACGTCAAAAAATAAGTGATAATTACTTCGAATAATTTTTTCATATTTTTTTTCTTAAACTACATTTAAATACCAACAAAACGTTGTCCAACTTTTTTTAAAATATCTATATTTTTCAATGGTCAAAATTAATTAAAAATTTCCTTTTTTAAATTTTTTTGAGAAAATCGCCATTTTGAAAAATTGATTACTCAACACCATCTTGAAATAAAAGGCTAAAAATTGGTGTCCAAATTGCATTTAATAAGTACTAAAACATATCCAAAAATAAAATAAATCGTAAGGGGTCGGGTCTAAAAGTGAGTGATTTGGCTTGGAATGCCCCATATATTTTTTGTTTTTTTCTTAAGAGGAAATTTTTCTGTGAGACGTAGTCAATAGAGTGGTCGAAAAGTCAAAAAATAAATAAAAAATTCTTGAATTAAAAAATTTTGTGTTCTTGAGATTTGGGAAAGCAAAGCTTGACTAAAACTTTGTTTGATTTATTTAAGAATCCAGAATTACAAATTTTAGAAAATTCACTGCAGTAGTGTTTTTTTCAAAATGATATCAGTTTTTTTATACCCCTCAAAAACAATTAGAGGTAAAGGGTATATGTATATAAGTTGGTCCGTCTGTCTGTTGAAATATCGATCACGACCAAAATACCTCACATATATGACAGTAACTTAATATAATAACTTGCTGTTGCCTTAAGAAGATTGGTATTGTATTTGATCGATTGCGGTTCAGCGGTTCAAAAATTATGAACGAAAATGTAAGGATACCTCGAAAATTTTGGTATATTCTATATAACCTAAAAACACAAATACCGAAATGTGTTTAAATAAGCACATATATGCACAGAAAGAATAAAAAAAAATTTATTAAAAAATGCCTAAATTTAATTAAAAAATTAATTAAATCCGGACCAATCACTAAAATGCGTATACAAATTAAAAATATTTGTAAGTCGTTAATTAACAATAAATGGATATATAGTTAATTAAAAACTTAATACTATATATTAAAAAATTTAATTAAAATAAAAAAAAAAAATAATTAAAATTTTAATTATATAAATTAAAAATTTAGTTAAAAAAAATTGAAAACAAATTAAAATTTTAATTGTATAAATTAAAAAAGAAATAATTTTTTTAAAAAAACAAATAATTAAAAATAAAATTTTCTTAAATAAAAAGGTTTAAAAAAATATTTTTTCCAACTTTTTTCGCCAATTTTTAAAGTTAGGTACAAACCTTTTATATACATACACATAAAACTATAAACAAAATGAGAATTCAAAAATCTATATGAGAAATAAAAAACTTTCAACAAACTGTTTATACTTCGTATTTGTTTTTGTAAATAAAACAATGCAAGAGAAAAACACATGCTCGCACATACGGAAGACAAAACCAAAAAAAAAAATGCCTGCGAATTTTGTACTCTTGCTCAAAACATTTAATCATGATAATGTTTTGCGGAAGATATGGGTGTACTTGCCAAAGCAAAGTTTTTTAAGAAAAATAATGTTATATTACTTTGCTATTCCATGCAAAACGAATTGAAATATCAGTCGAGGACCTCATTAAAAAACCAAAAGAGCTGTACATTTCGTAGGTGAGTGCAAAAATAAGTGCAAAAAGTGTTTTTTTCATTTTGGAGAGTATTAAAGATTCGTCACCAAAGAATATAACACTCTTACTTGTTTTGTGTACATTTGATAAACAAATGGAAAATTTTTATGCGAAAAGCTTATACTTGGTGAAAAAGTAGTTTTGGTAAAAAAAAAGTTTTTTTTTTCACGAAAAACGAAATTATGTCAAAAAAAATTTAATAAACCCAAAATTTTTGCTGAAAAAAAATTTTGATGAAAAAAAGTTTTTGATGAATTTTTTTGATGAAAAGAAAAATTTTTTGATGTAAAAAAAAAATTGATGAAAAAAAAAAATTTTTGGTTACAAAAAAATTGATAATAAAAAATTTGATAAAAAATTTAATGAAAAAAAAAAAATTGATAAAAAAAAAATTATTGAAAAAAAATTTATGAAAAAAAAATTTATGAAAAAAAAATTTGATGAAAAAAAATTTATGAAAAAAAAAAATTTATAAAAATAAAAAAAAAATTATAAAAAAAATGAGTGGGTCCATTATTAGGAGGACATTATTTTGTTGTAAAAATTGTAAACTTTTCAAATATGATAATTAAAAAAAAATTCAAAGGGGTAAAAGTTTTGTAAAATGCACTTCAAAACTGCATTTGCATTTAAAATGCATTTTTGAAACACCAACATTTTTTCGATCGTTAAATGCAAAAAATTAACAAAAATACCTTTCTAATGTGGATAAAAACAATAAGATACGATTAGTACTTTCGAAAATATAACGTTTTAAAAACATATCTTTTTACATGATTTTGGTATAATTAAAAAAATAAAAATTTTTAAAAGGGAAGCTTAGGAAGTATTTAAAAAAAAAAAATATTAAAAATAGCATACATTCTCGGTCCATTGTAACGAAAACATTTTTTTGTAGCGAAAATTATAAATTTTCCAAATATGCTAATTAAAAAAAAATTAAAAGGGGTAAAAGTTTCGCAAAATGCACCTCAAAACTGCATTTGCATATAAAATGCACTTTTAAACCACCAATATTTTTTCAGTTTACTGGATATTAAAATAGACATACATTCCATTCGTATGCGCTTTAGATTGTTAAAATGCGATAAGTAGTTTAGAAAATACAGCTGCTCAAAGTTACACAGATTTTGCTATTTTTTGACTTTTGTAAAAACGAAAATCGTGAATAAAATCGCGAGTTTTTCGAATATTTTCGATCTGATGAATGAATTTTGAAATTGGCTCCATAGAGTATCTGTATGAAAAAAATAACAAAAATCCGAAGACCCTTGGTCAAAAAATGCCTAAAATCACCAAATGTCTGGTGGAATGGACGATATACAAAAAAAAAACTTGTAAAAAGATTATGTTTTTCTGGTGGTCCCGAGATCTGATCAGTACAATTACTGATCAGATCTACTAAGATCTCGAAATTGGGGACAGATCTCGGATATAATAGATCTGATCAGATACAATTGATATAATTAGATCTTAACAGATCAGTCAGATCTAATCAATTTTACATGGGGTGTTTAAGTTTTTTAAGTGGGAACATTTTTCCGCTCGTCCTATTTTGCACCGAACTTAACCAGCCTATGGCCATAAGACAAAATCGTGCCAAACTTCAGGAGCATAGCTCTTTTATTTTGGACTGTATCGTGCCCTCCACAGACGTATATCGCTATAATGTCAATATATATACTTTACGGGGTCCTAGACCGATATTTCGATACTGTAGTTGGAGGGTATAAAAAAAATAATTGTTCGATTAATTGACATAAATTAATCAATTTTTTTTAAATTTAAAAAAAAAAAAAAAAAAATGAAAAAAAAATTTATGAAAAAAAAATTATGAAAAAAAAATTTATAAAAAAAAAATTTGATGAAAAAAAATTTATGAAAACAAAAAATTTGATAAAAATAAAAAAAATTTATAAAAAAAAAAAAAAAAATATGAAAAAAAAAATTTGATGAAAAAAAAAATTTATGAAAAAAAAGTTTGATAAAAAAAAAAAATTGATGGAAAAAAAATTGATGGAAAAAAAATTAATAAAAAAAAAAATTGATGAAAAAAAAAAATTGATGAAAACAAAAAAAAAAATGATGAAAAAAATAAATGAAAAAAAAAAATTTTTTTGATGAAAAAAAAAATTTGATGAAAACAAAATTTGATGAAAAAAAATTGATACCAGCCCAAAAACATTATCATGTTAAAATAAGTAAAGCTAAAAATTTAATTTAACAATTAATTATATTAATTAAATATTTAATTAGTATATAATTAAAAAAAAAAACAATTAAAAAAAAACAAATAAAATTTTAATTAAAATAAAATTTGCGATATTATTTTCTGTGTATTTTTACACCCAAAATTTTTTACGCGATTTTTTTTTCGCAAAAAATTTTTTTCGCGGATTTTATTTTCATCAAAAATTGAAAAAATGTATCCCTTTGAATATTTTAAAATTTTTTTTTTTGTTTTGTTTCATTTTACCAATTTTTTAACCAACAAATTTTTTCGCGAATTTTTTTTTCTCCTTTTGTTTCTTTTTACCAATTATTTACTAAAAAAATTTTTTCCGCGAAATTTATTTTGAATAATTTTTTTCTCCTTTCTTTTCCTTCCTTTACCGATATTTTTACCCTACAATTTTTTTCGCGGAATTTGTTTACCAAAAATGTTTCTTCCGCGGAATATTTTTTTCACAATATTTTTTTTATTGCTATTTTGTAGGGTATTCCTTGATTTTGTAGGGTATTCCTTGATTCGGTCAGGCTGAATTATACTTTTTTAGTTGTTTTATTTTCAAGCAATTATATCGGTGCTTTTCAATTTAAATTTCCTGCCCCACTCTAATGATCATGATTTTGACTGTTTGTTTTTTTTTTTATAAGTATTTTGTATTTTATTTCTTCAAACATATGTCAATTGGTAGCGATTAAGTTAGATTATTAGCTGGGTATATTTTTTCTTGTTTTGCTTTAAGATGACATTTAACATGACAGGTACATTTGTTGTTTAATAGGGGACTTCTTTCAAATTAAAATGCGTTGATATTTTAAATGAACAAAAAAAAATATAAATTAACCCTTTAAAACCATATATTAGTGTAGGTATTTTCCTTTATTTTAAAAGTTGGCTAGAAATAAATTTAAAGTAATTTTCAATTGCATTGAGCTTTCATAAGCTACAAAAAAAAGAAAGTTTGTGGGTACTAAATTTAATAAATAAAACAAACTAAGTGACTAATAAAACTCTTCGGTATCGAGTCAAACTTAAATGCGACATTTAAAAACAAAACCATCCGCCATATTGGATCCGCCATATTGGATCCGCCATTTTGAATTTTCAAAATTTTAATAATAATTCGAAATCAGCATCCCAAATAACCCCCGGATAACAAGTTTTAAGGAAATCGAAATTAAAAAAAAAATAAACGTCATATTGGATCCGTCATTTTTAATTTTGGAAATCTAAATTCAGAATCGTGTTTAGTGATCCATAATACACCCGGGAACTGAGTTTTATTTGAATGCGACAACTTAAAAAAAACATCCGCCATATTGAGTGCGCCATTTTGAATTTTTAAAATCTGAATAAAAATTTGAAATCAGCGTCTTAAATAACCCCCGGACAACAAGTTTCAAGGAAATCGAAATAAAAAAAAATAAACGACATATTGGATCCGCCATTTTTAATTTTGTAAATCTAAATTCAGAATCGTGTTTAGTGACCCATAATACACCAGGGAACCGAGTATTATTTAATGCGAAAAGCTCGAAAATCATCCGCCATATTGGATCCGCCATTTTGAATTTTTTGAAATCTGAATGAAAATTCGAAATAAGCGTCCCAATAAACCCCCTGATAACAAATTTCAGAAATATCCGATAACTCCTTCATTAGTTTCCAGCATATTCCGATCGGGGTATCCCGATTCGTGCCGCCATATTGGCTCACTTACCATTGGGTTCAACTTCCGCCACTCAGCTTTCAAAAGTAGAGAACATTGGCTAAATTTTAAGCTATAATACAACTCTCTACGACCAATAGAATTTTGGTGGCGGAGGGGTCTCCCGTTGACGTGAAATAGCCCATATATGAAAGTTTCTTCGTCAACCGGGCCACCCCTCTCTTCAAAATTGGTAAGGTTTTAACATTTTTTAAAAAATTTAAAAATTAGTTAAAATTATTTGGTTTTGAATGACGAGTGGCGGTTTTTGAATTTTAATATGCCTGATCCAATATAGCTCCCAATTTTTAAAAATATTACAGATTCGCTTAAAACTCTGTATACAGGGGTATTTGTGGTCGCTTTAGAAGAATCTGAAGTTGGAATTTTTAAAATTCAAAAATTTCCTTAGTAATGCAAAAAAATTTGCTAAATATAACAAAACAATTAGCTTATTATAGAAAATAGCCTAAATATAAACCGCTAAAAATGTTCAACTGTTTTTAGCAAAAAACTAGTAATTTGATAGAAATTTTATAACACGTTAAAACATTTCATATTCTAATCAATAATTTTTCTCTTTATCTCTTTCATTCCAGTTTTGGGCTTCAGATAAAGAACACACCTCGACAATATTTGAAGATTTAGATCGTTACTGCTGGCAGCAACAATCAAATGCAACTACCACCGCCACAAATAATTCCTCTTCTGCCGCTATGCATCAGCATGCCTCATCACCTGCCCATACATTAAATCCTTTACATTCTGCCTCAATAAATCCTACATCGCCGCATAATCATCATTCGCCTGTTACACCAGTTACCACAACCACGCCCACATCGTTGACCTCAACACCGGTACCACAAACCCAGCTAAATAGTGATGGTACCATTTCGAATATCATCTCCACAGATGGTCAAATTTATACATTGACAGTATTAAATGGTACTGAACCATGGTTAAAACGTGATTCAGAACCCCACCTTAATAGTACCTTAGATTTGGATAGTCTTTTGGGTACATTTCCCGGTTATATTAAATCGGAATATCCATACGATGATAGTGGTTTCAGTACGGATGGTTGTAAAGATGTTAACGGGGATTCAGCGAATGTCATGAATAGTAGTAGTGGTATATCAAATAATCAACGTTTGCCTTCTTTGATAAATGCCATATCATCGGTGACGAGTAGTGGTGGTGGTGGTGGCGTAGGCGGTAGTACAAACGACAGCGTTGCAGCAGCTTTAAGCATTGGCCAACAATTGGATCAATTTCATAATAATAACAATGATTGGCATATGACGGATCATAATAATGAACAGGTGAGTTTTATTCGATTTCTTATTCATATTTTTAATATACAACTATTAAAATCTACTTTTAAAACGTCCTACCTTTGAATGCAATTAAGAAGTGATTTCTTAAGAATTACTTCTCATTAAAGCTCGGTAGTACCTTAACTAAAAAAAATATAAATTCGATTAGAGTATTATTCTAAATTATTTCTTAATTTATTGCTTTAAAAAAGTTTTTGGACCTCGAGCTAGAATAATATTCTAATCGAATATATATGAGGGTTTCTTCATCAACCGGGCCACCCCTCTCTCCAAAATTGGTATGATTTTTTTTAAATTCGAAATTACTCAAAAATATTTATCTACTTTTGAATGCCGAGTGGCGGTTTTCGAATTTCAATATGGCGGATCAAATGTGGCGCCCATTTGTAAAAACATTACAGATTCATTTAAAACTCTTTATACACGGGTTTTTGAGGTCGCTTAAGAATAATCTGAAGTTGGGATTTTTAAATTCAAAATGGCGGATTCAACATGACTACCAATATTTTCAAATATAAACTACATATGAGTGAAATCAAAATATGTCAACCAAACCATGTAATCGTGTAATATCTCATACATTGGTTAAAGTATTCGCATATTTTCTTCTGTACAACGTTATATACATTGCCGTTATACATAACTAACATCATTCTGGATATTAATAAGCTATTTTAAACAAGTTATTTTCATTTTTGTAGGCCAAATGTAAACTCCGTCGCCAATAACCATTTCAGTTTTTAAACTTTAACCGGTTATATCTTAAAAACCAATAAGCCAAGAGCTTAATAATTGACTACATAAAGAGGGAATGTTGACGTTCTTAAAAAATTTTTTTATATAGTCATAACTATCTCTTTTACCTAGAGTTTGCAAATAATCGAGATATTTCATAATCGCGATTACGATTAAAAAAATTGCCGTTAATCGCGATTACGATTAATCGAATTTTTTTAAATAATTTGAGTTGCAATATCTTTAAAAAAAAATCTTTTGAAATTTACATGTTAGAACGTATTTTTAGGACCAAAAACTGTTATTTTTAAGAAATAAAATTAAAAGCTTTCGAACTTTCCCAGTAAAAATTATTCGAGATTTTAGCACTACAGTCTCTTTTTTTAGTATATCATTGCGCTCGAGCACCCTTGATAATTTTTAGTTAAGATTTTTTTAAAACTTATAATTAAAATTCTTTGTTGATAAAATTTCACACATACTTTAATTTTTGACATCTTTAACACTTTTTAAATGATCAAAAAGATTTTTGGAGAAACATACTAGATTTTCTTACATCTTTATTGCGGTTAAATAAACTATACAAAGAGTTTTTCAATCAGCGCTGAAAAGATACATGATTTTACTGGATCTTAATAGCTTTTTATCTTTGCTACTAAAGAGTACTCTTAACTGTGATTGATTTGGATTCGCTCTTTGGATCATGATTTCTTTCCAAAAGCTGCTTCCAGTTTACCAAAATTTCTGCGGGTTTGTGTCAGAATACCTGCCGATGGCCAGTTAGCTCTTGTGAGGAAATTTATTTAAAAAAATTACAAGGCATCATTAGTCAACCAGCGGTCAAAGTATGAAAAAAATAAGTTTTTTGACAAAATTTCATGTCCCAAAGCCTTTTGAGTATTTTTTAAAACAAAACTCTTTAAAATTTACTGATTGTGAGATAAGAATTTGAATTTTACTTTAAATTTTAATGACTTTTACGAGAAAAGGAAAGACAAATCGCAAACAAGTTAAATGAATCATGGGTCAACCCATCAAAACTTTCCGGTCTACTTAACATTCCAGAATCAATGATTTTTGTTTGAAATTGTCTTGAAAGTAATCGTTTTTAACACTAATTTAGTTTTTTTGACAAATAATTTTGAAACTGATTTAAATTCGTTATAAAAACAGTGTATTTCATAGAAAATTTTTAATCGTAATCGCATGATTTTTTTGTCGATTACGATTACGATTAATTGGTGCGATTAATCGCGATTACGATTACGATTTTAATCGTTTTGCAAACTCTACTTTTACCCATGCAAACACGGCTTCAATTGTGTAACGATTTTTCGACACTTTTCTTAGACGTTGTGAAACCCGTCAATTTTGTTGTTTTTGACGTATTATGTTTAGAAAAATAATACGTTATTGCCCCACGGTGTGATATTCGTGCGCATTTGGGTCAAAAAAAAAATTGCCGATTATTTTTTTTAGGTGCATACTTAATTTTGACACTCTGGAGACTAAAAATCAGTTTCCGTTACATTAATGCGACTCTTAGTTTGGCTGGGGCACAACTCCAAAGTATATAATTTTTCACATTTTTCTTAATTTATTTTTTTTTTGTAAAGGGCATTTTTTTTAAAAATTTTAAAAATTCATCTTGTGGAGTAATCCATCCAAATTTTTTGCAAAATGTTTCCAAGATCCGTTGTTTTATTATTCATTTTTTTTATAACAAAAAAATAACCCAACAAAAAGTTATATTGAGTAAAATTTAGGGATGTCGCGAATATTCGTCACTATTCGGTATTCGGCATATTCGGCATGTTTTTTGAATATTCGGTTAAATAAATATTCGGTAACAGATGCCGAATATTCGGCAAAATTTAAATTAGTTAAAAAAACACTTTTTATTAACGTTTGACTCTTTTTCGTAGTAATTTCACTTTGTTTTTTACACAAAAAATCTTGAGCACTTGATTAAAATTCGAATTGTTAAGGTACCAGAAAAAATAGTGTCAACAACAGCGTTGTTGTCTTTTAATCTGGTACTTTTTTTTAATATTTTACATAGGTAAAATACAGGCGTATGAATAATTAAATTATTCGGCAAATATTCGTATTCGGTTCCAACCGAATACCGAATAGTAAATATTCGGTAAAATGCCGAATACACTATTCGCGACATCCCTAGTAAAAATCCATGTTTTTTTTAAATATCTTTAAAAATCCAATTACATAATAGACTGCAACTTCTGCAGATAATGATGGATAATGCAAAACGTTAGTGCGGGTTATACTAGAGCTATTCCATAACATTTCGTATGTTATAACTTTTGCCCGGAAGTGCCAGGGCTCTGTCAAATCGAGGTTAAAGTTAAGGTTAAAAAAAAATATCCAAATTATTTGTTAAATTTGTTTAAAAGTTGTACAATTTGATTGTTTTACATAACATGCTTTTTATTTCTCCGGCGTTACTTAAAAAGATGTATGTCAAGTTTAATCTCTAATATACACAGAATCCATTTTTTACGATTTCGCGGTAAACATTTTGAGACTCGAGAAAGTGGATACAAAATCAATGTGTTTTTTGTTTGTTAAAAAAAATTTAAATATTAAATAGGATAAATTCAACCATTATGCTTTTGAGACAGCTTAAATGATAGTTTTAATGTATAGTTGGTGGACTATGAGCCCCACTGTACACAAAATACTTTTGCATGGTGGAAAAATCATTCAAGAGTCGATTTTACCAGTGGGTAATGCTAGTAACTATATTATTTAATTATTAGAAAATTAAAGAAGTGTATTTTTAGGACAATTATCAGAAGAAGCACTTGAGAGGTCACATAAACATTTTAAGAATTTTAGAAATAATTTCAGTCGTAAAAACACAAGCTGTAACAATCTGGAGGATATTTTTCATATGTTTATGATTCAAAGTGACCCAAAAATGTCAATAAAACGAAATAACGAACTAAATCCAAAAACAAAAACGAATTATCCACCGGAAGTGTTGGAATTGCTAGAGATGGAGTAATTAATTTAATTTTGTTATCTATATTGAACTTTCTTCTTTTTTCATAATTCAATTTTTATTGGTTAATTTGTTTTATTTTTGTTTGTATTAAATGAGTTTCCTGAAGGCAAACAAGTTTTAATTGCCGGTTCTTTAAATGTAGGGTGTATTATTTGTGTGCAGATAAATAATCCCTCTTAAAAATATTTTAAAGAGATCTACATTGAATAATAAAATCGTTATTTCTAAATCGTAAGTAGTTTGATTTTTTTCTGGACTATCCAAAAATAGCTCTAAGTTTCTAGTTTCCAAAACTGTAAAAATTTTAGAAATAGCCCAATCCGTTCAAAAGTTATAATGAAAAAACTTCGATGCGCGCCTTTTCCATACAAAGGACACACTGTGTGCCCCAATTATTAAACGAGAGGCTATAAAGTATCATTGTGCATCATTAGTTTCAAGTTTTGTCATTGCATATTAATTTCCCGGTATGAAAATCGAAAAATGCTCCACGTTTACAACAAAACTACTTAGCGTGTATCTGAAATATCGTCATATTTTGACGTATCTAGTTGACATCTAATGATTTTTTTTTCGGAAACCAATTTCCGACAAATAGTTTTTGAAAAAAGGGCAAAAAGTGACGAAATGTAAACTCCGTCTCAGTAAACTCCTTCAACTTTTTTTTTTTTTTTTTGCAGATAGCAATAAAAAACTTTATGTAGTTGTTAAAACCGATGCAAATATTAACACTAGTCATTCAAAAAAAAAAACTCATTTTAACAGATGGGTAATTCCAAAAATTTTCGCCCCACTGTTCGGAAACATGCCTTTGGACGCCACTGAGAATTTGGCTCATAGTTATCCACGTTTATATGAGATATGTTACATTTTTGGATTTTCAAAATTTGCTGTAGTTTTCAAATTATCGCGGGTCAAAGTACGACTTTTTAAGCAAAAGTCAGAAAAATACATGACTTTTAGCGTGCTCTAACTTTTTAACTAGTAATCCGATTATCACAAGTAATGGCTCATATGAAAGCTTAATTCTTCTTCTTTTAGGAAATATTTTCAAAAGCATACGGTTTTTTTTCAGAAGTGTTGCAAAAATTCAAAAACATGTTTTTTTTGCGAATATTTAAAAAAACACATCTTCGATTTTTTTAAAAAAAAGTTTGGTGATAAACAATACTGTTTTGTACAACATATCCAAAATTCAGAGTGGGATCCCAATGGGATCAAAAAATATTCTGGTTTTAGTGCGAAGTTCTTAAATTTTACCTTAGAAAATTAAAATTTTATGTTTCTTCAATATAAAAATTTAAATTTTCAAAGAAAATTATACTATTAAAATTTTGAAAAACATTCAAAACATTAGAAATTTTAATTTTCTAAGGGAAAAATATGAGAACCTCGTACTTAAAACAGAATAGTTTTTGATCCCATGGAGATCCCACTCTGAATTTTGAATATGTTATACAAAACATTGTTATTTTTCACCAGAATTTTTAAAAAAAAAATCGAAGATGTGTTTTTTTAAATATTCGAAAAGAAAAAATCTTTTTGCATTTTTGCATCATTTCTGTAAAAAAAACTGCGTTATTTTAAAAATATAAAGTAAAAAGAACAACCCCAGCTTTCACATGAGCCTAAATTTGTGAAAATCGGGTCATTGGTTGAGAAGTTACAGCTCTTTAAACGTGATGTATTTTTCTTACTTTTGCTTAAAAAGTCAATCTTTGACCCGCCATAATTCGTTAAATACACCAAATGAAAAAAAAACGATATATGGTACATATATCACATTTATGAGGGCTATCTATGTGTCAAGGTTCAAATTAATCTGAGACACCATTTCCAAAAATGACTAAAATTTGAGCTAAATTTTCTGGAATGGCCCAGATATAATAATTAATTTATTTTGAATTTCCTTAGAAAAATCCTGTTAAAAAAAATAATTGTAAAATCTTTAATAACAAAAACAAGAAAAAAATCCTAATTACAAAAATTGTTAGTAATTTCATTAATAAGTTTTTTAAATTACAATAAAATGTTTTAAAAAAAAATTCAAAAAATTTAATGTATTTTTCTACGGTGAATGTAAACTCCGTCACCAAAAAAATCATAAAATTGTTGATAAAATTTGTTTGAAACAATTTGTAGAAGAGATTTTTTTATAGTTATATTAGTAGTGATGTAACATATCGATTTTAATAAAAAAATTCACCAAAAATTAAAATTTTTTGCTTGTACAATTTTGGCTCAAAAACACTGACATTTTTTGATTTCACCCATATAAACTAATTTGCTTGAAACTTTTTAAACAACGAGTTTTTAGGGTCGCTAAATAAGAATCTGAAGTTAGATTTTCGAATGGCAGATTCAACAAACCTGTGCGTAAAGAGTTTTATGTGAATCTGTTATTAAAAAAAAAAAATCGCATTTGCAGATTCTGTTAAAGCGATCCCAAGAACACGTGTATGAAGAGTTTTAAGCAAATCTGTAACATTTTTAAAAATATTACAATTCAAATGCCAAATTAATATTTTTAAGTAATTTTGGAATTTTATAAAAAATGTTTAAACCCATACAAATTTTGGAAAGAGGGGTGGCCCGGTTGACGAAGAAATCCTCATATATAAAGGCCGAATAAATACATTTTAATGTACCTTTTGGTACTAAAAATAAAAAACAATATTTGATTAAAAATAAAAAAAATAGTTATTTATCCATTCGATCTATTAATTGTGCAACGAAAAAGAGTTGATCTAGTTCGAGGTAATTTTTATGTTTCCTATTTTGAATTACCATAAGAAGTAGTAATGTTAACTGTACTTTCTGTTTCTGCTTTCAAAAAATTTGGTATTTGGACGGAAGAATAGTCTGCTTTCAAGGTCTGCTTTCATAATACAAGTATTTTGATGTTATACTGGTAAAACTGTGAAATCAAACGTTTATTTTATTTTTTTCCTAATACGCGTAGCTACTTTGAAATAATTGGGAATATTTTTGATATTTGGACACCAAAAGATTTCTGATAATTGCGAGATCGGAAAATCCAAGAAATGATCGTCAATTCATTCCTGGAAATTTTAAATTCTGAAAATTTGTTGTAAGAATATTCTAACAAAGAAATTAGAGTTTACATAAGTAGTTGTTATGTTGGTTCATAATAGGAAACATAAAAATTACCTCGAACTAGAAAAACAATTTTCATTATACATTTAATTTAAAAATTATTTTGAAAAAAATATTTTCTTTTACTTACAGAACTCTGCAGAATCTCTGTTACGAAGTGCTCTGCAAGGTAAAGGTTATGCCAAAGGTCTACACATGCACAATGGTATTACATTAATGCCAACATCGCCCACAGTCAAAGATGATGATATGAGGAGAATACTATTTCCAGTTGATACGGTAAGTATTTATCAAAAAAAAAAATATTGTTTATTCATAATTAAATCAATAAAAGAAAAAAATGAAGCGAACAAGTAGAAAAGTTAAATTCGACTTGGCCGATTCTATGAATGCCCTCCACTATGCATTTTTTAAGTGTAAAAATGGATTAGATATTACCTGATCTGTTTATATATATTCATATATGATTATATCTGAATGCATATAATTATATCTAAAATTACCAAATCGAAATCTGATTATATCTCTGATTTGTCCAACATTGTCACAAATTTGACATGATAGTATATCTGATCGGATATGATTGTATACAATCAGATACAATCATATATTGTCAGATCAAAGCAAATCGGATAAGATCAAATCGATTTTAACATGGGTGATAGTAAATTTTCTAACATGAAAAAAAAAAACATTTTTGATTAGAAATATTTTATTTTTTGTAAAAAAACTGAACCGATTTAGCTGAAATTCGATACGAACCAGGCCAGCGTGTTTTTTTTCTCATAAATTAACGAAAAACCCTTGCCGAAATTAAGTATTTTGCTTATAACTTTTGAACCACTGCACTGTGGTTCCAAATTCAAATCTAGGTGGACAAAATTCTAAAAAGTTTGAACCTCTAAATTAAAAAACGGTAGGTGTTTTAAATAGCTAACAACATGCCTAGACTAGACGCAAAATATTTTGATTAAATAAGGGGTTTAACTTTGTCCCCGCAGCACTAGAACATCAATGTTTGTTCACGAAAATGTTTGTAATTAAAAACTAAGCAAATCAATACAAAACTAAGTAGCTTATACCAAGTGAATTATTTGCAGGAGATTGCCGTGAATTGTTTTTTATATAGCCATGGGTATATACTTATCAAACAAATTTTCATGGGTTCGAAATTGTTTCGCGATTTCTTAATATCGGTTTTTGAATTTAGGGTCATAATTAAAAAAAAAAATAGATTTTCAATATTTCAAAGCTTGCCAAAAAAAACCGCTCCAAGTTGCGGGCAAGCCACTATATACATCTCTTAAAGTAACTATCAGAGAGTATGTTTCATCTTTCATCTCATCCAGCGGCGTCCAGCTGCATTTTTTATAGCGTTTTTAAAAAAGTAATTTTTTCTGCAATTTTTATAACTCTCAAGAAAATGCTTATAATATTCAGGATCTTCTGCACATATTTTTGCAACAAATACCTCTACAAAATTTTCCATAATTGTTATATCACATATTTTTCTTTTCCCGTCACTCTAGAAGCACAAAAAGGATTTAATTCGAACATTCTAAAAAAACTACACATTAAAAGTAATTCGACATAGCTGGGCTTTACTGTAATGCTCAGAAAAGCTTTTTATATCATTTTTAAATACTTCCTTTAAATTTAGTGCCCTAAAGTAGCAAAAAGTAATTTACTTTTTCCAGTTGTAGCGAAAAGTCCAATTAAGTTGAAGCTATTTTAGTGAAACCCACTGTATTTTCAAAAATATTGAAGCTACAATTTTTTAAAGCATTTTTTTTGAAATCAGCGACCCCAAAAACATAAAATATCATGGTTAAATACTTTTGTCCACCTAGTTTTGGAATTGGAACCACAGTGCACTGGAGCGATTTCGCTGGATTGCAGTACCAACCTGACCAGGTAACAGACAGATAGATGAGATACGGGAATTTTGTGGGCCAATAAGATCTTGGGAATTTTAATATTTGGATAACTCAAAAACTGTTATTCCGAGGGCTTACAGGTATATGGCGCTCGTGTTCTGTTCTACAAAGTCAAAATATACAAAAAATCTACCCGACTTTTTATGGTGTTGGCGGAATTTACTGAGAAGCGGTTATTTCTTAAATTTCCAAAATGCCAAATTACACAGCACCACAAACTAGACCCACTAATCCTCATTTATGTTAATCTCCTGAATTTAATCCCGCCATCAGAATTGAATTCTTTCGTTGGGCTTTCTTGTAATATTACAAGGAAAGTCCTGCAAAGTCAACAGAGCCAGCAAAAAGAACCTATCCGATCTCTTTAAAATTTATAGACAATATGGAGAAAAAAACTATTAGAACGACCTCCCTGAGCTAGTCGGCCTTAATTAATTAGCCCTATAAAGTATATATATTGAAGTGCCCGGTGTTTCCCGGGTCTTCGCAATTATAAATTAAACTTAATTCTGTTGGTTTGTCACATTCTGCGGATAACGCAATCTATACAGTTTACAAATACTGTTTTGGTGAATCTGTTCAATAAAACCTTTCGTCAAAAAGTAGGAAAAAATATTGATTTAAATTAATGTATAACCTAACTTAAATATAGATCGTTTCTTACGAAATATAGACGATACATCCCTTTTTGGAGATAAATCTGCTGAAAAGTTTGTGAAGAGAACAAACAGAAAATGAGCTTAATTATAAACACCGTTTTTTTTTTTTGATTTTTACGTTTTTGTCCAGAATTTTTTATTGGAGTAAGCTACGGTAATGAAACTTTTACTGAGGCATTCCTTGCAAAAATTAGAATATTCGTAAATAATTTCAGAGAAATCCGTAAAAAACTACACTCAAGTTTGTATTGGAAAAAAAAACAAAAAAAGTGGAAAAATGTGAAATTTTTTAAATTTTACTATTTTGGTCATAAGTGGGCGTAGAAGTGAGGGCGGTCGATGAAAACAATACCACGATCTAAGTTGAGGTCCGATGATTATTCATGCCAAATTTGAGGAATATCCGTTAAGAAATGCAAATTTGTATACAGAACAAACAAACAAAAAATGAGTTTATAGATATAGATTGATCTATGATCGATTCTAAGACTTTTCTAGAATGTCCGTATGTCCGTCCGTCCGTCTGTATAAGACATGATATAGTCCAAAATAAAAGAGGTAGACTCGTCAGGTAAGGCTGGAATATGTGTTTTTGTCCTAGGCAGTTTTAGTTCGTAAATGGGCAAAATCAGACCGGGGGAAAAAGTTCCCCCTTGAAGAACTTAACTAACCTCTGAAAAACGCCATATTTTCACAAGTTTTTTTTTGTATTTTGTTAAGCAAATGCAACAATTTGATGTCAGAAAAAGTTCAAGGTCCTGCACTTGGAGTCAGAAAATAAAAAAAATTGTTTTTTTTTTGCCCGCCCCGCTTTTGTGGGCGTGGATATTAAAAATGTTTTTAAATAATGATAAAATTGTATTACTTAAGCTCCAAAAGCATAATAAATGAATTTTTAAACATTTACCGCATGGGCTTATGTGTCCCCCCATGACACCCTACTGACCTCCCCCCCCCAAAAAAAAAACGCCCCAGCAATTTATTTTTATACCCTCTACTCTAGTAGTAATAACACCTCGATATATTGGTCTAGAACCCCATAAAGTATATATATTCATGATCCTCGATCGATTTTAAGACGATCTAGCGATGTCCGTCCGTCCGTCTCTCCGTATGTAAGTCTGTTGAAAACACCCTAACTTTTGAAAGACTTTACGGAGGCTCCTTTTGGCGTATTTATTGGGCATTTACCTGGTCAGCTTGGTGTTGCAATCCAGCGAAATCGGTCCAGTGGTTCAAAAGTTATGAGCAAATGACTGAATTTGGGCAAGGGGTTTTCGTGAATGAGATAAAAAACAAGATAACTTTCAAAAAGCAATTCTGAGAATGCTGAAGCCTGACATGAATATTTGTCGTTCCCCTGGCCTGGTTCGTTTTGAATTTCAGCCAAATCGGTCCAGTGCTTCAAAAGTTATTAGCAAATCCGTGAATTTCAGATTAGTTTACCTTAAATTCACGTGTTGAAAACCCGTTAAACATGTTTTAAAACATTGGTAAGTCATAAAAATATTTTACAACGTATTTTTGTCACTCCAAATATTTTTGCACTTAAAAAAAAATACACTGGAGATAAATTTTACACTCAAAAAAATTTTACACTCAAAAAAAAATTTAGTCAATTATTTTTTTTTTTTTTTTTTTACAAAAATTGGTTAAAAAATGTGTTTTTTCACAAAATAAAATATTTCTAATCAAAAATTTAATTTTTTTTTACATTAGAAAATTTACTATCACTTAAATAGAGCATTGTGGAAGGTATTTATAGATTCGGTCAAGTCGAATTTTTCTTTTCTACTTGTTAATTCTTTTTTTATATGTTGGAGGGTATTAAAGATTCGTCACAGTCGAATTTAACACTCTCACTTGTTTTAGTTTATTTTGTAGTATTGTTAAAAAATTAAAGATTTGTATGTCAAAAAAAAGTTTAAAGGTGACTACACCATTTCCACTTTTATATATATATTTCAGAAATTGCCATTTATATGTTGATTGTATGTATTGTTGATCTATATTTCAGAAATTTCTATTTTTATATCAAAAATTTCCATTTATATTTCAGAAACGTTTGTTAATGTTTCAGAAATTTCCAACTGTATTTAAGAAATTTTCATTTGTATTTAAAAATTTTATAAATGATGGAAATATAAATGAATTTTCTCTTAAGAATTTAGAAAATTTTAAAATACAAATGGATGTTCATGAAATACAATTGGAAATTTCTAAAATATATACAGTCAAACCCGGTTATAACGAACTCCGAGGGACCAGTAAAAATAGTTCGTTATAAGCGTAGTTCGCTATAAGCGGGGTATATATTTTTATCAACCTAGTTTTATTTCAAAAAAAAAAATAGATCCAATTTTGATTTATTTGATGTTTTTTGTAAATAAACTACTTATTGAGAAGAAAACATTCAAAATATAAATAAATTTCATCAAAATTATATTAAAATCCAAAAAATTCCCACTTTTTGCGAGTTCGATAAACATGATTTCCGCACATTCTGAAATATTTATGGGAGTTCGTTATAAAAAGGTAAATACACATGAACTTTATTCGTGGGGCCTTAATAAGTAGTTCGTTTTAACCGAGGATTCGTTATAGCCAAGTTCGTTATAAAAGAAGTATTTTGTGTGAAAATTGATGCCAAAACGTCGGGACTTTAGAATTAGTTCGTTATAACCGAGAATTCGTTATAACCGAGTTCGTTATAACCGAGTTCGACTGTATATGGATTTTTTCTTTTAATTAAAAATAAATACGTCTTAATAGCAAATTATAAAATTTTGAAATCTAAATGAAAATTTTTGTAATACAAATGGAATTTTCTAAAAAGCATTTAGAAAATTTTGGAAATTCAAATCTAAATATCTTAAATACAATTGGAAATTTCTGAAGCATAAATAGAAATTTCTGTAGTATAAATGGAAATTTCTGATATATAAATATAAATTTTTGAAATGAAAAATGAAATTTAATTATTCTTTGAAATAACAAATTAGTGTTTGCTGTGTTTTGGTTGTCCTATTTACCATTATGCAAAATGTGTTCAAGATGATTAAAGCAATCTTTGCCGCGTCGATTAATGCGCAATAATGATGCTGTCTTATCATTTATCTTTGTCCAAAACTCATGTTTTTTCATTCAAAAAGTGTTAAAAATATTTAAAAGGAAAGCAAATGTGAAATTTTATCAAAAAATAATTTTGCATTATAAGTTTTATATAAAAATCATAACAAAAAATTAATATTTTTCTCCCTTACTATTACTGCATCCTCAAGAGCGCTCTTTGGATGCGCTTCGATATGCTATAAAATGATGCTGTGTCGCCAAAATCTCTTTTTTTTTGCTGAGAAAATTCAACAAAATCAATCAAAACCCGAATTTTATGTTTTTTGTGAGGGCATTTTAGCAAACAATATATAAAATCAAAAATATTTACCCAGTTGGCAAAATAAAATCACACCTGACATACTGCTGACTCTCCCTTTATGAAATCGCTGACATCTTCCTTCAATTTTTCAAAATTTCATCAATGACATGTCAGCAGTTGGTCAGCAGTGTCCACCAGTATCGGTGGCCACTAACAATTCGTTTAAACAACCCCTGACCAACTGCTGACATGTCATTGATGACATTTTGAAAAATTGTATGAAGATGTCAGCAATTTTATTAAGGGCGAGTCAGCAGTAAGTCAGGTGTGATATTTTTTGCCGACTGGGTATGCTCTAATTATGATTAATATTAATTTTACAATCAACATTCATTTATTTATTTACCTAGGATGGTTTAAATTTCTCTGATACTTCATTAAGTGCTGCACAAATATTCGATGATACTCAAAATCCAAATGGTCATAATCCACATATGGTAGTGCCACATTCACCCGTCACAAATGGTCCGCTAACGCCAGTCACAAATTCAAATAGCAACAACAATAATAATAACGCCAATCAATCAACCAGCCTTATAGTAGATGATATGTTCCTAACTTTAGAAAATGCCTTTAGCGATGATTTTGAAAAAATCAAACAATATTGTACCACCAATGCAGGCACCAATGAATATGCCACAAATGATGTGATGATGCAAATTTCACCAAACGGAACTGGAACAGCAACGCAAACAACGTCGGGGACGACAACGATACAGCAATTACAAACACTGCAGCATACAACAGCAATAACAACGACAACACCAAATACAAATTGTGGACAAACGACAACAATGACCGTAATACCAACACATCAGCAGCAACAACACCAGCAACAACAACCGCCACCACCACCTCAACCATTAAAACCGGAAGTAACAACCTCAACACAACGTATTGGTTCAACGGCGAAAGTAACGAAAAAATACAAACGTACATTAACCAACAACTCACACCACAACAATAATAATAACAACAATAATCCAAATGTCATCAATCATAATAACAACAACAATAGTGCTGCCAAACTATCAAATACATCGAATTTATCATTGACCAATGGTAACAATCGTAATGGTAGTTGTAATACATCAAGTAGTGCAAGTAGTACAAATAGCAGTAATAGTCCCACACACTGTAATGGTATAGTTGGTGGAGGAGGCGTGGGTGGGGGAGGACCTGGTGGTACAAACACCACAACTACCTCATCATCAACAACCTCCTCTGCATCATCAAACTCAACATCCGCACAGAATCAGCGAAAAGAACGTTCATTACACTACTGTTCAATATGTTCGAAAGGTTTTAAAGATAAATATTCCGTTAATGTTCACATACGCACACATACAGGTGAAAAACCATTTGCCTGTACACTATGCGGTAAAAGTTTTCGTCAAAAGGCTCATTTGGCCAAACATTATCAAACTCATATGGCTCAAAAGAATAATGGTAATATGGTTAAAGGAAACGGCAACAAACATCATCGTTCGTCAAATGCTCAAAATCTAAACAACTCTCCCATAACGGGTCATAATCATCAAAGATCATTAAGTATATCCACATCATCGCCCTCTACATCGATGTCTCTCAATAATAATAACAACAACAATAGTTTAGTCAGTGGCCTGTTAAGTACCTCCGGTTTGCCATCACTGGGTGTTACGGTTACTGCCTCTTCGGCACCTTCAACACCCACTACAATACTGCCTCCTGCTAATGGTCTGCTGGCTAACAGGTAGACTTTTTGTTTTATGAGTTTTTTACTCAATAATAGTATAATTAATAGTTAATGTAAGTCTTTTTACTGTCCTTTATTTGTTCCTAATTGTTTATTATTTTTTTTATATTATTATTATTTTGAAATGCTATTTACCACTCAAAGAATTTATTACTTAAAATACTCACAATTATGTATGAATGAAAAAAAAAACTAAACCTGTCTATAGTTTCTTAACGAATTTATATACTTAAAACTTACCCTACTTACTTAAGTAAATTATTTATTTTTCTTCTAAAACTATTTAACTTTAAACAAAAGAGAATTATGATTTTTTTATTCCTAGTAGTAATTTAAAAAGTTGAAGTTTTTTATGTTAAATTTCCGAGGAAAAAAAAATTTTTGGTGAAAAAAAAAAAGTTCCACAAAAAAAAATTACAAGTACAAATATCATCAATTCCATAAGAAATCATGAAAAAATGCGCATTTTCTGATCGGGAATCTTCTGATTTTTGTTATATGTGGCACACAGAATCTCTATGGACCCATTTAAAGATTTCATTTAACAGATCCAAAAAATAAAAAAAATTGCGATTTTATTCGCGATTTTCATTTTTTTAAAACCCAAAAAATTCAAAGTCTTAGTAATTTTGAACAGCTATATTTTTTAAAGTATTTACCGTATCGTAACAATATAAAGCGCAAAATGATGGTTTGGAAGTATACTATTTGATTTAATAAGATGGGAAAAGTTGATGGTTTTAAAGTGCATTTTTAATGCAAATGCAGTTTTAAAGTGCATTTTGCAAAACTTTTATCCCTTTTGATTTTTTTTAAATAACATAATTTTTTTCTTCATACATAACTTTGCTACAAAAAAATGTCTTCCAAATTTTGTGCACCATATATGAGGCATTCCACACCAAATGTCCAGAGAAAAAAAAAACACGTGTACCGTAAACTTCTAAATAGGTGGTATGTATAGCCCTATATGGAACTTAGAAAATTGCGTTTTTGGTTTTTCAATTTTTCAAAAACTGGGCTTAGGAGGCGTGGTCAAATATTGGAAAAATTGTCAAATTTGTGGCGAGTTACCTTGACTAAATATTTATCACTTTAAAACGGAATGCACTACAATCTCAAAAATTTACATTTTTATATAGTTTTGTATGGGCTATCGATTAAAAAATTTTTTTTTTTTGAAGATTTTCAGAACCCGTTCTGAAATTTTCCATTTTTTAAAAATGTCAATTTATTAAAAAGCATGCCACTTTTTTTTTCTTTTTTAATTTTTTTTTTTTTTAAAGTTTAGATGTTTGTCCATCCACACAAAAATATTTTCGAGAAAATCGCATTTGAACTTTAAATTTCATAACAATTTAGTAATTTGCTTGTATTTTCTTGTTCCAACAGAGCGTCTGAGGAATATTTATGCAATTAATAATACTCATTCGCAACTTTAAAACAAAGAAATACAAGCAAATTACAAAATTGTTATGAAATTTAAAGTTCAAATGCGATTTTCTCGGAAAAAACGAAGAACTTGTTTCTGAATTTTTTTTGGTTGGAAACAAGTTGGACAAACATCTAAACTTTAAAAAAAAAAAATTTGAAAAAAAAAAAATGTTGCCGGATTTTTGATAAATTGACTTTGTTAAAAAATGGAAAATTTCAGAACGGGTTCTGAAAATTTTCCAAAAAAAAAATTTAATCGATAGCCCATACAAAACATTATAAGAATTTAAATTTTTGACATTGTGGTGCATTCCGTTTTAATGCGATTAATATTTAATCAAGGCAACTTGCCACAAATTTTACAATTTTTCCAATATTTGACCACGCCTCCTTATCCCAGTTTTTGAAAATTTGAAAAACCAAAAACGAAATTTTCTTAGTTTCATATAGTGCTATCTAAACAACATATTCAGAAATTTACGGGACACATGTTTTTCTGTAGCAGGACATTTGGTGTGGAATGCCTCATATATCGAAAAAGTGGGTGTAAACGTGTTTTCTTTATGCTGCTCTTTATGCTCACGCTGGGCTACAACGAAAAAAAATTGCCAAATCTGTTCAGCCGATCTCTGATTTTTAATAAAAAAAAAAAGTGGCCGTGGTGAGTATTTCTTTCCATGAAAACCTAACAAATGAAGTATCTCAACCCTGCATGAAATGTAAAATATAGATAAAAGAGACAATTCTAAGGTTGGGGTGTCTCGGCTTATCGGCCATATCGGGGATTTAGGGGTTCAAAACATGGGTCAAAAAATGGCGAAAAAATCGTTTTTTTGAATTTTTCAGCCATTTATTTCTAAGAAACTATATGAGGAGGTCCATAACAAAACGCACCAATTCCACTTTAACAGTTTTTTAGATAAACGCATAAATGTAAACAAAGTCAGTACTGACAATGAGTGTAAGTACTGAGGTTTGGGATGTTTCATAATTAAAGTCAGTAGTGAATTGATGTACAAATATTGAGATTTGTGATGTTTTTTAGTAATGGTTACATAGATTTTAATGTGTAAAATAGTATTCAGTCAAAAAAACAAAAAAATCAAAAAGTGGAATTGGCGCGTTTTGTTATGGAACTCCTCATATGATGTTTATATATGAGAAGAAAGGATTTTTAAATGCCTATCCAACGGTGGCATCACATTGTAAAAGTTTTGCTTCGTTAAATACTTTTTTATGAAATTGTGCATATTTTGGGGGTATTTATATGAATACATCATAGATGGGACTAATTAATTAAAGCGACCAATTAATTGATGGTTTAATTACCATTTAATTGATGTCAATGGTAATGAAATTTTTTTCATTACCATTGGTTGTATCAATTGTACCAATTAAATTACTTATCAATTTAATTACTAATGAAAATTAAAAAAAAAATAATTACCATTGGTATGGCATCACTTAAAAAAAATAATTACCATTAGTAAAAGTCGTCACAATATTGTCAAAATCGTTTATATTTGAAAATATCTGTTGTTTTTTGTTATATGGTGTTTTAGTTTTTTTACATTTTATATACCAAACACACGTTGATTGCCTTTGTATAACACAATATTTGAAATTTTTATTTGCGTTTTGTTTTTTGTCATTAACATTTTCATATTTTTTTTGTAAAAACATACTTTGATGTTTAAATTTTTAACTTTTCAAAAAAACAAAAATGTGCAAACCAATGGTTTTGAAACCAATTATAATTGGTGTTTTTCAACAATTGGTGCATTTCATTACCATTAGTAATTATTTTTTCAATTAAAAAAATTTAATTACCATTAAATGGTAATGAAAATTTTTTCATTACCATTGATATCAACCAATGGTAATTAAATTTCAATGGTAATGAAAAATTCCCATCTATGGAATACATAGACCTACGATGTCCATATGAATATGTAATAATCTTTATTAAATTTAAGTCAACACGAACTAACAGGATATTCCTGTTAGTTCGGTAGTTATCGAAATTTTCCCGGAGGTCCACATTGTTTCATAAGGGGACAACGAAATTTTGAAACACTGGTATGGCCGAAAAGCCGAGACACCCCAACCTTAAAATCGTCTCTTTTATATATATTTTAAGTTTCAAGCAAATCGGTTCATAAGGGTTGAGATACTTCCCTTGTAAGTAAAATTAAAAAAAGTCGGTCCAGCCACTCTCTGATTTTTCCCAGCAAAAATAAATCGAGATTTTGGCGACACAGCATATTTTTATAGCATACCGAAGCGCATCCAAAGAGCGCTCTTGAGGATGCAGTAAAAGTAAGGGAAAAAATTAAAATTTTTTATATATTCGATTAGAGTTTTATTCTAGTTCGAGGCCCAAAAATATTTCTATATATGATATTGTCATAATGCGCCACAAAGAGTGCTTCAATCCTAACACCTCAGATTTTGTTTGAAAAAGTAATGAGTACACCATTTCCTCTTTAGTTTCAGAAAATACAAATTATATTACAAAAAATTTCCAATCATATTTTAGAATCTCCAATTATATTTAAAAATGTCCAATTAAATTTCAAAAATTTCCAATATACATAGTTGAAAATTTTTGAAATGTTAACATTTTTTTGGTTATAAATGGTAATATCTGAAATATAAATGGAAGTTTCTAATATATAATTTGAAATTTTCGAAATATAATTGAAATTTTTTTTTAAGTAATTGGATCTCTTAGGCGATATTTCTTCCAAATGCTTGCAGGGAGTCATCTGATTTTCAGAATTAGTCAATTGTATTTAAGATTTTCCAATTGTATTTAGAAATAGTCAATTGTATTTCAGATTTTGTAATTTGTATTTCAGAAATAGTCAAATGTGCTTCATCTTTATTCTGCTTAAATCAGCACTAAAAAGATACATGCATTCACTGCATCTTTATAGCAATTTTTTCAGCGCTCTAAATAGATGTGAATTCAGAGCGTTTTACGAGCGCTTTTTTGGTGTATCCAACTAGCGCAAAGAGGGTTGAAATGTACCAAAAGTGAGGATTAATTCAAAAGCTGAACTTTCTCCTACACATTCGTGTGTGGTACTGGGTGAAAGGTAATTAAATTCTACATCACTATTTGCCAAAAACTTTTGTTTTGAGTAAATTACTCTATCGACTGTGAGCTGTCAAAGTCAAATAATTTTTCAAAATTTTTCGTGCCGTGCCTAAAACTGAAAATTGAGATATTTTGGGTGCTGATAATTCTTATTAGGCGTTCTAAAAGTAATTTTATTAAAATGGAACCATCAACTTCAGGTATTTGGCTACATAACTGCATTAATGTTTTTTAGATAAATGTTTTGCAAATATTTTTAATATTTTTTTAAAAAGTGTTCCATATTTGGGGTATTTTCGATATATACACAGAGTTTCAACAAATTTCTTGTTGCGATCCAGCAAATTTTATTAAGTGATATTTTAATATAGTATTTTAGCTTTTATAGTCCATACCAAACTTTTGCAGAGGCACCGCGTTTTTTTACTTATTAAAATTTTTGTGAAAGAACTCCAGTTGCTAATGCCTTTATGATACTTGCTTGTTTCAAGTTACTTGTTGCTGCATTTATTAGGGTTTTTCTATGGGAATTTCGATAAATTCAAAATTGTTGGTTTAAGTTATCGAAATTTTTATAGAAAAACCCTAATAAATGCAGCAACAAGTAACTTGAAACAAGCAAGTATCATACGCACTTAAACAAAAGCTGAAAAACATATGAGAAGGGCATTATTGGAGACCCCTTAATTAGAGGAGATACGGGGTGCGTATGTTGAAAAAAAAAGTTGGGAATGAAAAAATAATGATAGTTGATCTCACATTTCACCCTCTAGGAGCCAGCATGGAGCGGCAGCAACTGATTTCATTAAAAAAAAAATGTGTATGGGGACCACCTTAAGGGTTGGATATACAGGGTATGTATATTCTAAGAAAATGTTTGGGTTAAAAAAATATTGGTCGGTCACATATTCGACATCTCTAGAGGCACCCTTGGGGCAGTTAGAGCTGTATGAGCAGATTTTATAAAAATGGCATTTTGTATGGGAGCCCCATTATCGAGTGGAGATACGGTATAAGTATGTTCCAAAAAAATGTTGGGGGGTAAAAATTAATGGGGGTCGGTCTTATACCACTCTAAGACGCACCATGGGAGTGGTAGGAGCTAATTTCATAAAACAAATTTATAAAAAATAAAATAAATTTGGTGGGGACCACCTTAAGGGTTAATGACAGAGGGTAGGTATATTCTAAGAAAATGTTAGGGTTAAAAAAATATTGAGGGTTAATGATAGAGGGTAGGTATATTCTAAGAAAATGTTGGGGTTAAAAAAATATTGGGGGTCGGTCACACATTTGCATTTCTAGGGGCACCCTTGGAGCAGTTAGAGCTGTAGGAGCAGATTTTATAAAAATGGCATTTTATATGGGAGCCCCATTATCGAGTGGAGATGCGGTATAGGTATGTTCCAAAAAATTTTGGGGGGTAAAAATTAATGGGGGTCGGTCTTATTGACTAATACTCTAAGACGCACCCTGAGAGCGGTAGGAGCTGATTTCATAAAATAAATTAAAAAAAAATTAAAAACAATTGTATGGGGACCACCTTAAGGGTTAAAGATAAAGGGTAGGTATATTCTAAGAAAATGTTGGGATTGAAAATATATTTGGGGTCGGTCACATATTTGACATCTCTTGGGGCATTATTGGAGCAGATAGAGCGGTAGGAGCCAATTTTTATAAAAAGGTTATATCTTCTTTTTTAATAAAAAAATATTTTCTATAATTTTTTTTCTGTAAAACATTTTTTTTTACTAAATAATGTATAGTTAGTCTAAAAAAATATAAATATTTATAATAAAGGGCTTTTCTGAATTAATCCCCAGTTTACATATGTTTCAACCCACTGTGTAGCGCTCTAAAGTGTGACATCGCCTTAGAGAATCATGCAAGAATTCAGCAGGTTTAGATGCGCTTCTTGACTCAACCCAGCAGAAATAAATCGAGATTTTGGCGACACAGCATCTGTTTATAGCATACCGTAGCGCATCCAAAGAGCGCTCTTAGGGATGCAGTAAAAGGAAGGGGAAAAAATTTTAATTTTTTTTTTAAGATTTTTTATATAAAACTTATAATGTGTAATTATTTTTTGATAAAATTTCACACTTGCTTTCCTTTTTAATATTTTTAACACTTTTTGAATAAAAAAACATGAGTTTTAGACAAAGACACATGATTTGACTGCATCATTATTGCGCATTAATCAGCGCTGCAAAGAGCGCTTCAATCATAGCATCTTTGACCGCTGTTCCCAAAAAAAAATCCCATAAAAAATGTGAAAATGAAAATTTCCGATATTTTTTTGATGTTCACTTCCGATTTTTTTTTTCATTTTGTTTTTTTGTTATATTTTTTTAAATTTTAGTTATTTGATTTAAACTTTGATTCAAAGTTTAAATCAAATAAACCCATTTCGATTAAACGCAAACTCTAATCACGAAAAAACAGAAAAACTAAGATACATTTGTTATAACTTCTTTTGAATATTTTTTCATTTATTGGTAAATTTTTTGTTTTTTATCTCATTTTTACATTTTAATTTTAGAACTTTAATTTTAGAAAATACAAATTTTATTACAAAATCAGCGCTAAAAAGATACATGAATTTACAGCATCTTTATTCTGCTTAAATCAGCTCTACAAAGATACATGAATTCACTGCATCTTTAATCTGCTTAAATCAGCGCTAAAAAGATACATGAATTTACAGCATCTTTATTCTGCTTAAATCAGCGCTCTAAAGACACGTGATTTCAGTGCATCTAAAGAGCGCTGTTTCTGTGTATCCAACTAGCGCTTTAAAGTGGGACATCGCCTTAGAGAATCATGCATGAATTCAGCGCAATTGGATGCGCTCCTTTACTCAAGTTCCCCTTCCAAAAGCTGCTGAACGTTCAGCAAAATTTCTGCTGGGAAGTTTCCTTTCCAAAAGCTGCTGCCAGTTCAGCAAAATTTCTGCTGGGGTATGTTATTCGGAAAGGAATTTAAATCATATTTAACGAAATGAAATGTAACAGGGAACCAAATGGAATAGAACAGGAAATGAGCAGGAAACGAATTGGAATGTAATTTATTATCAAAAAATTTTTTTACAAAAATGCTTTTCCACTTTGATATTTTAAGTACAAAAAACAATTTTTTTTCACTCAAATTTTTTTTACTCAATATTTCTTTGTACTCAAAATTTTTTTGAAAACTTTTTGACAAAGTTAATATTTCATTCGTATTTAGAGCATTCAAATTAGTAATTTGTTTTTATTTTTTTTTTTTAATTGAAAAACTTTGACCGCATAAGTATTTGGCTTACAATTATTGAAATTAAAATTAGTTTAGGGACTGGGAAAAACCAAAAGTTGGAAAAAATGTCATTGAAGTTTGCATACATATTTTCTTCCCAAGCGGCAACCGTCTACCTTGCCGATTATATTTTGTTTATTCTCTCGCTAAGGTTTAGACAAAAAGCTCATCTTTTTAAATTACTCAACAACTAAACTTCTAATAAAATAACAATTTAAAAACTAAATAGTTGTATTACTTAAATAATATAAGTAAAATCCATGTACTATAAAATGTGCCAAATTAAAAAAAAATCAAAAACTTAAAAAAAATCAAATAAAAATTATAAATTTAAAAATGAAGTGATTCAAATAAAAAAATATATATAAAACAAAAGATCTTAAATAAATTCAAGTATTGTAAAATAAAAATAAACCGTATAATAAAAAAAACTAATTAAAATATAAAAACTATGTATATAAAAAAATCTTAAAACTAATTTTATTTTAAATAAAAAAAAATGCTTAGAAAATACTTGCCATTTTTTTCGATAAACAGAACCCAGTGTTTAAACAAATGATATTAATTATAAATTTTAAGTAATGAAATTTTTATAATGCCAAGTATTTTTTTTATTTTTTAATATTTAATCTTTATTATGAATGCCTGTAATTTAACTGCCAATAATATTCATAAATATATTTATATGTTGTAATTTTTTTTTTCAATTGTAATAAATTTTAATATATTTTTATATGTGATTATACATTTTCTAAATATTTTTTTTTTTTCTGTAAAAAAAAAATGCAATTTTTTTATTAGTAAATGGTGGGGGCTCTTTATTATTTTAGAAGAAAGATAAAAATAACTTAAAGAATTAAATGTTTTCTTTAAATAATTTATTGTGTATTTTTATTTTTACTGTATTATTATAATTATTTGTTTTGTTAATTATAAAAATTAATAATAACTTTTTAGCATGTATGTTTTTGTAGAAATATGATTTGTTTAACAAATCATCATATAAAAATTAATTTTTATGTTAAGTTTTCGCGTAATGAGATTTTTTTTTATATTAAATTTTGTTTAATATCCAGTAGTTAAACTATGATAGTAAATTAATTTTTTATTAATATGTTTTCTTATTTTAGATAATAATTACCAGAACAAAATATATAATTGTTATTAGCCAGTTTTTTTTATTTTTGAGATTAAGTTTTTTATTTAATAGTTATATTTTTTTTTTATTAAACGTTTATAATATGAAAACAGATTTTTTTTATTATTAAATAAATAAAATTTTCAATGATATCATACACATAAAAGAACGTGTTCGGAATGAATTTCAAGCATTTTTATATAAGTACGAAGGTAAGTTTTTAATATTACTTTAAATCTACATATTAGAAAAGTATCCACCTGATCAAATCAGATTTTTTGAGAACTATATACATTTATTTCATACCAAAAGTTTTATTACCACGCAATGTGTAAACTAATTCATAGGATCCCTTATTGAGAAGGAAAGTCAAATTATTACATAGAATCCAGTCAGACACGCATCCATTTCTTGGGTTTGGGGGGTGGAATTTTTTTTTTTACTCAATTTTTTTTTTGCAGGGAATTAGTTTAGGTTTTTTATTGTTTTTTATTTTAATTTCTACTATAGAAACATTGACAAATTTTAAAAATTATTCCTACAAAAGTCCATTCAATTAATTTTCAGGTTCTAAGGCATATTTCGGACAGCAAAAGACCCAGATTCTAAAAAAAATTTCCAGTAGAAAGTAAGTCAGATTTCAGATTTGTTTATTTTTCTGAGTCATTTGCTTAAAGAGAATGTTTATAGTTCTGAGACCTTATCCCAATAGAAAAATTCTGAGGTTTTGAGTCATTTTGCTACAGAAAATCATTTAGAATTTTTAAAATTCCTGCTATAAAAAATTTCAAATTTCAATTTCCTAATAAAAAATTCTCAGATTTTGTGTTCTCCCTATAGAAAACTTTGTTGGTTTTCAAATATTTTTTCAATTTTATTTTTCTGCAGAAAAGGTTTATGTTACCGATCTTTGTACGTAAAAAATTTTAGGGGATAAAAAACTATAGAAAAAACCTGAGATTAGAAAAATTGAAGACTTTTAAAAATTCAAAATTTTTTTGAACCAATTTCCTAGATTCTGACGCATTTTGCTACACTCAACAGAAAAAACTTGTAAAAAGCTTGTAAAACGACTTTCAATTTGATTTAGAAAACTTTCAGCAGATTTTTCTGCTAAAATAGATATTTCTACTAAAATCTCTGTTATTCAGTTTTAGAAAATAACAAAAATTTTACTGCATTGTTACTGATTCTGTTTGCTGAATTTCAAAATATTTTTGAACATATTTTAATCAGATAATTTTTCAATTAAATGTCATTCTTTTTTGAAGAAAATTTGTAAGTTTTTTTTTCTAAGTGTTAATATTTTTATTTTTTATGCAATCAAAACGATATTTTTAAACATATTTTTCAAGATATTTTTAGCAGATTATTTTGTAATTTTACAGAAATAGTTTGCTGTCTTCTTATTCAAGAAGTTTTTTTCAAAGTGTTAATTTCTTTTCGTTATTTATACAATTAAAACGATTGAGACTAACAACACTACGTGACAGTTTTTTGACCAAATGTATCTGACACCTAATATTTATGTAAAATTGTCCGAAAGTAAAATGGTCAAAAGTAGAACAGTTTTCGAGATATATAGAAAATAACCGTTATTTGTGTTTTAAAAAAAGATGATAACACTTAAATGCAAATATCTTAAAAAATATTCGTTGATTTATGTATTTATTTTTTTTAATGAAAGATAATAAATTTACGAAAACAACCATACGTCGCTTGTAAGATAAGTCAAGAAATGACAGAGTTACAGTGGACAAAAGTTTAAACTTCATGAAAAATTTGATGATTTTTTTGCAATTTTGCTCTTTTCAAGTTATTATTTTTAAACCAAACAATTAAAAATTATACTGTTTAATTACATAGGACATAAGTTTATTTCAATACGAACATGTTGCACCCAACAAGACCCAGACTGGTGCAAAAATGACAAAGCTACAGGAGAAAGTACATATAAGTTTGTCATTTACAAGGTACATATAAGTTTGTCATTCCGTTTGTAACTCATCGAAATATTGGTCTGGGACCCCATAAAGTATATATATTCAGGATCCCCGATTGATTTTAAGACATTCTAGCGATGTCCGTCCGTCAATCTGTCTATCTGTGGAAATGGTGATCACGGCCAAAATATTACACGGAGATAACTGATACTTAACATATTTATTGGAAGTTCTCCTAAAAAGTTTGGTATTGCATTTGAGCGATATCGGTTCAGCGGTTCAAATGCTATGAACGAAAGTATAAGGACAACTCAAAAATATTGGTACATTCAACATAACCTAAAAATACAAAATGCTTTAATTCGGCTGCTGGTTAACATATGAGGCATTCCACACCAAATGTCAAAAAAAAAACACGTGTACCGTAAACTTCTGAATAGCTTGTATGGATAGTCCTATATGACTTAAGAAAATTACGTTTTTGGTTTTACTAATTTTCAAAAACTGGGCTTAGAAGGCGTGGTCAAATATTGGAAAAATGGTAAAATTTGTGGCGAGTTGCCTTGATTAAATATATATAGTTTTGTATGGGTTTTGTATGGGCTGTCGATTAATTTTTTTTTTTTGGGAAAATTTTCAGAACCCGTTCTGAAATTTTCCATTTTTTAAAAATGTCAATTTATTAAAAAACATGCCACTTTTTTTTTTCTTTTTTAAATTTTTTTTTAAGTTTAGATGTTTGTCCATCCGCACAAAAAAGTTCAGAAACACGTTCTTCGTTTTTTTCGAGAAAATCGCATTTGAACTTTAAATTTCATAACAATTTTGTAATTTGCTTGTATTTTCTTGATTTAACGTTGCGAATGAGTAATATCAATTGCATAAATATTACTCATTCGCAACGTTAAATCAAGAAAATACAAGCAAATTACAAAATTGTTATGAAATTTAAAGTTCAAATGCGATTTTGTCGAAAAAAAAACGATGAACATGTTTCTGAATTTTTTTGTGTGGATGGACAAACATCTAAACTTTTAAAAAAAATTTAAAAAAGAAAAAAAAGTGGCATATTTTTTAATAAATTGACATTTTTAAAAAATGGAAAATTTCCGTACGGGTTCTGAAAATTTTCCAAAAAAATAATTTTTAATCGATAGCCCATACAAAACTACATAAGAATGTAAATTTTTGAGATTGTGGTGCATTCCGTTTTAATGTGATAAATATTTAATCAAGGCAACTCGCCACAAATTTGACCATTTTTCCAATATTTGACCACGCCTCCTAAGCCCAGTTTTTGAAAAATTGAAAAACCAAAAACGCAATTTTCTAAGTTCCATATAGGGCTATCCATACAACCTATTCAGAAGTTTATGGTACACGTGTATTTTCGCTGGACATTTGGTGTGGAATGCCTCATATATGTGGCAAAACGTGTTAACGGTCCACACCAAAAAACCGATTTAAATATAATTTTGCCAAAATGTTAGGATAATAGTAGGTAGTCAAAAGTTAAAATAAAAAATTTTCATTAAAATATTTTTAGAGTTGCGGAGATGGGAAGCTTTCATTTTTTTGCAAAGATCATATTTGGTTGAATTTTTATTGACACTTTGGTGCGATAAAAATCTATTTTTAAAAAACGATTTTTAAAGTATTTTTGATGGCCTTTTCAATGGCATTGGTGGTTTTTCAAAAAAATATAAATTTGACCTTAAAATTCAAGGTCAAATTATTAAAAAAAAAATTCTTATAGAGCGCCTATTTTGAGATTATTTTAACTAAGTTTATTAGAAAGCTTCACTCAAAAAATTATGTAGGTAAATTCCAGTAAATATTCACTTAAAACAAATGAAATTTTATTTAAAAACCATTCCACTGTTTTCTCATTTAAAATAAAAACACATTACAATCAATTTTAAATGTTAATTTAATGACTTACCAAAACATTAAAAAACTAGTGAATATTCACTTATTTTGTATTGAAAAACAGTAAAACTATAAGAAATTTTTTACTGCCGAAAATAAATGTAACAGAAAATTCGTCATTAAGAGAGAAAATTATATTTTTTAAACTACAGAAATAGTAAAAAAATAAATCCTTTATAAAATAAGTGATTTTTCTTTTAAAATAACTTTACTGATTACTTTTTAAAATAACCTACAAACAGTTAATGACATAATTTTTTTAGTGTTGACATTTTTTACATTAAAAAACATTTTTCAAAAAATAAATGTATCGTGGCGTATGAATGATATGGAAAATAAAATATGACATTAAAATTTTAAAGCCAATTTTCTCGAAAACCAAAAATAACTACTCTCTGAAAATTTGATATGATGTAGAGAATGAAATAAACTTTAATTTAATTTTTTTTTTAAAAAAATTTAAAATAGTTCTGAATTTTTCCCATAAACTAATAATGCCAATCGATAGCCTATAAAAACACTGTAAAAGAGATGTGTTTCGAAAATTTCAGAATCGTTGAGTTACTGTAGAAACAATTAAATATAAAGCGAAATCATGCAAAAATTGCTCAATTTTACCATGTTTGACCCGCCTATCTCGCCCATTTTTCCGAAAAACGAAAACTTTTGTTCCACGATTTGTTACTTTCATATAGGGTAATAAGGTCCCAAAGTTTGGCTTTGATCCAACAACATTTTTTTTCGTGGTACGTTTGAAATAAAAACATTCATATACACTGTGTATAAAACATTATTAAAACAAGTAAGAAAATTATAGTCGGTCAAGACCGACCATATAATACCCTACACCAGAGTTTCCCGGAAAATTGGTCGCTTTAACTGAATATCGGTCAAAATTTTCAAATGGGGCGGGTCTAAGTCTAAAAATGGTAAAGAAAAAACCACCTTCCCGATTTTCACATAAATCTCTCAAATTTCATAAAAAAAGAAAATATTTAATTAAAATTCTGTTTGTTTATGTTAATTGCATACATAAACAGCCTTATGAAATCTGATTATCATCGAATAATCAGATTTCATAAGGCTGTTAATGTATGCAATTAACATACACAAACAGAATTTAAATTAAATATTTTCTTTTTTTATGAAATTTGAGAGATTTATGTGAAAATCGGGAAGGTGGTTTGTATGGGGGCTACAAGAAAACCGGTCCGATTTCTTTAAAATTCGGAATAGTGATTTGTGTAGATAAAACATGATTACATGCCAAATTTCGAAAAGATACCTATTATAATGCGGTTATTAGAGTCATTTGAACCAAAACTAAAGAGGACCTTTGTAAGGGGGCTAGGTCTAAATATAAACTGATTTTTTTCCAATTTCAATAGGCTTCGTCCTTGGGCCAAAAGAGCCTTAAGTTTTAAATTTCAAGTCAATTGATTAAAAATTGCTACCTGTATCGTGTTTACAACGTTTCCATCGACCGACAGACGGACGGACATCGCTCAAAAAGTGATTCTGAGTCGATCGGTATACTTAAAAGTGGGTCTAGGACCAACATTTCGGCTAGTTACAAACATCAGCACAAACTCATTATACCCTGTACCACAGTGTGGTGTAGGGTATAAAATTAAAAGTGTTCTTAAAAAATTTTAAAAACAGCTAAGATACTAAAAAATAGCTTAAAAAAACTAAAATTTATACAAAATATGACCTATAGCGAAATAATAGCAAAATATGCAAAAATATGCACTAACGAATCGATGCCATTTTAAAGCAAATTCTTTGATTCGCAAAGATATTTTGTTTATACTGTTTTATGACCAAAGAGAAATCCTCTCCTTGCTAATAATTCACAAAACTAAAAATAAATCATTGTTTCTGTAAAGACAGTCGAGCTCAGGCTCTAATTATAATAAATCAGTTGATGATATTGCTAATTTTACAGAACATATTTTTTAAGTTAAATTTAAAAAAAAAACTATTAAAGTTTTCATGAAAACAAAAAAATGCCTTAACAGATTTCTCTGCTGTTTTGACAGATTTCTCTGCTGATTTCACCTAGATAATCATGACAGATTTTTAGCAAACAATGCCTGCTAAAATCAGCAAATTTCTCATATGGCTCAAAATGGGTGTATTTTCAGCAGATTTTTCTGCTAATTGGACAGAGAATTTATTTTAAGTGTATAGAAAAAGCATTTTTTTTAATACACTTTTCCTTAGAAAAAGTCTAAAAATCTCAAGCAATTTCTTAAAAACATTTCTTATATTATGCGCATAGAAAAAAAAATAGAAGTGTAACAGAGTCGTATTTCGCTTGATTAAGTATTAGTGACAGCACATTATGTATGATTATGCGACATTTTTCTTAAAAAAATGTCTTAGATTTGGAGACATTTTTCTTACAGAAAAGGTCTCAGCTTCTGTTGAAAAAGTCTCAGAGTCTGAGTCTCAAAAATATTTCCTCCAGAAAAGGTCTCAGATTCTATTACATTTTTTCTATATAAAATTCTAAAAGTTTTTCTGAAGAAAATTTTCTTTTTTTCCAAAAGAATTTTTTTTTTTAAATTTACTTTTTTCTATAAAACATTTAAAGAATTAAAAACATTTTTCCTAAAGATAAAGATTCTTATACATTTTCCTAGAAAAAATTCATTTCACCATTTTTTTCTCTTGCCTTTTTAACCCAGAAGAATTGTTAGGTTTTCAATATAGAAAATTCTTAGATTTTTCGTATACAAAAGCTCTCAGCTTTTTCCTACAGAAAAATTGTTAGATTTTTCATATATACAAATATTATTAGATTTTTCCTATAGAATATTTATAAGATTTTCCTATTGAAAAATTATAAGATTTTTCCTATAGAAAAATTTTAAAAAAAATTCTCAACTTTTTTCTATAGAAGAATTTCCGGATTTTTCGTCTAGAAAAATTCCCAAATGTTTCGTCTAAAAATATTCTCGAATTTTTCGTCTAGAAAAATTACCAAATTTTTTGTATAGTAAAACTCCCAAATATTTCGTCTAGAAAAATTCCCGTATTTCTTCTTACATAGACATATTTTTTCTTACATAGAAAATTTGTAACATTCAGAAAAATGTTTTCTTTAAAATTTAAAATTTTTAGAAGACATTTAGGACTGTTCCTACACTCAAACAAAACCTTGTCAAATTATTAGAACAAGTCTCGTAATCCTATTTTAACAATATTTGATAGTTTTACTTGTTTTTTAACAAATAATTTTAGATCGAAATTTACATTTTTTTATTTTGTAATTTTATAGGTTTTCTTGTAATTTTACAAATTTTCAAGGTTTTTTACATAAAAAACCTAGTAAATTTACGAGAATTTCTTGTAAGTTTTATTTCGCCAAAAAAATTGTAAATTTAGAATTTTATTGGTAAAAAAACTTGAGAAATTCAAAAAAAAAGCTCGTAATTTTTACTAAAAATTATCGTAAAATAGGAGGTTGCACAAAATCTAGCAAAGTCAAGAGAAGTCCATGTTATTTTTATCGCGTTAAAAATATTGTTAATTTACAATTTTATTGGTAAAAAGCTTGTCAACTGTTTGTAATTTTACAAGCTTTTTACGAATAAAATTGAAATTTTACAAGGAACTCTCGTAAAGTATGAGATATATAACAATTATTTATGAGCCTTTTTTTTTGTAATTTAACAAGATTTTTTTTTTTAGTGTAGGATTCTCTAGTAGAAATAACACCAAGATAAGGACAAATTTTGAAATTTAAAATTTTATAGTAAAAAGAGCTACCTAAATTGAAAAAAAGTGTTGTAAAACAGTACTTATATCTAACTGAGAACGAAATGGAATAGAACGGAAACAAAATGGTACGAAGCAGGGAACGCTATGAATGATACTTTCTACAAACATTTTTCGCACTCAATTTTTTTTCATTCAAAATATTTTCCACTCAATTTTATGGGTAATCCTGTTAATTTTTATTTTCAGGTTTTTAATATTACAGGTAACGAAGTTTCAGCGGGCTTTCTAGTATCAAATAAAATTCTAATGGAAAAAAATTAAAATATTTTTTTCTGTGAAGCATTCCTGTATTATTAATTCGAGTGCTTACTTATGTTGTTATTAAAACTTTCCAGAAAATCACTTAATTTAACATACACCTTGTCATTATGTATAAATATTTACTAAAAAAGGACTTGTAGTCGTATGTAATTGTTTTGTTCATTTCCCTTAGGATATTGAAACAATTCAATTAAATTGTCATCAACAACCACCAAACTATTACTTTATCATTTCATCATTGGCACTCATGTGTATTCATAATGACTGCTTTCTAATAATATTTTGGTTGGTTTTTTTATTACTTTTATTTTATACGTGGAGCTGACAATGACATTTATTTTATTCAATCTGATAAATTCATTCTCGAGTATTTTATTAAGTATAGAAATTATTAAATTATTACAAATTGAAGATGTCGCGAGTACAAATGCAGAGATATGGAAATTATATAATATGAAAAATTTAACAATATGATAAAATAAATAAAATATGAAAAAAGAAAATATTGTTTCAATTTTAACTTTATTTAAATAAGTGGTAAAGAAGGTTCACGCAAACCGTTTAATGAAAAAAGTCGTTAAAAACTTAAAATGCTGCACAGTGGTTCATTTGGTCATTTTAAGTAGGACGTTTTTGCCCACTGGTCTAATCGCAACATATTTAAAAGTTACTCAATCTGGTATGGAGAAACATCGTAAACGCACCATGGTAAATTCAAAACACAGATCTACATCGTGATCCCATCGTTATATTGACACCGTTGAAAATACATACTATTCAAAAGTTAACAAATCAAAACCTCTGCAGATTACACTGTGCTAAAAATTTTGGGTCATCGTTTTGAGCCTCAATGCCTTCAACGCCACATGAAAGTAGACCATCAAATGGACAAAATCACCAAAGGGTTTTGCAAAGTCAGTTCGGATTTCTTTTTTATAGCCTACTGAAATTTTATTTTTTTATCAAAGGCGTTTGGAAAACGTCAAAAATACTATAATAAAAACACATCTGAGCTACAAAATATAATTTGGTGTCTTCAGTAAAATTTGAAATGGCGTTCTTTTCTTAGAACATTTTAACCCTCTAGTCCTTTTTCAAAATCTAAGCACAGAAGTCTAATAAAACGTCCATTTAGAGGGTTAAAATGTTCTACAAATATTTTCCTCATAAAATTTCACTATGGGTTTGTCAAATTTTCAAAGTTTGTGCGACATGCGAAAAATGCTTAAAAAGGGTCAAGTATAAACAATCACCGGTATAGGAAATACCAGAAATGTCTATAATTTTTAGAAATTCAATTTTTCTTGTGCATTTTTTCAACTTGAACCCTTATATAAACAATCAATGTTTGTCATTTTTTTTTTACCAAAGCAATGTTAAACAAGTAGTGCTTAACATTCGGCTGTGCCGAATCTTTTATACCCTCCAACACGTTTAAAATTAAAAAAAAAATCGCTGGGGCGTCATTTTTTTTTGGGGGGGGGGTCTGTGGAGTTGTTAGGGGATACCTGTAGCCCCGCTTTATTTGTTTACAAATTATTTGTTTATGATATTTACGCTTAAATAATAAATTTTTATCGTTACTTTTAATTAATTTCTAGAACCACGCCCCCAAAGGGGGGCGGCCTGAAAAAAATCGAATTTCCTAACCCCCTTGGTCCAAGCGCAGGTCTATGAATATAATATGGCATACAAATGTTACATTTGTTGAGCAAAAATTAAAAAAAATACTCGTAAAAATATCGTATTTTTCAGGGGTCGTTTTAGTTCTTTAAGGGGGAACTTTTTCCCCTGGTCCGATTTTACCCATCTTCGAACTTGACCTTACCAGTAACATAAGAGATATTTTTGCCCAATTTTAGGGGTCTAGCTCTTTTGGTTTGGACTGAATCGTTATTTCTACAGACGGACGGACGGACGGATTCTATCGGATTCTATCATGGATCAATATTATATATACTTTGTGGGGTCCCCAACCGATATTTCGATATGTTACACACGGAATGACAAAGTGAGTATACCCCCATACTGTGGTTGGAGGGTATAAAAATATTGACAAAAAACAGTGCAAACATACTTCTGAGCTAAAAATTATGTTCTGATGTGTTTTATAAAATTTTATGATTATTCTTTTCTTTGACCAAATTAACCCTCTAGCTCCCGTTTTAAAGGGTAATTTTTGTCCGTTTTTAAAAGAAATACAAAAAAGTCTATAAAAAAGGCAGTTAGAGGGTTAAAATGTTCTACAAATATTTTCTGCATGAAATTGGGGGTCGTTAAAGCCAAGAATATGTAAAATGCTAAAAAAAAATAAGTTGTAAAATTTGCACATACAATTTTTTTATGTTTTACACAAATTTTACTTTTTATACCCTCTAACCACAGTATGGGGGTATACTCACTTTATCATTCCGTGTGTAACGCATCGAAATATTGGTCTAGGACCCCATATATTATAAACTAGCTGTTTTGCACCCGGCGTTGCCCGGGTTAAAAAAATATTATATAATGAATGAGTTTTTTATTAGTCAGTTTATCTACTGCTTCATGAGGTTTGGTCGATTTTTTTCGATTTCGCTTAGCGTCGGAAACATGGTGTGTACGTGTTCCTCCGTCATGGGAACAAACCTAATATTTATGTATTTCTTTCATATTAATTAATGTATTTCTTTAATGGCTTTTAAAATGAACCTATAGTTCCATCCGCGGTTAGCGCTTTATGTGGCGAAAACTTCAATAAAGACATAACTTTCACTGTAGTTCAAGTGGGTATGGCATTTAACGCATTTAGTTCAATTTCGGTATCATGTGACATATAGTTCACCTATTGGTTAGCACGTGAAGAAAAAGAAGAAAAAATTGCAATTAAGTTTGCTTAGCTGTTTTTTCACGTTTGCGGAACAGGCAAACATAACTCTCACTAAAGTACAAAAAGGCGTGCTATTATATGACTTTTTATCAATCGCTGTTTAATACTGCCTAAAGCACTATTTGTGTTGAAAATTTCTTTGAAATCGGCTCAGCTGTTTTCTGGTTCTCATATGGCAAATAGTTTGCGATCAGTTAGTTCTAACAGTAGTGGTTAAAGGAATTGGTTAAGCCGTTTTTGCATGATAGCAAATAAGCCAGAAATAACGTTCTGTATATTACAAAATGACGTGCCATTTTACTCCTATTTGTCTAATCGCGGGCTAACATGGCATATCGTTCCGCATCTTATATGGCATATAAGTAGTTACGAAACAGGAAAATTTTTTTTTAATGTAAAACAAAGGGGTGCGGCATTTTAAGCCCCTTTGCCCGATCGCCATGGTAAATACCATCTGTGGTGAAAATTTGATTAAAATTGGTTTCACCGTTAACGGGGAGTACGGATCAGGCAGAAATAAATTTCAATGAATTACAAAGGGACTTGGCGATTCACGCCTTTGTCTGGTCGTGTCTATAGTTTCCGCGTCAATAAGTACTAACTGTGATGAAACTTATAATAACATCGCGTTCGCCGTTTAAGCGTGATTACAGAAAGTCAGAATAAACTTTCAATACATTGCAAAAGGCGTGGCAGTTGATACCAACTAAAGCTATTTATGGAAAAAGTTTTGTTTAAGCGTTATTAATGAGCGTTATTAAGGAACATGCAAAAACACTTTCAGTATATTACAAAGGCGCGTGTCAATTAACGCTCATTTGTCCAAACGCGCTCCATTTTAATCTATAGTTCCCGCCTCGGTAAGCACTTACTATCTGTGGTAAAAATTTCAATCTAAGCGGTTTAGCATTTTATGCTAGATTATGGAACAGCCACAAATAGCGTTTAATAAAATAAAAAGGAGCATGCTTTTTTATTTTTTATTAAAATCGGTATAGTCGTTTAAGCATGATTACGGAACATGCAGAGCAAACTTTCAGTAAAGTACAGTACGTGTCAAAGGGGCGTGGAATTTTCCGCCCGATCGCGGTCGCTTATGGCCTATAGTTCCCGCCTCGGTTAGTACTATCTTTGGTAAAAATTTCATTAAAATAGATTCAGTAGTTTTTCCGTTATTGGCAGACAGGCAGATATAGCTTTAGCGCGGTAAAAAGGGGAGTGGCATTTTACGCCCCTTTGTCCGATCGCGGTCGCTTATGGCCGATAGTTCCCGCCTCGGTTAGTACTATCTGTGGTGAAAATTTCATGAAAATCGGTTCAGCCGTTTTTCCGTTATTGCCGGACAGGCAGATATAGCTTTAGCATGGTACAAAGGGGCGTGGAATTTTACGCCCCTTTGTCCGATCGCGGTCGCTTATGGCCGTTTATGCGTGATTACGGAACAGAAAGAAATAACTTTCAATGTAATACGAAGGGGCGTGGCATTTTCGCCCCTTTTTTCTATAGCCCTCTATTCTTGCTTAAAGTTTTCGCTTCGGTTAATACTATCTGTTGTGAAAATTTCATGAAAATCCGTTCAGCCGTTTAAGCGTAATTGCGGAAAAGGACGAAATAACTTTCAGTGTAATAAAAAGGGGCGTGTCATTTTGCGCCCTTTTTTTCGAACGCCCTCTATTGTGGCTCATAGTTTCCACCTCAGTTAGTATCTGTGATAAAAAGTTCAGTGAAATCGGTTAAATCGCTTTTCAGTGACTGCGAAACAGGCAGACATAGTTTCTGTATAGTACTAAGGGGCGTGGCATTTTACGCCCATTTTTCCTATCGCGGATTTTTGGGGCCTATAGTTCCCGCCTCGGTTAGTACTATCTGTGGTGAAAATTTCAAAAAAATCGGTTCAGTAGATTTTCCGTAATTGGAGGACAGGCAGATATAGCTTTAGCGCGGTAAAAAGGGGAGTGGCATTTTACGCCCCTTTGTCCGATCGCGGTCGCTTATGGCCTATAGTTCTCGCCTCGGTTAGTACTATCTGTGGTGAAAATTTCATGAAAATCGGTTCAGCCATTTTTCCGTTATTGCTGGACAGGCAGATATAGCTTTAGCATGGTACAAAGGGGCGTGGCATTTTACGCCCCTTTGTCCGATCGCGGTCGCTTATGGCCTAAAGTTCCCGCCTCGGTTAGTACTATCTGTGGTGAAAATTTCATGAAAATCGGTTAAGCCGTTCTTTACTTATTGCGGAACAGACAGACAGACAGACAGAAGGACAGACAGACAGACAAACCAACAATCAGATTTATAATATTAATAGGGATTTTATTGATCAGTGATCGATTCTAAGACATTCTAGCGATGTCCGTCCGTCTGTCCGTCTGTAGAGGACACGATACAGTCCAAAATAAAAGAGCTAGACTTCCGAAGTTTAGCACGAATATGTGTTATATTCCTAGGCAAGTTAAGTTCGGAAATGGGCAAAATCGAACCAAGGGGAAAAAAGTTTCCCCTTGGAGAACTAAACCAACCTAAGAAAAACCACATTTTTTGCAGGGTTTTTTGTACTTTTGGTAAGCAAATGCAACATTTTTATCTCAGAAGAAGTTCACAATCGCAAGGGTAAAGAGCCCCCTAACGTCTAACCCCAAAAAAAGACGCCCCTGGATTTTTTATACCCTCCAACCACAGTATGGGGGTATACTCACTTTGTATATATATTATTGATCCATGATCGATTCTAAGACATTCTGTGAATGTCCGTCCGTCCGTCTGTCTGTAGATACAGTCCAAAATAAAAGAGCTGGCCTCCTGCAATTTGGCATGAATATGTCTTATGGTCCTAGGCAGGTTAAGTTCGTAAATGGGCAAAATCGGCTCAGGGGGAAAAAACTTCCCCTTGAAGAACTACTCTGAAAAAATACACTTTTTTTACATGTTTTTTGTGTTTTTGTTAAATAAATGAAACATTTGTTATCTTTATCTGGATGAGAAGGTGCTCTCAACGTCCCCCACTGACCCCCATCACCCCCCCCCCCCCCAAAACAAACACCCCTGACAATTTTTTTTTCCATTTTGGAGGGTATAAAAGATTCGGCACAGCCGAATTTAACACTCTGACTTGTTTTTATATTGTTTTTTACATTTTGGAGGGTATAAAAGATTCGACACAGCCGAATATAACACTCTCACTTGTTTTACACTTTCTTTAGCTGGGTGATTTATGTTTTTATTTTAAATTTAATAAAATTTACTAATAAAATATTAATTTAATAATTTTTTCACATGTAACAAATAAAATGATTTTGTATTATATGGTTCGAGGTCTTTTCGATAATGATGGCAGTTGACAAATTATGTTATCATTAACCCATTACTGCCTGCCCATAGATCGGCTCGGACGATTTTGATGAAATTTTGACATGTGTACCTGGAAGACCACAGAAGTTGCTAGAAAAAATAAAAAAAAATTACCACAGCTCCGACCCGAGATATGACATGGGTATTAGGCCGTGTAATTTTTTACTTTTATTTTTTGTTTGAGCTGAAAGGGGTCTTAAAAGTTTCTATTGGGTGTCAAAATAACTCCAATAAATTTTCGTGAAAACCAAAATTGTCCTTACCCCCCTGCATCACGTTTTAAAAAAAAAAAAAGAAAAATCTTCGATTTTTCTCAGTGAAAAACAAAAGTTTAACAAAACAAAAAAAAAAATCTTGTTAAATGTTCGCAATTAGCCCAATCTCTTCTCTTTTTTATGAAAAAAGAATTAGCCCGATATCTTCCATTTAGCCCGCGCTAAATTTTTTTAGGTATCAACACTTTTTTGGGTATTTAAATACCCATTAGGCAGGAATGGGTTAATCTAATTTTTTTAATCTGAATCAAAAACATTCATTACTTCTGCGTCTTTATTCCCACCTTATTCTTCTTCGGCCTCAATTTATTTTTTTTTTTTTGCTCCACCACCCAGTTGGAAAATGTGTCACTGAGCAAATTTCCACAGTGATTCCTTGAGGAAATGTCTTCAGGTTCTGACAAATCATAGGCAATCCTTGATGACATGTCCTAACATTGTCAGCACTGAATGTTTGCTTTAAGAGTGTGGACAATTCCTCTAAGACGTCTAAAAGGAAATGTCTTCAGAATAGCAGTATATTAAATTAGAATTTTAAATCTGGGCAACTCTTCAATTTCCAAGAAAAAGATGGCAATATTATCGACTTAGTTAAAATAAAATCAAAATCTAACAAGTAGAATAAAATTAATAAATAGCACAAAATCCACCAGAAAACACATAAAAAATGCTATTTTCTGACCTTAGGTCTTTCGATTTTCTTTATATTAACGGTATGCATTGTCAATAAAGCCAATAAAACATATCCATTTTCAGTTTTTTTAATTTTAAAAAAATCGCGATTTTTTCGCGAATTTAATTTTCTTCAAAAATTTAAAAAATCAAAAAAGTATGTTAATTTGAAGAGCCATATCTTCTAAAATATCTATCGGATTTCTACGATTCAAAAAGCATTTGATTCAAACGTTCGTCCTTTTTTATACCAATGCAATAAAAAAAAAAGTTTTTCCAAAAAAGTGCATTTTTGATGCAAATGCAATTTTTGGATGCATTTTTAAAAACTTTCTCCCCCTTCAATTTTTTTGAAACCTGCATAATTCGAAAATATGGCATTTTTTACACAAAATTGAGTACCGTTTTTTTTGTGACAGCGTTTCAAAAAATTTTCGTGATTTGTTTAAAACTACTTATTTGATTTTTTCCATACAAAAAATCAATTTAATGTTTATTTTGCAATTTTATCAAAAAAGGATCTAACTTTAAAAAGCCATTTCTCCGAAAGTATCTATCGGATTTTTACGACTCGAAAAGCATTCGATTCAACTAATTATCCGTTTTTATGCCAATGCACTAACAAAAAATATTTTTTTAAATAAATGCATTTTTAATGCAAATACAATTTTTGGATGCATTTTTTAAAACTTTCTCCCCCTTCAATTTGTTTGAAACCTGCATAAATCGAAAATATAGCATTTTTTACATAAAATTGGTTACATTTTTTTTGTGACGGAGTTTCACAAAATTTTCGTGATTTTTTTAAAAAATTCTTATGTAGTTTTTCCTTAGACTAAAATTTTTTTTTGTTATTTTATGAATTTTATGAAAAAATTGTATGAAAAAACCAATAAGGTATTTTTAAAAAAATTACAACATTTTTACGAAACTCCGTCACAAAAAAAGCGGTACGCCATTTTGTGTAAAAAATGCTATATTTTCGATTTATGTACGTTTAAAAAAAATTGAAGGGGGAGAAAGTTTTAAAAAATGCATCCAAAAAATGCATTTGCATCAAAAATGCACTTTTTTTAAAAATATATTTTTTTTATTACATTAATATAAAGTAAGACTATCGTCTGAATCGAATGCTTTTTGAATTGAAGAAATCCGATAGATACTTCCGAAGATATGGCTATTCAAAGTTGCATACTTTTTTGATTTTTTCAATTTTTGAAGAAAATTAAATTCGCGAAAAAATCGTGATTTTTTTTAAATATAAAAAACTGAAAATGGATATGTTTAATTGGCTCTATAGAGCACATGTGTACAAAAAATTAGATAAATTTGAAGACCCTCGGTCATATTTTATAAAATCTTTGCTGGATTTCATGATAGACAAACAATTTTAAAAATAAAGTTTGGAACAAGTGGTTAGGTGTGGGACTAGTAAACTGGAGGTTCCAGGTTCAAATCCAGTTGGGACTAAAAAAGGCGAAAAGTTTTTTCTAAATATGAGAAAGATAATTTATAAAGGAAAATGGATAAAAGTAAAAACTAAATGATATACGAAAATTTTTTGTATTTTCGCATGACCTATGTCAGACATTTCCCCAAGGAAGTCTTAGGTGAAATGTCCCCAGAAGGTCAGCCCTGACCACTGCTGACTTTGAGTGAGGACATTTTGAAAATTTGTATGAAACTGTCCTCAACCCAGTACATAGAGATGTCTTGTGGATGTCAGGTGTGACTCTGACATGTCATCGCTCCGTCACTGAGGATGGCTCGAGGACGTTGCCAACTGGGCAACATATTTCCTCTAGAACGGCATCAGACGACTTCATTTATTTATCTAAAATGAATTCCATTAAATTGTGTTGGCAAGTAAAAAAAATACCTAATTTCAAATGGAATAGCAACTTGGTGGTAGCGTTCGTCTGACTTAATGGCTAACTGGGTTCCAAAATAGTCCAGATGATGATGAAAAAAATGTATTTCCAACGACATGTTGACACAAATTTTAGAGAATGCAGCAATCATTGTGTTTACAGACCTCTGATAGGTCTCGGATCTATTTTTCCCCAATAAGCCATCTATGACTTCTTTAATCGATCGCCAAGCTGTCAACTCCGTTTCGTTTAAGACTCTTCAAAAGTCTGACATTTTAACAGTTTTCGTATGTCTGCACTCAAAAAAAAAACAATATTCGACAAAAAAAAACAATATTTTATCAATATTTGACAGTTTTTCTTGTTTTTTAACAAAAAAAAAATTCAATCGAAATTTACTCTTTTTTTTGTAATTTTACAGTTTTTTTTTTTGTTATTTTACAAATTTCCAAGATTTTTTTTACAAAAAAAAAAATCTAGTAAATTCACGAGAATTCCTTGTAAGTTTTGTTGCGCCAAAAAAGTTATAAATTTACAATTTCATCGGTAAACAGCTTGTAAAATAACAAAAAAGCTCATAATTTTTACTAGAAATTCTCGTAAAATATGGATAATAAGAAATCTAGCAAATTTACAAAACTAACTTTTTAGTTTCATCGCGTCAAAAAATTGTAAGTTTACAATTTTATTGGTAAAACCTTGTTAATTTACAAAATTATTGGTAAAATGCTTGTCAAATAAGAGGTAGTAAAAAAAAGTTACAAACTTTTCTTGTCATTTTACAAGGTCTTTTTTTTAGTGTACAATTTATTCACTAAATCAATCACTATTTTAATTGACTTCAAATAAAAATTGATCAAATTTTTGATCAAAATTAAAAAATGTTTGTCTAAAAAAAAAAATATTCAATTAATCACCAAAGTATAAATTAATAAAATACATTACGCAAAACTAATCAGAAATTAAAAAAAAAGTAAAGTTTTACATTAAACTTGTAAAAATTCAGTGTTAAAGTCTACAAACACAAACCATATTAAGAAAATCATTAATTATTTTAACAGGCATTATCTACACTCTACTCTAATAAACTTTTAGCCTCATTTGACACACAAATGAAAAGAAGCAAAATAATAAAAAAACGACAGATAAAAAAATGGACGGATATTTAACATTATATGATCCATGGTTCGACATCAGCAGATACATATTCTTCATAGTAAATAAAAATAATAAAAACAAAGCGTTTACATTGCACTAAAACTTAACAGAATGACAGGAACACAAAAATTAAGCATATGCAAAAATTTCTTAAAGTTAGTATATTTCACCATACAAAAAGAAACTCTCTTAAACGAACTTAGTAAAACTGACCGTTTTCGAATATTCGCTGTTACAAAATCAAAAAATAAATAATATAGTTCTTTTAGTGGCCCACTATTACGTATTCTTATGTTGGTTGAACAACATAGGAGTTACTTACTCAGAAAATGGACCTTCTGATTTCAAAAATACAATCTAAATTTTTCTAGCATGTTCCGTTTTCAAGATATTCTTGTTTGAAATTTTGTGTCTAATTTCTAAAGAATTTTAACAGTGCAGTTTGAATTTTCAAACGCCAATATTTTGAAAACGATAACCGTTACAAATATTTGGTTGGGAGATTTGTAATCTAGAGCTCTAATAGATGCAAAATCGAATCAAAACGGTTGTCACCAGTGGATTATCACAAAGTGCTAAAAATAAGTGGTTTCTTTATATTTTCAAATGCTACACTGATAGAAAAACGCTACATATCACTAATGAATGGAATTACAGCAATGAAATATTTCATATGCTGAATGAAATTTCAGTCATATTGTCCAAGATTTTAATTAATTTAGATTCATTAGATTTCGTAGTTTCATTAAAAAATTTCATTAAGTTTTCTTTACAAAATTTTCTGTTTTGTTACATCTGTCGCGTCTGTTTAGTCTGTTAGTTTACGCGCGCAAAAAACAGCTGACCAGAGCGTGATTTTTTAGAATTTTTCTACTAAATTTAAAATGAAATGTTGTTGATTAATTACACGGAGGAACAAAATTTAAGAAATTTGAGGCTTTATAATGCCGTACATGATTTCTAGTAGATTTTGGTATGCTGAACCCGAATCTGTGCTCCAAATGTCAAAGTTAGCTTTAGTTTTTAGAGATATTCGCAAATTAAGTTTTTTGATAAATTCAGGTCATTTAATTTTTTTTTTGCAAATTAGCATTAAGTTGGAGACCGGTCGATTTGTATGGGGGAAAATTGATCTTTTTCCGTTTTTTAAGATTTACGCCTATTTAAACAAAATTAATAAAGGCATGTGTGGTATCAGATTAAAGGTTTTAAAAATACCTATCTCGTGGTGCTAACAACAGGCCAAAGAAGTTAATATATTTCGACTTATTGACAAAAATGTCCTAACATTTTGGTGTTTTACTCAATATGACGAAAAGTTGTGCATGTTTGGACCAGACAAGGAAAAACAATAAAATTTAAAATTCCTTATTGATAAAATTCAATTTTGAATTTTTTATAAAATTCTGGAATGAATTTTAAATAAAATTCTTAAAAATTTTATTTTAAATTCATAGAAGAAATAAAATTCAAAAAAATTTTATTTAAAATTCTTTAAAGAATTTTATTAATAAAAAAAAGAATTTTATTTTCATAATAACAAACAAGGTAAATTCATAAATTTACCTTGATAACAAATAAATTTTGAACAAATAAATATCAAACCAAAAATAAAATTCAAACCAAAAATAAAATTCTATTTTTTGAGAATTTTATTTTTGGAAATAATAAAATTCAAATGGTTTAGAGAATTTTGTTTAAACAAAAATTTTATTTCAAATACCTTATGAATTTTAAATAAAATTCGAATTTTTTCCTTGTCTGGTTTGGACACGTTCTTAGCACAGGTAGATAGGTTTTTCAAAGACCTTTCATTTGGTATGTAACATGACTAGGTTTCTTTGCATAATAAAAGAGATAAACGAAAAAAAACTGAAAAATGGCCTTGACTTCCCCCCTTCTTTTTACCCCCTAAATATGAATTTGGGCCGCTAAAAAAAATACGTGTCCCTTTATTTTTTCTGATCTACAAAATAAAACCAATTCCATAAAGATCCGCGGGTGACACTAGGGAGATTACCCTTGTGAGTGAAATCTATAGTTAAAAAAATAATATGTGAAAGTGTTTTTTTAACTTGGTTATTTTGTGATTTTTTCAGACTTTTTTTATGAAATTTTAAATAAAAAGTAAATTATTAATTTTATTTTTACTAAATTCGTGCTGTTTATATTATTTCGTGGTTTTAATTATGTATTACAATTTAAGGTTGAATTAAATACTTTTTTCATCAAAGTAATGAAACATTTTCATAAAATACAATTTATATTTTGTATGAACAATATTCATTAATTTAATGAAACTTGTTCTTGCAATTACATTTTATGATACCCATTTCATTAATTCAATGAAACCCTACATAGGTTCCTTTTTAACGTTATTTTTCATAACATTAATGTAGATTTTCATTTTTGTCATGTACAAATTTCTATCAGTGTAGAAAAATTGTGATATCTGATTTGAAATTATGAGGTCCATATCATAAAAAACCAACTACTATTTTGCGTGAAAATCTTAAAAATACTTTACAGGGTGGGTCCAGAACGTGCTAAGTTAGCTTGTTTTCAATATTCTAACGCAAATATCTAAAAAACGTCAGTGTAAACGCCTTAGAAAAATTAAAACCAAAAAAAAAAAAATAATAATGATAAAAATAAACAGAAAACAAACTGCATATAAACTCTATTGAGGTGTAACACATACTATAACTAACATAAGCACGTTTATAATGTGCATTGGACGTACATCAAGCGAACGCATGATGTTGTACGTACCATTTCTAACCTCAAAGTTCAAACATTAAAAGCAATTAAGACGCGTGCTTGTAAGCGCCTCATTGACTCTAAATAAACCAAATGGTACATGTCGGTATGGATAATATAAATGATTACATAGATTAAACGCTTCTCAAATGGTTGGGTTAGGAAAGACCTAGGCGATCGTAGAAGAATTTTGGGGGGCTCATGGAGCTCGGAGAGTAAACAATTTGTGTAAATAACAAACAGACCATTAGCTTTATAACATCTTAAAAAAAAAATTGACCAAAAGACGGTATTGGAGCGGACTACGGTGCTGAGGTTTTCCTCGCGAAACGTATAATATACATAGTAATATGCCAAAAAAAAAACAACTTTTTCATTTTCAAGCATCGAATCCCGAATGATTTTATATGTTTCGGGGGTAGAGTCAGGTACCCTACTTGCTAATTAGAATGTCCCTCACTTGTCCTAAAAAGGATATTTAGGGTGGCCGTTAAAACATGGATTTTTTTACTTTTTATAAATTTAACGCATTATTTATATTAAGAGCTACAAAATCAATGTTTTTATGTATTAAATAGTTAGACTGGGTAGTAATCTTCTATTTGTGGTTTTTGTTGGAATAATACACTGAAAAAAACAAAGTGGCAACAACAAAACTTGGAAGTAAGAAGATACTACTGCTAACATTTAGCGCGGTTTTGATGTCATTAGTTGTTAATGACATCAAAATCTAAAATTCTACGGTGGTGCGTTGCGATCGCATTTTTCGTTTACAAGAAAATTAGGAAAATGTTAAAAAAAGTCGAAAAAAATTAAAAAATGGATTTTTTCACATTCATTCACATATAAATTTTGAAGTAGGAGCGTTATCTTCAAGCTCCACCGTAAGATTTTAGGTATTATATTCATCAACAACTATGTTTTTCTCCCAAGGCAAAAACAGGCTGAATTAAAAAAAAAAACATGAATTTATTCTACTAAATTTAGTTAAACATTAGTTATTAAGAACATAGACACCGTTTTTGCTTTGGGAAACAAAATTCCTTTCCATGTGATAAGTAAATATACTTATATTTCATTTACTATTGTGATAAGGCGGCAGTAGATATTTTAGCAGTCACCTATGCGTGCTTATTAATTACACAGCCTCACAAAAATATAAAAAGGTTCTGACCCAAAAACCAGACCCACCAATTCATATGTATTTTGACCTCCTGAATTCGATGCCACCATAGAAATGGAATTCTATCGTTGGTTTTTCATGTGAAAAGTCCGCAAAGTGAACTTACCTAATTTGTAAATTTGATCATGTTAAAAAGTGTTTGTTTAAATGCATGTTACTTTATAAATTTTTGACAGATTTTATTAAAATCCTCTTATTTTCTTCGTAATAAACCAGACTTGATCTTACATAAGGAAATAAAATTTTAAAAAATTTTAACTAACAAGGAAGGTCTTTCACAGGGCATCCATCTGAAACTTTATTATGGGAATGAGGGGCAAAAAATAAGAGTTGCCTGTTTTTTTTTTAGCTGCCCAATCTCAAATTTAAAAAAGGGTTGCCACCTTATAAAAAAAACAAGTAAAAAAGTTAAATTCGGCCTTGCCGAATGTAGTCAATTTCAAAAAGATTATTGCAAAAAACTTTATTTAAAAGGAAATTACTTAAAAAAAAAAAAAAAAAAAAAAATTTAAAAAAAATTACCGCGAAAAAAAATTTTGGTAAAAAAAAAATCCGCGATTTTTATCTTTTTTTGACAAAAAATATGTTCGTACTTGTTTAAATACCATTTGGTGTTCAATTATGTTCACATATGTCAACCAGAAGCCGAATTAGAGCATTTTGTATTTTTAGGTTATGTTGAATGTACTGAAATTTTTGAGGTGTGCTTACATTTTCGTTCATAACTTTTGAACCGCTGAACCGATATCGCTCAAATGCAATACCAAACTTCTCGGGAGAACTTCCAATATATATTTTAAGTTTCAGTCATCTCTGTGCAATATTTTGTCCGCGAGAGCATTTACCACAGACAGACGGACAGACGGACAGACGGACATCGCTAGAATGTCTTAAAATCGATCGGGCATCATGAATATATATACTTTATGGGGTCCCAGACCGATATTTCGATGAGTTACAAACGGAATGACAAACTTATATATACCCTCTATCACTAAGTGGAGGGTATAATAAGGAACTATCAGGAATTTCGCCAAACGAAAAAATACACGTCAGCTTAATTTTAATAGAGATTATTGTACATGATTTTGGCGGTCGTACGTTTATGCTTCTATATATAAACTACCCCAACGATTATACATTTTTGGCAATAACGAACTTAACAAGGCCGAATTGGACACGACCGATACACCATTAGATAGGCCTTCAAAAAACCTTTCGACCTGTATAAAATGTTCATATAGTTTCTTTTGAAGAAATAGAAAAATCCTCAAAAAACTAAAAAAATCGCGTTTTTCCCCCTCCCCTTTGACCCGCTAAATGTGAGATTGGACATCTATAAAAAATCAGGTAACTCTTATTTTGCTCTTCTCTTTCCTATATGCTAGTTTAAGGACAAGCGGTAGGTGCCCCGTAAAAGACCTTCCTTGTAAGTCAAATTTACAAAAAAAAAACGGATAAGTTCCCCTTGCGGACTTTCTTTGTAAATTACAGAAAAACCCAACGACAGAATTCATTTCTAATGACGGAATCGAATTCAGAAGGTCAAAATACATAAGAATAACTAATTCTGGGTCAGAACTTTTTTATTTTTTTGTGGGGCTGTGTTATCAATCTCTTATTATCTGTTCTCAAATGATTTACTAAATAAAAAACAAACGAACAAATTTGATACTATTGCTTTATCTTATAGATCTTTTCTTTCTCATTCGGTTATTTTTCATCCGATTTTCACGTTTTTTTTTTTGAAAGGTATTAAAATTAAAATTACCTTCCTAATTGTTGAATATTGTTAGTACAAATTATTGCCGCTAGATGGCGTAAAACTGATTTTTATTGAAAAATGCATCAAAAAACCCTGTATTTGCAAATATTATGAGTTCATATGTTCTGCAAAAGTACACGCCATATGATTTTGTACAAAATTGCTAAACAACATTTGGCCGAATTCTGGAAATTTAAAGGTAAAAATTTTGATTTTCTTCATGACCTAAAAATAACTGTAATTTTGTAAATAACGGAATAATAAAAAAGTCGCGGAACAAAAGTTGCTTCAGATACCCTAAAGAACCTTTTTCAGCAATAAAAAAGTTTTATTTTCGCAAAAAGTCCATTTTGGCATATTGCTAAATATACGTGTGTAATTTCAGAGAAATCCGTAAAAACTGCCTTTAAGTATTGACAAAAACAAAAAACCTGTGAAAAATTAGTCAATAGGGAGAGCCGTCCCTAAAATGTATTTATAAAATCCGGAAATCTAATTGGAAAAATATTTCTATTAGAAATATTTGAAAGGGGCCATAAATCAAAAGTTAATGCGAAGCCCTGGTATAGGTGGTTGCAAAAGAAGACCCAGTAGGATTTTTTTTGGATCTAGAAAACGTAAATCAAAAAAATTGGTTGCGCATTGCGCAACTAAAAGGTTTTAAAAATAGCTAATAGTTTGTTTTGGAATAGATGATTATAATAGGAATAGATGATTATACAGAGATGATATATTTTAACTTTAGTACGCTTTTTCACTATGGAATTGATCCCCCATATTTAAAATATCAAAACAATGGTTACATCAAATTTCGCTGTTTAGTCTTTTACTTCATTTTCTTCGCTATATATTTCTTAAGGACTCCTAAACTTTTCAATAAGTCTTTCTCTGAAAACAAACAGTCATAAAATCCAAATTCATTATTTCCTACTGGCAATGATAATTCAGTTAAGCTTAGAATTCTATGAACGACTTTAACATTAAACGTTTGTTTTGTCTAAAAGAACAACATCTAAAAAAATAAATAATAAGAAAAGTAGCAAAATGTTATGTTTTCCTTAAAAAAACCAGAGGGAAAACAAGCACCTGTGCTTTATAAAACACAATCTAAAGAAGAAGCAGATGAATAAGACAGAAAAAACAAACTAACTCTACACACCACTTGTTACATGAAAGATTACAGCTGAACGCTACTAAAATAAAGAAACATAACGCATTTTTATAATGAAAATATAAAGATGAAACTTTAAAATACAAACAACTGAACCAAATGACCAAATAAACAGGGTGACTTAAAAATTGTAAAACATTTGTTAAATTGATTACAAGTTGAATAAATCAGCACAATTGCAAAAAATATTTTTGACTTTAGAAAAATGCATAATTGCAAATATGATAAAAACACTGGAAACTATTCATATTTTTGATGTACTATGGTAAGGTATTTCCAATATAAAACTGCAACAGTTTAAGGCGCAGACTAGCGGTAAAGGGAAAGCATCTGAAAACATTGAGGGACATTATTCAGGGTTCTCTTAAAGATCTGACCAAATGGGCAAAAGACTGTGGTCTGGAAGTTAATCCAAGTAAAACAGAGCTTGTCTTGTTTTCAAGGAAACATAATACTCCTGCTTTTGATTCTATTTCTCGAACATATTTCACGATCTTTCTGATTTGTCAGATGTCAAAATTCAATATCTTAGGATGCTCAAACTGGTAAACGGCAGGGACTAATAGGGAAACCTATTACAGTCCCGTGGTATCACAATCTACCTCTGAGTTATGTGTGCTAACATAAATAGTCAGCAGCCACTTACAACCTAACCGAACTTAACCTAACAATAAAAAATTGTTTGCGTCTGCAAACATATTTACCACACTGTTGCTGCAATCATATACTCAACCATAGATTTAACGTGAAACCGTAAACTGTTGCTGCTTCTTCTCTATTTTTTGTTTACATGCTGCGACTGTTATATCAACAAACTGTCAGTCTTTTTTTTCATTGGTCGGCTGGTTGGCTTTTTTTCTTTCATACATAAAGTAGACTCTGTGTGTGTAATCGCCTGGCGCTTAAAACTAATTCCCCAATCGACATGTTTCGATCTTTTTTTCCTCTTCTTCTCTACATTTTAACACAACTCATTTACAAATAAAAACGTTTGTAAAAAATAAACCGTCAACATACAATGTTTTACAAAACAAAACCACATAGACCACATACAGTATGGCAAACGATTTTTATAGATCTTGCGTTGTTGATAATTTTAAGTGAAAAATTTTCTATTTTTTGTCTTCATCTTTAATCAGTTACAAACCAACGGTCACGCCAGTTCAGTCATTGTTGCATACAATAGCACGAAAAAATTATTTTAAAGGTAGGAATCCTGAGCGGTATAATTGATATTTTTGTAAGTGTTCAGAAAACCAAACCGAATGAGGAGTTTCTTGTAAAAGAATAAGAAAACCATTAAGGTTCGGTTGGGGTGGCAGTGCCATATCGGCACCCTGCGTTGACTTTGAGCGATTTGGTTTAATCTTTTCCAGTTTATAACCGAAATTTTCTCCAAAGTCTCGAAAACAATTAAAAAGTCGAATAATTCTCCACCATAGAAATTGCAAATTATAAATTTTTGTTAGATATTTAGAACGAAGTTGATAACTCTGGATACCTCCCTAGTAAAATGAAATATGATATGCATAAACATGACAGTGGCTGTTTAAAGTTTGTTGTGGTTTAATATAAAATTATAGAATTCATTCATATGGTAGTTTTGTCAAATTTAAAACAGTGGGCCATTGCAAAAAATTAGCACATTATGATTGCTATTGAGCGAAAAAGTAAGCCAACACTTCTTCTGAACCCTCTGAAACGTCCGAGGATGAAAAGTACACATCTATAGACATAACCCTTCCCCTTTAATCGCTAGCAGTCTTTCTTCTTTAAACGCTAACAGTCTAGCATTGGCGTATATACATTAGGGTGGTTTTTTTATTTATTTATTTTTTTTTTTTGGAATTTCGAGGAGCGCGCAGCGAATTTTTGTGTCATTTGATGTTAAAATAATTGTGTAAAAATTTGAGCTTAATCGGATAAAATTAACCCGAGGCGCAAGGAGGTCAAAGTTTCGAGAAAAAAGCCAAAATGGCCAAATTTTGAAAAAACTTAAAAAAATGTAAATTTTGTAAAAATAAAAAAATAAAATATGGAAAATTTGAAGAACGTGGGTTCTATTCCACTCAGAGTTAAGTCTGTTGATGAAAAAACATATAGAGAAAACAGTCTTACAAATAATCAAACAATTTATCTAATGTAATTTTCTCCACTGATGACGTAGAGGTGGCTACAGAAACCATGGTCTGGAATAAATCCACATTAAAAATAATCTTTAGAAATACAATGTTTTCTTCTTCAATCACAAACCCTTAATAACAAAACAGAATATGGCATGCGCCGATAAAAACACTTAAAAAATACAGAATTGACAAAAATATATGCAAATATATGTCGCCCTACGGGCAAGTAGTCTCAAATATATGCACTCATCTTTAACGTGTATGAACAATTAATTCAGCGCTAAAATTGTTATGTGCAAAAACGAGACAAAGAGAGATTAAGGAATGTTGTTGTTTCTAAGGATCGTAATTGTTGGTGTAAAATAAAAATCTTCTGTTGACGTCACACACTTAACATCTGTAATGAAATACGAACAAACCAACTTCTGCTGTTAGTTTGTCAAGCAGGGCGATAGCTCAGATGGTAGAGTACTTGCTTTGCAAACTGATGGAAAATTTGAAGAACGTGGGTTCTATTCCACTCAGAGTTAAGTCTGTTGATGAAAAAACATATAGAGAAAACAGTCTTACAAATAATCAAACAATTTATCTAATGTAATTTTCTCCACTGATGACGTAGAGGTGGCTACAGAAACCATGGTCTGGAATAAATCCACATTAAAAATAATCTTTAGAAATACAATGTTTTCTTCTTCAATCACAAACCCTTAATAACAAAACAGAATATGGCATGCGCCGATAAAAACACTTAAAAAAAATTTTTTATTTAACTTTCTTGCAATAATACTCAGAAAAAATTATCTTAACTTTTTATGACGGCAGTAACATTTTCAAACATGAAATACAAAAATTACTATGCATTTGCAGGGGCATCTGAAATAAGTGTTTTCGATTTTTTGAAAATTTTATTAAACAAAAAAATTAAATCTTACTATTCTATAGCAGTGCATTATTAAATACATCCTAAGGCTTAAATATTTAAAAAATTGGGGATATCCATCGACTCAATTTTTTTTTGGAGTCATTTGAGTTTTGCGGATTTCAAGGATTTTTTTTTTTGTCTATGCAATTTTACTTTAAACTGAATTTTTGTTAAATTTTACAAATCTTGTTCTGTAAACTGATTTATTTGATAAAACTAACTAAGTTACGTTATATTATTTTTTTGAACATCATTAACCCATTTTGGCAGGGGGTCAAATATGACCCAGGCAGAGAATGAACTGTTTTGCTCAATTTTGCGTAATTCATCTCTTTAATAATATTTTTGTTGTTTTATTTTATAATACTAATTTCGAAATAACATGTATTTTTAACCCTTTGTTAACCCGATATGGCCAGGGGCAACAAAAGCACACCTTGTTTAAAAAAAAAAATATTTTTTAAATATTTTTTTTCGTCTGAAACGCAAACGAGCGCAGCTTAAAAAAAAATCGAATTTATAGAAATTCATGTTATCATAAAAATATGTAAAACTACATTCATTATCGATTACACTGTACAACAATTTCAAAGTTTTCTAAAATTACGGGGTTCCGACGATTTATTCTGGTAGGGGAAACCAAAAAAATATGCGTGTGTCTGCGTTTTGAGACGGTTAAATTTTCTCTGCTTTGGCCTGTTCTTGCAGCATATCGGTATTTGTTTTAGATTTTATAGTAATTAAATTGTTTATGACTCGGATTATAATGCACGGGTTTTCATGACCCCTGGCCATATCGGGTTAACAAAGGGTTAAAAATACATGTTATTTCAAAATTATTATTATAAAATAAAAAAACAAAAATATTATTAAAGTGATGAATTACGCAAAATTAAAACAAAACAGTACAATTTCTGCCTGGGTCATGTTTGACCCCCTGCCAAAATGGGTTAATGATGTTCAAAAAAATAATATAACGTAACTTAGTTAGTTTTATCAAATAAATCAGTTTACAGAACAAGATTTGTAAAATTTAACCAAAATTCAGTTTAAAGTAAAATTGCATAGACAAAAAAAAAAAAAAAATCCTTGAAATCCGCAAAACTCAAATGACTCCAAAAAAAAAAAATTGAGTCGATGGATATCCCCAATTTTTTAAATATTTAAGCCTTAGGATGTATTTAATAATCCATTGCTATGGAATAGTAAGATTTAATTTTTTTGTTTAATAAAATTTTCAAAAAATCGAAAACACTCATTTCAGATGCCCCCCCAAATGCATGGTAATTTTTGTATTTCATGTTTGAAAGTGTTACTGCCTTCATAAAAAGTTAAGATAATTTTTTCTGAGTATTATTGCAAGAAAGTTAAATAAAAAATATTTTATTTTTTTTATTTTTACAAAATTTACATTTTTTTAAGTTTTTTCAAAATTTGGCCATTTTGGCTTTTTTCTCGAAACTTTGACCTCCTTGCGCCTCGGGTTAATTTTATCCGATTTAGCTCAAATTTTTACACAATTATTTTAACATCAAATGACACAAAAATCCGCTGCGCGCTCCTCAAAATTCCAAAAAAAAAATCAAAAAACCACCCTAATATATATGCGCTTGTTAAAAGGGTGGGAAGGGGAAATTACTCCCAACACCAAATTTAAAAAAGAAAAAAGGAAAAGAAAGAAAAAAGAAAGAAAAATGGGGAAAACAGAAAGAAAGAAAGAATAAAACTTTCTAAAAAGTTTTCCAAAGGAAGAAAATTTAAAATTCGGAAATTTTTCATAGCAAAAATTCTGAACATTTTTAAAAAATCCCCAATATAATAATTCTACAGTAAAAGGTTTAGTAACTGATATTGTACCAAAATCTAATGAAGTTACAAATTTTAGTATATTCAAAGTACTAAAATTAGTAATTTTTACTGGTTTTGAATAATATTAGTTAAAAATTTTAGTATTGGTTACCAATTTCTGCACAAGGTCCTTTTGGACTAAAATTTAGTTAAATTTTTAGTATTGAATACCCACGTTTTTTTTTGGGTGTAAATAACGATAAGTGATAGCGAAATTAGTATCACCTGTATGATACCGATTACGACATGACCTTAAATTAAAAATATGATACCTTTTTCGAATTTTAGTCGATTTTGCTACGTTATTCCTGGAAATTTCGATAGCGAAAACGATATCATTTTTTCATATCAAAACGATATCGTTATCGCCTTGAATTACGATAATTATACCCTACACCACTCTGTGGTACAGGGTATAATGAGTTTGTGCTGATGTTTGTAACTACCCGAAATATTGGTCTTAGACCTAACTTCAAGTATACCGATCGACTCAGAATTACTTTTTGAGTCGATTTAGTGATGTCCGTTCGTCCGTCTGTCCGCCCGTCCATCTTTCGGTTTAAGCGCGATACAGGTCGCAATTTTCAATCAATTGACTTGAAATTTAAAACTTAAGGATCTTTTGGCCCAAGGACGAAGCCTATTGAAATTGGAGACATCGGTCCATGTTAAGACCTAGCCCCATACAAACGCCCCCTTTGGATTAGGAATAAATGACTATTATAACTGTATTATAATAGATATCGCTTTGAAACTTAACAGCTAATCAAATTTTGTATGGACACATCACAATTACAAATTTCAAAGGACTCGTGTCAGTCCTTCTGGTAGTCCCCATACAAACCACCCTCCCGATATTCATATAATTTCCTCAAAATTCATAAAAATGGTAATATTTGATAAAACATTTATTTTTAGGTGTTAAACGTGTACTTTAATAACCTAATCAAATCGGATGTGTGTGTTTCCTACACTAAATAAAGATCTAACAAAAGACAGATCCAATCGGTCCATGTTTTGACTTGGGACATATTTGCCGGAAAATACTGGTGTAGGGTATCATATGGTCGGTTTTGACCGACTATAACTTTCTGACTTGTTTTTCCATAAGTTCTAAAAATGGTGATTTTACTATCATTATGACTGCAGTTATCGATAGCGAAAACATAATTTGCCCGGCGATCGACGAAACTCGAAAAAAGTCATAATTTGTGCCACTCTAATGTATAGCCCAACTGAGGTGGCGTCCTGCATCATTTTTATAATTAGACGCCACCCTTAAAACATTATCATGTTAAAAGTTCCTTAAAATGTTCTGAAGAAAAATTCTTATAGTCAACATTTTCCTATTGAAAATGTTACAGATTTTTGAGTATATGTTTATAGAATTTTTTTGTATACAAAAATCCTGAGATACTAAAACATTTTTGAAAAAACAAAATTCTAAAAAGGGAATTACCCAGCCGTTATACACCGATTTGCCTGACATAGAAGATTTTACGGCTGGGGTGTCTTGGCTTATCGATCATATCGGGGATTAAAGGGTTAAAAAAATGAATATTTTGTTTTTATTTTAGGAGAAAAACTTTGATTACCAAATAACGTATAAAATACGGTATAGGATAGCTTATTTTATACCATGCTGCATTTATGATTTTAACATGGGATGAGACTCAAAGTAATGCATCCACATTATCACAAAGAGTACCTGTGAGGTATAAAATAAATGATCAATTTATAACGAAGCATATGAGTAAGGAGTCAAATATATGATACTAGCTTACAATCCCGGTACTTAGTTACCGGTTGTATTGAATACCGGATAATAGAAGGATCAGGATTACTCTATCGATTTTCAAAAAATTCCCCTACGTAGTATTTGTTTTATTTACTTGTGGACGTTTAAGTCTTCCATAATTCCATTATTTCAATGAATAATATAAACAATAAAATTTTAATAACTTTGCTTGTACGTTATCATGTTCGTTCCGGGGGAAAAATATAATGACAATTTTCGAGCCCTTATGTCGGGATTTTGGATTTTGAGTGAATAAATATTTCAGAGAAAAAAGAAATTGGAATAAAAAAAAATATGGAGTAAAAATAAGCTAAACACCAAAAATTTGAGTTAAAAATATCATTCCATATTGTTCCCTGCTCTATTCCATATTGTTCCCCGTTCTACTCCGTTTCATTTCCAATTCCATCTTCTAAGGTCATTATAGGTATAGAAAAAGTACCAAAAGTACACTTTATTACCCCCATTAGAAACGGAATTTAAAAAAGTACCTCCTTCAGAATGTTTTTTCTCACCGAAGGATCCTACAATCCATATTTCAATTATCTAGGATCATTGTTTCAGCAAATATTAAAAGTAATTTTTATCCCCGTTAAGAAACGGAATTTAAAAAAAAAACTTTTCCCAATCTCTTTTTTTCACCGAAGGATTTTACATTCCAAATTTTAAGTTTCTGGGGCCATTATATCAGGAAATCAATAAGTACACTTTTTTATTCCTTTTTACCCCATTATTTTCCGAGAGGCGAACCTTTTCCAATTTCAAGGTTCTATGTTTATTATTTCAGGAAATAAAAAAGAACCAAAAAGTGTACCTTCGGCATATTTAACAAAACGTACTTTTTATGGAAGGTACTTTTTATAAAAGGTGCTTTTGATAAAAGGTACTTTTTATAAAAGGTACTTTTTATAAAAGGTACTTTTTATAAAAGGTACTTTTTATAAAAGGTACTTTTTATAAAAGGTGCTTTTTATAAAAGGTACTTTTTATAAACGGTATTTTTATAAAAGGTATTTTTTATAAAAGGTACTTTTTATAAAAGGTACTTTTTATAAAAAGTACTTTTTATAAAAGGTACTTTTTATAAAAGGTACTTTTTATAAAAGGTACTTTTTATAAAAGGTACTTTTTATAAAAGGTACTTTTTATAAAAGGTACTTTTTATAAAAGGTACTTTTTATAAAAGGTACTTTTTATAAAAGGTACTTTTTATAAAAGGTACTTTTTATAAAAGGTACTTTTTATAAAAGGTACTTTTTATAAAAGGTACTTTTTATAAAAGGTACTTTTTATAAAAGGTACTTTTTATAAAAGGTACTTTTTATAAAAGGTACTTTTTATAAAAGGTACTTTTTATAAAAGGTACTTTTTATAAAAGGTACTTTTTATAAAAGGTACTTTTTATAAAAGGTACTTTTTATAAAAGGTACTTTTTTATAAAAGGTACTTTTTTATAAAAGGTACTTTTTTATAAAAGGTACTTTTTTATAAAAAGCCTTAGTAGATTTATATTCCGGGAGCTGAACCTACATTCAAAATTTCAAGTGTCTAGGACCAGTTTTTAAGGAAATATAAAAGGTACCAAAGGTACATTTTTTTACCCTTTTTACCCCCTTAGAATCAACATTGGCAAAAATCCGGCCTTATCGTATCTATATTCCAGGAGTTGAATATACAGTCCAAATTTCAAGTCTCTGTGACCATTATTTCAGGAGATATAAAAAGTACCAAAAGTACCGTTTTTTACCCGTTTTGTCCCCTTAGAATCAACATTGGAAAAAATCCGGCCTTACTAGATCTATACTCCGGGAGGTGGACCTACAGTCCAAATTTCAAGTCTCTGTGACCATTATTTCAGGAGATATAAAAAGTACCAAAAGTACAGTTATTTACCCTTTTTACCCCCTTAGAATCAACATTGGCAAAAATCCAGCCTTAGTGGATCTATATTCCGGGAGGTGGACCTACAGTCCAAATTTCAAGTCTCTAGCTTCAGCGGTTTAGGCTGGGCGATGATGAATGAGTATGTCAGTCAGTCAGTTAGTCACATTACTCTTTTATATATATTAGAGTTAATTTTGAAAATTTGATATGCGGATATCATCATTTTTTTGAAGGATTTAGGGGAACTAAAAAGAATGGCGGTATTTTTTTGGAAAAAAAATCGCTCCTTGGGGTGGTTCAACGCATCTGAAAACGCGAATTTTGAGCTGATTTTTCAGCAGAGATAAAATTGCTGAATATATCGCAAATCTGATTTCATCAGTCGATTCTACAGCAAAAAATAATACAATGGTCATTTTTCAAACTCTTAAAAAAAGTTCCAAAAACCCATCACAGAGGGCGGAAATATAAGGTTTTTCCATTTTCTTTTTAAATTAATTTTTTAAATATGCACAATTAAAGGGAATATTCAGCTTGACAAAATGGTACAAAATTTTCCGTTCTATCACAACCCGTTAAAAAGTTATCAATTCTCAAAAATGGACAAAAACACGTTTTTTTGAGAACTTTGACCTCAATTTTCTCGAAAACATGACGTGATAGAAAAAATTTAAATCTAGATTCAGAATCAGCATCGAAATGTTAATCGAAAACAATTTTTATGATCCCAGAATATCATCCAAAAACATCACAAATAAATGGTCTCAATAATGCACAAAAAATGCGTTTTTTGTGAACTTTGACCTCAATTATCTCAAAAACCTGACGTAACGGAACATTTTGGAAACCAGATTTGGAATCAGCATTGAGATAAAAATCGAAAATGAGTGTCCAGACCGCGGACCCATCCAACAAAATTTCAAATTTCGGTTAGTGTTTTATAATTTTGCCATTAGAAAAAAAAACTTTGAAGCCTTATAACTTTTTAATGGGTTGTGATAGAAAGGTGCTTTTCGTACCAAATTTCTAAGCAAAAACTGCCTCTTCATCGTGCATGATTAAAAAAATAATTTAATTTAAAAAAAAAAAAAATCGATTTTTCCGCCCCCTGTTGTGGGTTATTGGAACTTGTTTTAAGAGTTCAAAACACTGCTATTATTTTAATTTTTGGTGTAGAATCGACTGGTGCAATCAGATTTGCAATATATTCAGCCGTTTTATCTGTGCAAAAAAATCAGCTCAAAATCCGCGTTTTCAGATGCTTTGAACCACCCCAAGGAGTGAAAATTTTTCCGAAAAAATACCGGCATTCTTTTTAGCTCCCCTAAATCCTTTAAAAAAATTATGATATCCGATAAACAGATGAAGTGACATAGTCACCAAACGAACTCTAATATATATAGATTTTAAAGGTTACGAGAAGTGATATAATATAGCATACCAGAACATAATTCTAGTGTTAAAAAGAAACGTTGTATTAAATTTGTATTTTTTTTCAGCAAAGCGTATGAGTAATATTAATGCAAATATTTAATACTCATTCGCTACGTTGCAACGCGTTGAAACAAGAAAATACCAGCAAATTACTAAATTGTTATGCACAGAAAGAATTGAAATCGAATTTCAATCAACAAAAACGCGGTTTTAATTAATTTTTTAATTGAAACTCCTCCGATGAAGAAAATTGTTATATCAATCACATGCGCGGGTACAAGGGGGGGGGGGGGGGGGGAAAGGGGAAATTTCCCCCCCCCCCAGACCAAATTTCGAAAAGAAAAAAAAAAGGAAAAAAAGAAAAAAAAAAGAAAGAAAAGGAAAGGAAAGAACAAGAAGAAAAAAAGAAAGAAGAAAATTTTCTAAAAAAATTTCGAAGTCCAAAAATTGTTCATAGAAAAAAATCTGAAAATTTTAAAAGGGAAAATTTTTTAAGGAAAAAGTGAATCAATCTGAAAATTTTCTGTAAAAAATATCTGTCAATCTTATTATGAATTTTTGCATAAACAAATTACTTAGAATATGCTTTTTTTGTTTAGAAAAATGTTTCAGGATCTTAATTTGGTTTATATAAAAAGTGTTTGTCTTCTACATATCAATAAAAAATATCTTAAAATCTTAAAAATGTTGATAGTCGAACTTACATTTGTAAAACAATTTTAAAATTTTTTTTTCTAAAGAAAAAATTTTCAGAATCTGAGACTTTTTTATATGAAATTTTTATTTTTGGAGAAAGGTCGCAGAAGAATTTTTCTATGGGAAAAAGTCTCAGAATTTCTGAATTTGAGATTTATTTTAAGGAAAAATGTCTCAGAATCTGAGTCTTTTTTTAAGATGAAAAAGGTCTCAAAGTCTAAGACTTTTTATTGTTGAAAAATAGTCTCAGAAGTTGAAACTAACTGAATTGGAAGAAGGACGCAGAATCTGAGACTTTTTCAACGGGAAAAAGGTCTTAGAATCTAAGACTTTTTTTTATAGAAATAAGGTCTCAGAATCTCAGAAAAATGTCTCAAAATCTTAGACTTTTTCTATAGGAAACAGGTCTTAGAATCTATGACCTTTCTATAGGAAAAAGGTCTAAAAGTCTGATACGTTTTGTATAGGAAAAACATTTCCGAATCTAGGACTTTTTCTATAGGAAAAGTGTTTTAGAATCGAAAAAGATTTCAGAATCAGAAAAAGGTCTCAGAATCTGTCACTTCTTCTTTAGAGAAAAAGTGCCAGAATTTTAAACTTTTTCGATATAAGAAAAATCTCTCAGAATCTGAGACTTTTTCTTTAGGAAAAATGTGTGAGAATCTGAGCCTTATTCTTTTGGAATAAGATCTCAGAATTTGAAACTTTTTCTTTAGGAAAAAGGTCTTAGAATCTGAGACTTTTTCTATTGGAAAAAGGTCAAAGAATCTAAGACTTTTTCTATAGAAAAAAGGTCTCAGAATCTAAAATTTTTTCAGTACGAAACAAATCTAATAATCAGAGACCTCTCTATAGGAAAAATGTCTCAGTAATGCTTTATAATATGAGACTTTTTCTATAGTAAAATGTCTCAGAATCTGAGACTTTTTCTGTGGAAAAAATTTCTTAGAATCTGAAAATTTTTTCTATACGAAAAAAGTCTCAGATTATGAGACATTTTTCGTTAAGAAAAAGTCTTATATTCTGAGACATGTTCCCTATAAAAAAAAAATTTCACGAAAAATGTCTCAAAATCTGATATTTTCTATTTAGGAAGAATTTCTTCTATTAAATTCTCAGATTTAGACTCTTCTTATGTATACGAAAAATATACAATTTTCTTTTAAATTTCTTTTAAAAATCCGAAAATTTTTCTATACGAAAATAGTCTCAGATTCTGAGACATTAAGTCTTATATTCTGAGACATTTTCCCTATAAAAAATATTTTTTTCACGAAAAATGTCTCAACATCTGATGTTTTCTATGTAGGGAGAATTTCTTCTATTAAAAAATTCTCTTCTTATGTATACGAAAAATATACAATTTTCTTTTTAAAAAAAATTAAAAAAAAAATGATCTAAACGAAATATGATCATGAAAAACAAACCTTATTCGGCAAAAACTAATAAATTTGATGATTTTATAGCTTTCTCATCACTTTTTTTTTTTTTTGTAAAAAAAACGTATCCCTTATTATTTTTTTTAAGTAAAAAAATTTTCCCCCCCCAGACACAAAAGCTGTACCCGCCACTGATCAATCATCAAATTGTAGATGATTTATTGATTTTTTTGTCAATCAATCACTTTTTCGATTTTGATCACAAATTTGATCAATTTTTAAATTTAAAGTCAATTAAAATATTGATTGATTTAACAAATAAATTTTAAGCTTATGACAAAATTATAAAGAAATTCATATTTATTTGTTTGAAAATAAAATTAAAAGCTTATTTCAAATTTATTTTATTTTCTTGTGGTAAGGCTGAATGTTTTCAAAAAAAAGTAAGCGAAAAAATATGGTATGTTGAAAATTTTTTATTTGAAAGTTAAAAAAAAAATAACAAAAAATTTCGATCAAAACAATTATTGACTCATTTAAATTTTGCTGATCAATAGATTTACATAATTGAAATTATTTAGCCAATAATTTTTTGTGTGTGAAATTTAAAATTCAAATGCAATTTTCTTGGATAAAAACGAAAAACACATGCCTGAATTTTTTGTGTGGATAGACAAACTTCTAATCTTAAAAAAAAAAATAAAAAAATGTTGCCAGCTTAAAAAATCCCATAAACAACTATGCAAGAATGTAAATTTTTGAGATTGTGGTGCATTCCGTTTTAATTTGATAAATATCACTGTGCTAGTCGTAAAAATTAACTAGCTGACACCCTGCTGTTAAAGCTAATTCGTGTACACCGAATTCAATGGCGCTAGCCGTTTTCGAAGTTAGCGCTCGTATTCGCACTATTAGCGATTTAAAATTGTAAAGCCTATGTACTAAAAAATTTAATTTTTGTGCTTTAGGGAAGTTTTTAAATCTAAATTTAGAAAATACATTGTATTTTTTGAGAAAAAAAATCTTCCGCGAAAATAAAAAAATTTCTGCGAAAAATTTTTTTTTTTTCGAAAAATTTTGTGTCTGTTATGTATTGTATTCTACTCATTTTCATAAATTAATAGCAAAATAAAAAAAAAATTGGAAAAAATATTTCGCGGAAAAAATTCGCGAAGAAAAATTTTAATCGCGAATATCGCTAATACATACGCTAACATTGAAAAACTGATATTACAATGGGATTTAGTGTTCACGTACTAGCTTTACCAGATGGTTGGTAAAGCCGGAAAATTTAGTGGATTTAGTGTTCACGAACTAGCTTTACCAGATGGCTGGTACAGCCGGAAAAAATTCACGGTATTATGGTTTGTTATGTTAGTTTAACAGACTTTAATGGTTTTAAATTTAAAAATTATCGCAAAAGTTTAAAAATATCGTTTTTATTGTACTTGAGCAGCAACATTTTAAATCGCGAATATCGCGTATACGAGCGCTAACGTCGAAAAACGGTTGGCACCATTGAATTCAGCGTACTCGAATTAACTTTACCAATAGGGTGCCCAGCTTGTTAAAAAAAATGTCAAATTTGAGCACAGTGTGTTTAAACAAGGTAACTCGACACAAATTTGACAATTTTTCCAAATTGACCACGCACAGTTTTTGAAAAATTGAAAAACAAAAAACCTAACTTTCTTAGTTACATATAGGGCTATTCACAAAACCTATTCAGAAATTCACGGGACACATGCTTTTCTGCAGCGGGGCATTTGGTGTGGAATGCCTCATATATATTACTTGGTAATGTGTTACATAGCCCATTACCAAAGTTTCTTGGGATGTAGCATATGATATGCAAATGAATATGAATAACAGTTGATAAATTTAAGTTGTCACGTATTTTTGCCTTAGACTATATACACTAAAAAAAAAAAGTGAGCAAAAATCTGGGAAAATTAACTCAATTTTGAGAAAAAGAGGGAATGATTTGGCTCCAAAGATTGTTTTTCTTGGTTTTAGTTCATAATTTTCAAAAAAATAAGGAAAACAAAGTTATTTAATTTTAAGTCAATTTTAACTAGAAAATGTGAAAAATTATACTTCACATTTTAGAAATAGATTGGGTCTAGACCCTGGACCCATGGGTTCGGACCACATTTAACTCGAGACCCCATTGGGTCCTTTAAGGGTCCCCATAGATTTTGAACCAAAACTTGTGTCCGTTTCGCTCTAACTTGCTTAGTTTTTGAGATACGGTAATAAGGGGCCTGATAGGGTCTTGAGAATCTTAAAAACCGGATAACTCAAAAACTATTAATCGGGAGGCTTTCGGGTATTTTGCGGAAGTGTTCTACGAGTCAAGAGCTACAAAAATGCCGTTGGACGTTTTCTCGTGTTGGCAGTATTTACCGAGATATGTGTATATATAAAATCTCGGGAATTTCAAATTTTAAATCTAAAATTAGGGTCTTGAGACCCCGACAGATATGCAGAGCTAGGCTATTCCATATTTATTTTTGAAAATTTCATCCGTTTCGCTCTATCTCGCTTAGTTTTAGAGATATCGCCATTTTGAATTTTTAACTAAATTCTAAGAAGTTATTTACTAAATTCTCAGAAGTCATTAACTAAATTCTAAGAAGTACACTTCCTCAATTCAAAGAAGAGAAATACGATGATGTTTTTTTTTTAGTAAATTTTAACTAAACTTGAACTAAATTGTTTTTAAGAAATATGTCTTAAAAATAAAGATACGATTCTTAGAATTGTGGAAAATTTCTTTGGCAGTAAGAATTTTTTTCCTAATATTAAAAAAATCCATTTAAAGAAAACTATGAACTAATTATAAGTAAATGAACTAAAATTTTTTCCTCATAGTTAAGAAAATTTCTCATTTTTAAGTTAAATTTAACTAAATTTTAGGAAAATTCATGATAAATTTCCAAAGACATTTTTTCCTTAATTTTAGTTATGTCTTTTTATGTTATGTTTTTTTAGTGTAGCTCGTATTTGCATGTGAGTTATCGCATTCTTCCTGAAGGAGTATATTTTTTAATAAGGTGACAACGAAATTTTTAATCAGTTATATGGCCAAAAAGCCGGGCCTTTCCTTTATATAGGTATATATTAAGTTTCATTTACTCTTAAAAAAATTTACATATAAAGAAATTTAAAATGTAAATCAAAAAAATTATGAGAGTAAACTTTTGTAGTGTAAAATATTGTTGTTGGTGTAAAATTTATTTTTTGTGTATTTTTTTTTTTAAGTGACAAATGGAAAATTTCCGCCAAAAATTTTAATTTTGAAAAATTGAAAAAAAAAATCTTGAGATACATTATTTGTATTAAACTTTTGTAGCCCTGTGTTATCATCCTCCATCAAAATTTCAAATTAATTATAACCACTTGTTAAACAAATGATTAAGAGGTTTAATAGGTTTTTATACCCTCCAACTACAGTATGGGGGTATACTCACTTTGTCATTCCGTGTGTAACGCATCGAAATATCGGTCTAGGACCCCATAAAGTATATATATTATTGATCAGTGATCGATTCTAAAACATTCTAGCGATGTCCGTCTGTCCGTCCGTCCGTCCGTCTGCCCGTCTGTCCGTCCGTCTGTGGAAGACACGATACAGTCCAAAATAAAAGCGCTAGACTCCTGAAGTTTGGCAGAAATATGTGTTATATTCATAGGCTGGTTAAGTTCGGAGATGGGCAAAATCGGACCAGGGTGAAAAAAGTTCCCCCTTGAGGAACTAAACCAGCCTCTAAAAAACACCATATTTTTACATGATTTTTTGTGTTTTTGTTTAACAAATACAACATTTTTATGCTTCAAGAAACTCAAAGTTTTGCATTTGGACCCGGGGGATTAGAAAATATTGTTTTTTTCGGCCCGCCCCTCTTTTGTGGGCGTGGATTAAAAAAAAATTGTAAAATAATGATAAACTTGTATTTCTTTAGTGCGAAAAGCATAAGAATGAATTTTTAAACATATATTTCGAGGGGAAATTTGTCCCCCCAATGACCACTGCCGACCCCCCCCCCCAAAAAAAAAAAAAAACGACCCTGGATTTTTTTTGCATGTTGGAGGGTATAAAAGATTCGGCACAGCCGAATTTAACACTCTTACTTGTTTTTATTAGTCTTCTTTATAAATGAAACAATTTCTAACGGTTTTGTTTTTTTGTTATCATTACTGCCACAATGAGTTAAAAAAATCGCCTCATTTTTGTTCATTGATAATAATCTTCTGTTTGTACTTTGTTAGACTGTTGAATTTTGAAATACTTTTTACCTTATATGCCATAGTAAATGCTGGTGATGGCGATAATGATGAGGCTGATGATGGAGATGACTGTGACGACAACAATGATGATGATAATAATAAAAAATGTTAATTGAAGCAAAATGCAGCAAAGATCAAAATCAACATGCCGCCATAATAAAACAACAAAAAAAAAAGAAAAACGTCTTCCATCTGACAACGTCGCTGACATTGCGTTAATTATTTTATCGATGTTAAAAGTTAAGATACTCAAACAACAAAAAAAACTGAAAAATTTAGAAAAAATGCAACATGTAATGGTTACAACAAAATAAAACAAAAGAGACAAAAAACAGTTGAATAAGTTAACAAGAGAGATATTTATAAACGATCTAGGTCGACAAAAAAGATTCCTTCACTGTTTTTTTACAACACTCAGGGGATGCCCCCTACAAATGAAAGAAAAACGCGTGCAGGAAGTCTGGTCCACATACGTATAGTTTGGCCAAAGAAGGAATTCTTTCTATAGTGTGTTGTGCGGTCCATTTACCGACCAACAACAAACGGATGAGTTATGCTAGAGAGACGCGTATTACGATCAGGGATTGAAATGTTAGTAATTTAGTAATTTTTTTAGTACTTTTTTACTCTCAAAGATACCGTAGTACACCCGAGGCTGATTTAGTACCTTTTCTATACCAGACGATTTCATACGTTTTTCAACCAAATCGAAAAAAAAATCTGAAAATCAACCGATTTTCATTTGAAAAATATTACAAAAGCTTCAAATAAATGAAATTTTTGGTTTTAGTCAACCTTTATTGAAGTATTTTTTAAAAACTAAATAAATGGATAAGGATGTCCCCAAACTAAGAATTTTTATATTAAATTATGCCTCGTTTCTTCTTATTCGTCGCAGACGAACGGCGTTCGTCGTACAGAAACTGGACTTTATTTTTTTAGTACCGTCGAGGGCGAAAAAGTACTTTTTTGGTTGTGCTCCAGTACCATTTCAAAATTCCGATTTTCCATCCCCGATTACGATTAAATACAAGTACCTTCGGAATGAGGCTACTTTTCTCAGCAGAACACTTTTCGTAAAAATATCGATAGAACAAGGACATTCAACCCACATTTCGATGAAGCTCTGAGGAATAAATGTAATTAGATATGCCATCAGTTCCAGTTAACATCAATGCCCACTGTAGGCGGTCCAGTAACTCCAATGATGATATTGAAGCACTTGCCGATACATGCGAGTTATATTTCATTTAAGGCGGCATATAGGTGGAATAAACTGTAAATAGGTCAAATGGAGTGAAAAATCTTTTACACTGTTTCAAAAAATCTAAGCACTTAAATGCTTCTTTCAACCAGACATGTGCACGGATATATTCGTTTCTTCGCTTACACCGAATTATTCGCTTCAGAGTACACCACTTAGAGTAGTGTTTGCAAATTAGAATGTATAGAATGATGAGTAACAACGAAATGAAAATTTTTCTTGTTTGAACGTTCAGAATGTAAACATTTTTTACCTATTGGGTCCTAAAAATAAATTTTTATAACTAAAATGCCCATATTTATATATAAAAATATGCAAGATAGTGCAAAACGAAGCAAAATTAGGGATCAAAATCGGTGGCGACCCTTCAGGGTAAGTTGAGCTATTTACAGGCGTGGGCCCTATTGGGTCCTAACATTGTATCAAAAAATTTTAATTCCCGGAAGTTTTAAAATGTTCATGTCTCAGAAACTACCGCCGACACTGCAAAAAGTTGTGCAGCAATCATAGAACAAGACCACCGAATATCCGAGAGCAATCCGAATAATAGTTTTTGGGTTATTTCTCAGTTTTTAGGACCTATTGAGTTAGCTCAGGGATAGCTCATCCTCGTCTTACATTTGTCTAAGACCGTTTTGAATGTTTCTATTTCACGAATGGCTTGAACGATATTCGGCGAAAGGGACTAGAACATTTCTGGATTTCCTACATTGTATGGGTCTGTAACAACACCCATCAAAAAAATGGCTAAAGGGTTTAAACCGCAGCTCTGAAGTGATCAATTGACACCGCAAATATGGCTAAAAACACAATTACCGAAATAAGTGAGCAAAATATCGATTGTTTGATGGACTGTGTGACATGTTGCGAAATCCTACAGAAAAGAAATGTCGTCCAAGTTGATATCTTCTATTACGGCCAACAAAAAGTTGGTAATTATGGCACTGTAATGGTCATCATTGACGCAATTAGGGTTTTCAGCTGTATTTTTTAAAATATCGTGTAATGACGCTGCAATTCAAATCTGTTGCTTTCTATAGATGAATTGGATTCTTTACTATACCGTGCAGGTTTTCCGATCCTAAGATGCAGCAATTTGTTTGTAAACATAAATCCAGTTTGGTGCTTTATTTCGGTTAAAAATTTTTTTTTTCGAAAAACGGATTGGCTTGGTCTATGGTCAAAGGAATAAAAGTGGATTTATTACTGACGTCTGCAAAAGAATAGTAGGTCATTGATAAAAATAAGAAATAGAGGGGGAGAAAGGACAAAGCCCTGTTGAACCCCAACGTAAAGCTTATAGTTTCTAGAGCGGTACCCATAAACGACAACAAGAATAGTACGATTACAAAAAAAGCTCGTGATGAAAAGGGGTAAAAATGCACTTTTGGTACTTTTTATGTTTCCTGAAATAATTAGCATAAAGGATTGGTTTTTGCCTATGTTGATTCTAAGGGGTTAAAAAGGGAAAAAATTTTACTTTTTAGTACTTTTTATATTTCCTGAAATAATGGTAATAAAGGATTGTTTTTTTCCTATGTTGATTCTAAGGCGTTAAAAAGGATAAAAACTGTACTTTTGGTACTTTTTATATTTCCTAAAACTTGAAATTTGGTATGAAGGTTCACTCATAGAGAATGTATAGAATGTAGGCCCCTTGGGTGAAAAAAAAACATTCTGGAAAAAGTACTTTTTGAAAATTCCATTTCTAAGCGGGGTAAAAGTCTTAAAAAGTGTACTTTTGGTACTTATTATATTTTCTAAAATAATACTCGTTGTAACTTGAAGTTTAGAATGTAGGACCCTTAGGTAAAAAAAAACATTTTGGAAAAAGTACTTATTGAAAACTCTGTTCTAAGGGGGTAAAGGGGTAAAAAGTGTACTCTTGGTACTTTTTATATTTACTGAAATAATAGTCGTAAAAACTTTAAATTTGGAATGTAGAATTCTTTGGAAAAGAAAACATTCTGGAACAATACCTTTTTAAAAAGTTAGTTTCTTTGGGAGTATAAGGTGGGAAATTGTACTTTGGTCCTTTTTATATTTCTTGAAAAATTACACTGAATGTAGGCTCATTCGATGAAAAAACATTCTGGAAAAATGCTTTTTGTAAGTTTCGATTCAATGGGACAAAAGGGCTGAAAATCTTGAAATTTTGAATCTCCTAGGTTCGAAACATAATATCAAAAATATTTGACAAAAAGATTTTTGGAGCACAATAAACGTTTTTGTCAAGAGCAGTTATAAAATTGTGAATACTTGGATAGTAAGGAAAGTTGTATTTTTTGTCTTCTAAAGTGAACAAAAACTATTTCACGAATTTAAACAACGTTCAGATTTATACCCTTACGGAATAAAATGAGATAAAAAGTAAACTAATACTCTTTGCGTACCTAATTTAACATCATTCCCTTTAGAAAATAATACTTTATCAAATATGGTACAATATACCCCGAAATCCAGATAATTCAATGTCGTAGTAGAATTTTTTTTTTCGAATTATTTTCTTTACTAATTAAAACCATGATATTCTCATAGCATAATTTTCAAGAAAATAATTTTTCTGTTTTATTATGAGAATATCATGGTTTATTATGAGAATATGAGAATATAATAGTTTTAATTAGTAAAGAAAATAATGACCTCGAGCCAGAATAAACATTCTCAAAATATAATATTTTAAAGGTCGAATAAAACAATTTTTATTTTTTAATAAAAATTAATCAGAATTTTATTCAAAATTATTTTAAGCCAAATCCGATCATTTTAACCCGTGGCGCCCTTTGATCAAATTTGCATTTTTTTTTAATTTCCACCAAAATTTTAGATTTTTAAACAAAAAAAATGAAAATATAAATATCTCGCGATACATTATTTTTATTAATTTTGGCATGCTAAATACGAATATCAAATAATATCTTAAATCAGTTGAGCACTTTTCGAGTTATCGCCATTTGAAATTTGTCAAAATATTTAAAAAAAAATAAGGTTTTTTTTACTACGTTTAAGAAATTTAAAAAATTTTAGTTCCGTAAACTTATTTATAGAGCTGGAGGCAATCTTTCATTTAAACTTAATAAGAGCCAAATCAGACCATTTTAACAAAAGGCGCCCTTTGATCAAAGTTTAGATTTTTTGCTGAAAATTTTGTAAAAAATCAAAACTTTGATTGAAGGGTGCCAATTACAAAAATGATCGGAGTTGGCTCAAATTAATTTTTGAATGAAAGATTGTGTCAAGCTATTTGAAATATTCGAAGGTAAGAAAATTTTTTTTTTTTTTAATTTCTAGAACGTAGGGAAAAACTGTAATTTTTTGCAAATTTCAAAAAGCAATATCTCGAAAATAGAGCTGCAAAACTATCGATAGTCGTCCCATTCGATATTTTCGATAGTTTGTTTTTAAACTATCGATACTATCGATAGTATCGGATATTTTAAAGAATTTTGTGTAAAATTACGTTTTTTTCATTGCAACTTGGTACTTCTGAACACACAAATGACAGTTTTTGCCGTTCACTGCCATTCCTGTCTATTTTAAATCCCTTCGGCGATCTTCCACCATGCCGTGCTTGTTCTGTTCCGACATTAAATTTCGCAATAACATTAACACGAGATTACTTTCATTGCTTTAATACTTAAAAAAGTAGAATTATTCCAAAATGCTATAAAGATTTTAAAAACTGTTCACTTTTTGATTAATTTTTCAGCGAGTGACAATCTTTTTGAAGCTTATGTTTTTTCGGCGATAGTATCGCTATCGGGTAAAAACTATCGATAACACTGCGGAACACTAAAAAATAAACAAGAGTTACGACCATCATTTCAATATATTTCGGACATGCTGAATCGAATGGCGTACTCCGTTTTTCGATGTATGGTACAGTTTTCTTGTAAAATGTCATTAAAGATTGGCTGATTTTCAGCTGCTTTTTTAACAAAAAAAATTCCAAAGCTAATGATTTTTAAATTTTATGGCATGGAAAACAAAGATACAACTTTTAGCAATATTTCTAATATAAATTTGGTTTAAAGCTTTTCATCTTAACCCCTTTAATTCGCGGATTTCTTAATTTTTTTAAGTTTTCGCGAAATTAACCGCTAAATTGGTCTCTAATAAAAAACTTGCATTTTGTGGATCATAAAGGCGTCCATGACACTACGAATAGTGGACAAAAAACATCTATGTTATATGGACCATCATGAAGAAAATCGCGAAAAACCGTTTTTTTGTATATGGCAGCATCACTTTAGGAGATGATTTGAGGCTTCATCTTTTAGTATATAATGTGGGAACCTTAAACAATGAACTAACCCAAAATTTGTCCAAAAAAGTTTTCATTTGCAAAAGTTATCTTAACAAAAACTATAATTATTATATCGCAAACACTGAAATAACAGTTTTTGTTAAGATAACTTTTGCAAATGAAAACTTTTTTGGACAAATTTTGGGTCAGTTCATTGTTTAAGGTTCCCAGGTTGTTTTCTAAAATAGTGGTTAGTTTTGTCACGCAGTGTAATCGACTATCGATACTATCGATAGTACCATCGATAGTTTTGCAGCTCTACTCGAAAACCGTTTGACCGATTTTTTTTTCTAAAATGTTTTAGAAATTCAAAATCCCGGGCGCCATGGGTGAATTGAATTCGATTGACCTTAAATTTGTACCACATATTTCTTAGGTCTACTAGAATTAAAATTTGGAAAATCAGAGTTGATGAAAAAATGCCAGTCAAATGTGCATAACGGAGAGACAAATCGTTCTCAGCCCACGAGTATTAAGTACAAAAATCCACACAAAACTTACCTGACATAATGCGTTGGAAACTCATCGAAATATTTAGCGGTGTCCGTCATATTTCTGTTGCCGAAATATAAAGCAGAAAAACTATTTCTAAAACACAGATACTTCTCGGTGCTTCCAGTATTTTGCTTTTGCATTTCAGTAATATCGGTTAAGGGGTTAAAGAAATATGAACAAAAATGTTAGAAGACCTTGAAACCTTTGGTACACTCCACGAAACGTAATAATATAAAATGAATCACAAAACATTTTTTTATAAATTTTTTCCAGAAAATTTTTCACGAACATTTTTTTTATTATTTTGTGAAGGCTTTGCCAAAATATATAATTTTTTCTTGATTCTCAATACATCCATTACAATTACCATACAATACCCTTAACTTAAATGTAGCATACCCACCAAACGGAGGTTACCACTTAAGGAAACGCATAAAAGCTTATGTTAACAGCTGCACATGTCAGTTTAGTAGCAACACCATAACAACAATAACAACAATAAGTGCCAGCAACTGCAGCAAAGAGAAAAAAAAAAACTATACTCAAATTGGTTTGGGATGACTCGGGTATGAGTGTATGTTAAGAAGCGGCAGTTGTCAGTCAAAATCAAAGTGATGAGATGAAAAACTAAATGCAGCAAAAAAAACTGGGAAAATCCAAAAAGCCAACATTGTATGATGATAATGGAGATCACAGTAAAACAACATTTCAAACTAAAAGTAATTTATTTAGAAAAAAAAAAAAAAAATCGATACATATCGGTATTTTAATTCTATTTATTTTAAAAGGCGGACGATCATTTGCCAGAACGATGTAATGGCTATGTAGATACTTTAATTTGATAATGATGATTAAAAAGTTACGGATAGTTATTAAATAAAGAAAGAATTTGAATTTTTACTTCCGTTGAATTGATTTCCCATGAATAGAAGTGAAAAAATATATTATGATTTTCGCAAAAAGTTAAAAGTGCAGAGGAGTTGTGTAGTTGGGAAGATTTAAATTTTATTTAAATTTGTGAATTAATGAGACTTTAATTTAATTGACTACCAAACTAGGTTATGTTAAATGGATTTTTCCAATAAAAAATAGGATACGGCACGGCCGAATGTTAATGTTTTATTTATCGAATTTTTTGTGTTTAATTTGTCGATTAAATTGAAAACAATTGAGAGTGTTTAATTCGGGTGCTTTCTTTGTGGGGCTTCGGTAGAGCGTTAGGGGACACCTCTTCCCCCTGAAAAAAGGTTAACAAATTCATAAATTATTCTATTGACAAAAATGTATACATTATTTAAGCCATTTTTTTTTAAAGCCACTCCCCCAGTGGGTGCCCGAGATAAAGAAAATTTCATTTTCTAATCCCCTTTGTCAGAGTGTAGGTCGGTTAACTTCATATGCTATTAAAATTGTTCATTTGCTGAACAAATATACAAAAAAAAAAAAACAATTAAAAAATGTGATTATTTTTTTTTAGTTCATCAAGGTGGAACCTTTTCCTTCTATCCCGATTTGGAGTATGTAAAAACTTGAGCGAACGAGTAACATTAAACATATTCCTGTCAAAATTCAAGAGTCGTCTGGTTTGAACTGCACAATGGTTTATAGAGACTGACGGACGGAGATTCACGGAGTGTATTAGAATCCATCATGGATCAATAATATGTTTACTCTATGGGCTCCCTGACCGATATTTCGATGCGTTACATACGGAATGACAAAGTGAATTTGTCAATCCGTGTGTAACGCAATGAATGTACATGTGATAGCTCTGAGTCGGTGGGTAAACAGGTAGAACCTGACATCGTAGATCCTATAGTAGAGCTAATGAAGAGTTAATAAACGAAATCGATCATGTATCAGGGACTAAGATGAAAGATAGGTTAATATCACTGAATACGTATAAGATATCGCGAGTATCATCTGTATGACACCGTTAACGTCGCACAATTTCGCTGGAAACTTCGACAGGAAGTAACAACTAAATTTGAATACTTTGCAATTGCGAGCGGAAATCCTTAGAGATTTTATTTACAAATTTGTTTTTATTGAATTGGTTAGACATCTGTCCTATCATATTCATTTGGGCTGATTTAGCCCATTCCGAATTTAAAAATTTCAAAAGGATAATTTAAAAAAATTGGTTTGCCATAGAATTCCAATGTGCCAAATTTAAAAAAATATATCGAGGGCCTATATTCAAAACCCTCTATCTTCCATTTTCACGAAAATGACTTTTTGATGGCAAAATATTCAGTAAAACGGCCCTCATCTATGGTGTAAAATTCAGAACAAAAATATTTTTTTTTGCTATTTTATTTGCATTTTTGGTTTTCTCTATCTCTTACACAATTAATTTTTCTAAATGCAAAACCCTCTATCTTTTCAAATAATTAATTTATAAATATTTTTTTGTAATAATTTCATCATGCATTACATGTTTTTATACTAATTTTTGCATGCTGAACATGAATTGTCAACAAAATTCCAGAATCAAGATTTTGGTCCACTGATGCAAATTTTTTCTCAAAATTCGTGTTTGATTTTTTTTTAATAATATGGCTTAAAATTTGGATGTCTTGTGAACATCATGAAACAAGAATTTTAATCTTAAATATCGCGATGCTGATCAGCATCTGTGGACCAAAATCGCGTTTTTAATTTTTTAACGGTTTTTTACATAACATACTCAACAGTTTGTCAACTTTTGAGATGAATTCGGTAAAAAAATATTTTTTGTCTCAAAAATTAGCACCTGTGGACCAAAACCGCGATTTTAGAATTTTTTATAAGCCGTTATCATTAATAAATCATGTTAAAAATTTACCGATGTCGTAAATGAAATCATAATAATTCATTTTTATTAAAATGCAAAACCCTCTATCTGATAATTTTCATTCATGTACTTAATATTTTTGAGAAACAAAACCCTCTATCTATCGTCTAACATCCCCAATAGTGCAAAATTTTAAAAACGAATTATATGTGAGATTCAGTAGTTGATTTAAAAAAATATTGTAGAATATCGAATTTTAATTACTCTAACAATACGCGAAATAAACAGTTTTTTGGCTCTCCTGAAAAGTTGTGTTTTTTAAGATAGAGGGTTTTGAATATAGGCCCTCGATATATTGATTTCAATATTATAGGAAGAGGCGGACAACCGGAACTCGTTGATACATTGATATTGACATACCAACATATCCATAAACTGATTATGGTAGTACCGCTAAGTTATGTGAGTGTTTCTAAAAAACTGTGTAATGACAAAACATATTTTAACTCATTATATTATAACTTTTTATAAAAACCGGTTAACCGACACAAAAAAACTGGTTTCTCGAATATCCGAAAATCAAAACTATTCGAAACCGGTCGAGTTTCTAAAAATGACAAAAACCGGTTAACCGGTTTTCGGTTTCGGTTTTGAATACTCTAGTTGTCCACCAATACTTTATTTGTTTTGTTTTCAGTAAAGTTATGAAGTCAATTAAAACATTAATTGAATCAATTAAAATGTTTAATTGAAGTTAAATTAAAAATCAAAACCATTTTTAATTGAAAAAAAATATACGATATTATTCTCTGTAAAGGTACCAATCTTAGGTTCCGGATTATGAGGAATCATATCGGAACCAAGATTTGCCAAAGAGTCGGCAATCTTTTTTTTTCCTGTGTTCCCATTTGACCTGGAACCGACAGAAGACTGACGATTTTCCCATATAGCACCTCATTGAGTCTGCGTCTACATTCTTGACTGGATATTCAAGTGCAATGACGTTGACTCTGAGGTCCATTTGGATACCACGGAACTTTACTAGGTTTCCCTACTAGTTCTGTCGTTAAACCAATTTGAGCTTCTTATGAAACTCCTTAGATATTGAATTTTGCCATCTAACAAATCAGAAAGATCGTGCAACTCCCTAGATCCCAATGAAGCAAGTCTCTGACTAGAAAGTGCAGGGCAATATCAGATGAAGTGTTCGATAGTTTCCAAGTCCTCTTCATGTATGCAACTCCGGCAAAAGTCATTCGATGGCACATTTAACCGCTCTGCTTGCTATCTTTGAATGTCCGGTAATTACAGCGAATACCCACGAAATCTCTGCACTTGGAGGCGATATCAGCTCACTTATGCGCTTCCGATAAAGAGAAGGCTAAAACTGTCGTCTAATACCACACGTCCTTATATGTGCCCATCTCTAATTAGTCTCCGTCGCGGAACTAAGCCGAATATTTAACTTGCAAGCTTTTAGAGACATACCAACACATTCCATAGATCCAAGTCATAGATGGGAATTTTTCATTACCATTGAAATTTAATTACCATTGGTTGATATCAATGGTAATGAAAAAAATTTCATTAACATTTAATGGTAATTAAATTTTTTTAATTGAAAAAATAATTACCAATTGTAATGAAATGCACCAATTGTTGAAAAACACCAATTATAATTGGTTTCAAAACCATTTGTTTACACATTTTTGTCTTTTTGAAAAGTTATAAATTTAAACATCAAAGCATGTTTTTTTTTTTTTTAAATATGATAAAAGACAAAAATCTAAACGCAAATAAATAATCAAATAAAGAAAACTTCAAATATTGTGTTATACAAAAGGCAAACGTGCGTTTGGTTCATAAAATATGAAAAATTGAAATACAAAATAACAAAAAAAAAAAACAGATATTTTCAAATATTAACGATTTTGACAATATTGTGACGACTTTTACTAATGGTAATTATTTTTTTTAATTGATGCCATACCAATGGTAATTATTTTTTTTTAATTTTCATTAGTAATTAAATTGATTAGTAATTTAGTTGGTGCAATTGATACAACCAATTGTAATGAAAAAAATTTCATTACCATTGACATCAATTTAATGGTAATTAAACCATCAATTAATTGGTGCCATTAATTAATTAGTCCCATCTATGATCCCAGTCTTGCAAGCTCATCGGCTTTGCAATTCTCTGGAATGTCTCGGTGCAGAGACTAATTTTTTGGAAAATTTCGAAGAATGATTCTATGGATTTGTTTTCTCTTGTTTTCAAATATTTACTCGGTGGCATGTTCTTTTGGGAAAAGTCTTCTGACTTATCCCAAGGTGTCAATTGGCAATGTAATGGGATCTGGATACGTTTTTTTCTATTGATTAGTCCCTTCTATATAAAAGTTTGAGTCTAAAGTCGGTCATTGTTACCTTTTTGTATGACCAGTCACCAGGAGCGGAACCACGGGGGGGGGAAAGGAAATCCCCCCCCCCCGAACCGAAGGAAAAAAAATGGAAAAAGGAAAAAAAGAAAAGAAAAGTATAGAAAAGAAAAAGAAGAAAAGCTGGGGGAAAATGGAAAGTAAAAAGGAAATAATCTGAAAAAAATGCAAAAATGTTCAAGGATCTGAAATAATTTACTATGAAAAATTTTAAAGAATTTTAAAATTTTTCTAGAGGAAAAATGTCACGGAATGTTAAAATTTTTCTATATGAAAATATTTGGGAATTTTTTCTATACGAAATATTTGGGAATTTTTCTAGACGAGAATTTTTTTCATTTTTCTAAATGAATAATTTGGTAATTTATAGACAAAAGTTGAGAATTTTTATTAGAAAAAACTTTATAATTTTGACAATTTTTATATGAAAAATCTACCAGTTTTTCTAAAGGAAAAGTCCGAGATTTTTTTTTTAGGAAAAATTTGAGAATTTTCTATATTGAAAATTTGACAATTTTTCTGGGTAAAAAGAAAAGAGGAAATGAAATCATGAGTGAGAATTTTTTCTAGAATTTTCAAGAAACTCAAAAGTTTTCTTTAGAAAAATTTATGATTTATAAATAATTTTTTTTTATAGAAAAAAATAAAATTAAAATAAAATTTTTCTATAGGAAAAATAAGAATATTTTCTTTAGTGAAAATTTGAGAATTCTTTATACAAAAAATGCAATAGAATCTTAGACTTTTTCTATAAAAAAAATTATACAGAATCTGGGACTTTTATAGGAAAAATATCTCGGAATCTAAGTATTTTTACATAGGAAAAATGTCTCGGAATCTGAGATTATTTTTATAAGAAAGATGTCTCAGAATCTAAGACTTTTTAATAGGAAAAACTGAGACATTTTCTACAGGCAAAAAGTCCTAGAATCCTAGAAAAAATTTCCTATTTTTTCGATGGGAAAAATATCTCAGAATTTTTGAGTTTTAATATTAAAAAAATATTCTAAAATCTATGGTTTTTTCGATAGGAAACATAACTCAGAATCCAAATCTTTTTCAATAAAAATTGCCTTAGACTCTGAGAATTGTAGAAATATTCTGAGAATTTAAAAAAAAATATATCGAAGAATCTAAAAAAAGTCTTAGATTTCGATTTTTTTTATTTGAAAAGTGTCTCAGAGTCTGAAACTTTTTTGTAGGAAAAATTTCGGAGACTCAGACTCTGAGACTCTGGGAAAAATGACTCCGAAAATATTTTTTTGGGAAAAATTTCTTAAGACTCTCTTAAGAAAATATTTCTCAGAAAATGATTGACTATCTTAGACTTTTTCTAAGGGAAAGTTTCTCAGAAAAAAAAAATTGAATAGAAAAATGTCTCAGAATCTAGAAAATTGGCTCCTAAAATTTTAAGAAGCATTAAAGTCTTAAATTTTTCAAATCTCAGGTACTTTCTATTCAAACCCTAAAAATGTTGGTGCAGAAAGGTCATTTCGATATCTTAAAACTTTTCTGTAGAAAAATAGAATAGAAAAAAATATTTAATATTTCAAAAACTAAGAAGTTTTCCATGGGAAAAAACTCACTAAATCTTAGAATTTTTCTGAACGAATTTTTTTCTAAATATTGAAATTTTAGGTGTGAGAACTGCATATGAGGCATTCCACACCAAATGTCCAGCGAAAAAATACACGTGCACCGTAAACTTCTGAATAGCTTGCATGGATAGCCCTATATTGAACTAAGAAAATTGCGTTTTTGGTTTTTCAATTTTTCAAAAACTGGGCTTAGGGGGGGGCCCTGTAGGCTAGTTTGTAGCGTGCTAGCCTATGAAACAGGGGGTCGTGGGTTCGATTCCCACCAAAACCCTCGGTCGATTTCGCTACAACGAGACGACGGTCATTCTTACCAGTTCTCGGTTAGGTTAAAATTATTTAAAATGAGTTGTAAATAAAAATTGGAAAAATAAATAAAAACTGATCATTGGATCAAATTATTATTATAAAAAAAAAAAAAAAAAAAAAAATCTGGGCTTAGGAGGCGTGGTCAAATATTGGAAAAGGGTCAAATTTGTGGCGAGTTGCCTTGATTAAATATTAATCACATTAAAACGGAATGCACCACAATCTTAAAAATTTACACTATCGATTAAAAAATTTTTTTTTGGAAAATTTTCAGAACCTGTTCTGAAATTTTCCATTTTTAAAAAAAGTCAATTTATCAAAAAACCGGCCACATTTTTTTCCCTTTTTTTAATTTTTTTTTTTTAAGTTTAGATGTTTTCCGAACTTGTTCTGCAATTTTCCATTTTTTAAAAAAGGCAATTTATCAAAAATCCGACCACTTTTTTATATTTTTTTATTTTATTTTTTTTTTTTTTAAGTTTAGATGTTTGTCCATCCACACAAAAAAATTCATAAAAACATTTTTCGTTTTTTTTCGAGAAAATCGCATTTGAATTTTAAATTTCATAACAATTATGTAATTTGCTTGTATTTTCTTGTGTTAACGTTGCGAATGAGTAATATTCATGCAATTAATAACACTGTGCTACACCAAAAATATGCAGGGGTTCTCATATGAAAATTCGGGTTGGTTGGAGTCCATAGAGTACTGATATACTCATAGTTTTTCTGGATCACTTCGTTAAGTACGTTTTTTATTGGCAAATGTGTTGAAAAACGCCAATTCTTAAATTACAACTTTAAAAAATTATTACTTTGTTAGTTTGCAACCGATTTTATGGATTTTTTTGAAAGGTATAAGTCTTACCTTTTAAACAAAACAAAAATATTAAAAATCCATCAAGAATTGGCTGAGCTACGATCGTTTGAGTTAAAAAAAATCCAATTTTTTGAAAAATTTTTCATATTCTTTATACTCTAAGTTGAAAGTGCATCATTAAACAATTTTTTTTTATTTTTGTATAAAAGTATAGTAAAGTAGCTTTCCAAAACACCAAAAAACATAACAATCGGTTAAAAAATGAATGAGTTATGCTAAGTTTTGTGATAGGACATTTTTAATTTTTTTCTGAAATGCTTGTAATTCAGGTATTATTCATAAATCTTATTGCTAGTAGTAATTTTATGTGCCTATGCATATAAACAAGAGATGGTAACATAATTAGATTTGTGCGTGATTGACACATGATCACAAGTGAGCGTGATTGAAAATCAATTTTACTCACGTTGTTGTGAGTGAGTGTCAGTGGAATAAAAAAGTGTGAGTGAAATAAAAAAAATTTCAGAACCCATTTTTTAAAAAAGTCAATTTATAAAAAATCCGGCCACATTTGTTTTTTTTTTTGTAAATAGTTTTTTAAAGATTAAATGTTTGTCTAAGAGATGGTCACGTGAGTGAATTTTAACTTTCAGTCAATCACGAGCATAATTTTTCTTCTAACACTCACTCACAATCACGTGTGTAAATTTAATACAACTCACACTCACGTACGCCGATGCAAGAGTCACTCACGCTAACGTTGACTCACACTCACGATATTCTTATTTATACTAAAAATAATTTCAAAAATCTTTCAAAATTTTCAGCAAAATCTAAAATTTTACATTTGTTTTGATTTTTTCGGGACGAAATCTGAAGTTAAGCAAAATTTTACATTTTTTTTTTTGCTTTTTTTGGAATGAAAGGAAATATGAAGAGAAAATAAATCACGCAAACTCATGTAAAAAAATCAACTCACGCTCACTCTTTCACGCAATAATCTTTCTCACACTCACTCACAATCACGTGAGTAAAATTGAATTCAGTCACACTCACGCTCTTATCTGCTCATGTTCCCATCTCTAGTTTGTCTATCCACACAAAAAAATCGTAATATGTTTTTCCGTTATTTTCGAGAAATCGCATTTGAATTTTGAATTTCATGACAAGTTGGTAATTTGCTTGGTTCAACGTAGCGTATGACTAATGCAAATATTTAATAGTCATTCGCTACGTTGAAACAAGAAAATACAAGCAAATACAAAATTGTTATGAAAATTAATATTCAAATGCGATTTTCTCAAAAAAACATGTGTCTGAATTTATTTGTGTGGATAGACAAACATCTAAGCTTAAAAAAAAGTGGCCAGAAAAAAAATTTCAGAACTAATTCTGAAAATTTTCCAAAAAAAAAAAAAAAAAATTAATCGATATTTGAGATTGCGGTGCATTCCGTTTAAATTTAATAAATATTTAAACAAGGTAACTCAACACAAATTTGACCATTTTTCCAATATTTGACCTCCTTAGTCAAGTTTTTGAACAATTTTAAAACCAAAAACGCAATTTTCTTAGCTCTATATAGGGCTATTCATACAACCTGTTCAGAAATTTACGGTACACATGTTATTTTTTTTGCTGGATATTTGTTGTGGAATGCCTCATACGTTTATTTATAAATAGGTAAAATTTCCATCAAATGATCCTACAATTTTACCAATTTCGTTTCAAATATGTTTGCAAACGTACAACTTTTTCTGTCATAAAAATGTTGCAGGTATAACTTTTCAAAAAAGATTTTTTACTTAAACGAGCCTATTTTCAATCTATTCTCAATATTTTTGTTTTTAAGAAGTAACACTCATATTTTTCAAACAAAACCAAAAAATTATAAATGGGATTTAGAAGCAACTGACACGCCCATTTTTTTTATTCCACTCACTCACAACCACGTGAGTAAAATTGATTTTCAATCACGCTCACTTGTGATCATGTGTCATATGTTTATATGCATAGGCACATAAAATTACTACTAGCAATAAGATTTATGAATAATACGTGAATTACAAGCATTTCAGAAAAAAATTAAAAATGTCCTATCACAAAACTTAGCATAACTCATTCATTTTTTAACCGATTGTTATGTTTTTTGGTGTATTGGAAAGCTACTTTACTATACTTTTATACAAAAATAAAAAAAAAATTGTTTAATGATGCACTTTCAACTTAGAGTATAAAGAATATGAAAATTTTTTAAAAAAATGGGATTTTTTTTAACTTAAACGATCGTAGCTCAGCCAATTCTTGATCGATTTTTAATATTTTTGTTTTGTTTAAAAGGTAAGACTTATACCTTTCAAAAAAATCCATAAAATCGAAAATCGGTTGCAAACTAACAAAGTAATAATTTTTTAAAGTTGTAATTTAAGAATTGCCGTTTTTTAACACATTTGCCAATAAAAAACGTACTTATCGAAGTGATCCAGAAAAACTATGAGTATATCAGTACTCTATGGACACCAACCAACCCGAATTTTCATATGAGAACCCCTGCATATTTTATTTTTGGTCATTTGTAGCACAGTGTAATGCTTATTCGCAACGATAATACAAGAAAATACAAGCAAATTACAAAATTGTTATGAAATTTAAAATTTAAATGCGATAGCCCATACAAATGCGAAAAATGTTTTTCTGATTTTTTTGTGTGGATGAACAAACATCTAAACTTAAAAAAAAAAAAAATTAAAAAAAAATAAAAAAGTGGTCGGATTTTTGATAAATTGCCTTTTTTAAAAAATGGAAAATTACAGAACAAGTTCTGAAAATTTTCAAAAAAAAATTTTAATCGATAGCCCATACAAAACTATATAAGAATGTAAATTTTTGAGATTGTGGTGCTTTCCGTTTTAATACTTATGATAAATATTTAATCAAGGCAACTCGCCACAAATTTTACCATTTTTCCAATATTTGACCACGCTTTCAAAGACCAGTTTTTGAAAATTAGAAAAACCAAAAGGGCAATTTTTTTTAATTCAATATAGGGCTATCCAAACAACCTATTCAGAAATTTACGGGACACATGTTTTTCTGTAGCGGAACATTTGGTGTGGAATGCCTCATATGTGCTAATCTTTAATTAGTCTCTGTCGCGGAACTAAGCCGAATATTTAGCTTGCAAGTTTTTAGAGACATACCAACACATTCCAATTCCATTGAGACCTGTAGGCAGAGCTTCGAAGGATTTCATTCCGTAATTCGATTTGGCATTGTGAATGAAATTTAGTGATTGCATTCCACAATCACATTTTAGCGAATTGAATGAATTCACTTTTGAATCATTTGATTTATAAATATCGAATGCATTCGATTTATTTTTCATTCGACTTTCAAAAATCGAATGCATCCCAGTAAAAACTTCTATTGCCAAGTAATGAGGTTTTCGCCTTTAAATTGATGGTGGTAGCTAGTTACTATGCTGGTGAAACACTCATTATTTTAACATGGCGATGTCATTGGAGTAATGACCGCATACCCACTCGCTTACGAGAATGCTACTGAAAAACTACATACATTAGTACCACAAATAATAAGCTACTAGTAGCCCAAAAATAACTCGTTACCCACTACTTACAAAAATGCTACCAAATAACAGCATACATTAGTCCCAAAAATAAGTAGCTACCAGTTTCTCAAAAATAACTCGTTTCCCACTCCTTACAAAAATGCTACAAAATAACAGCTTTTGATTGTTTTAATAAATTTTTAACTTGGGGCAACTTCCGCCAATATGAAATTGAACAAGTTCATGTTGAACGTGTTTATTTCAAGAGCAACCAAGCGGGCAAATGTGGAAATGGAAAAGATCCAATGTGCCAACGGAACCAATGTTTACGTTGATATCCTTCCCTCCAAATGTTTGATTGTAAAATTCAAGTATTACAGGACCGAAAATATATCTTGGAACATCGTAGAAAGGGACATTTGGCTACTTAGGACATTACCAATAACAAATATACAGAAGCGACTGCTGCTCAGCCAATGGAAACCGCATTAAACACCATCTTATAAGTCTATATAAGAGTGAGTTAGGTTTTAAGGGAAATACTGTCTGTGATGGTTTTTTACCTTTTTACCGGCTTTAACATACTTTAAACAACAAGGCAAAAAAAAAATAAATTAAAATTTGGAGAACACCACAAAATTTGTAGAAAAAACAATAACAATTTAGAAAAAGCCAATTAAAATCCAGAAAACTTCAATAGAAGTTATGTAAAGACTAATTAAGGCTCATAAATCACGATCAAATGTCAGCTAGATCCAGTTTTCTAAATATCAATTTGGTTTTCTAAACTTTTTTTTGCCTTGTCCCAATTTTAATTAGAATTCCTGAATTTAAATTTCTGTTAACAGAGTTTTATTAGAAAAAGTAGATAAATGTTAATCTTTTTTAAGCTAAATGTGCAAGTTCTTTCTGAATTTTCTTTAGCATTTTTTTAATTTCATTAAAAAAAAAATTGTTTAGACAATTTATCAGATATTTTAAATCGTATTTACCAGTAACCTGTTCTGTATCAGGTTATCGGTAACTCATTATTTATTAACAAGATGTAACCGGTTTTGTATTAGGCTATCGGTAACTCATTATTTGTTAACAAGAAGTAATCGAGCAGGTAACGAGCCCTCATTACATAGAATGCAGGCGGTAATGGGGACTTATTACCAAGTTTTTACTGGGATTCGATTTTTTTTTCATTCGACTTTTAAAAATCGAATGCATTCACTTGCGAATGCAATCGATTTTCTTTTCATTCAGTTTGAAAAATCGAATGGCTTATTGATTCATTGCATAAAAAACTTAAAAAAACTTACCAATATAGAGCAACACGGAACCAATTTTTTGTCCATAGTATCGCCAACACTCTTCACACTTTTTGTCGTCTAGGCAGTTAATATGTGCATTTTTTAAATTTTCGGGAACATCAATTCTTTTGGATTCAAAATTAGATCCTATTAGGGTCGAATGCATTCGATTTTACTAAATCGAATGAACACGAAATCGAATGCATTCATTTTTTTCTCATTCAAACGATTGAATTCCAAGGACTGCATTCAATGGTGATTTATGAAATCGAATGCATTCACTGACTATGAAAATTGAATTGATTTTTTTGAGAATTCATTCGAAAACGATTTCATTCTTCGAAGCTCTGCCTGTAGGGTAGTTCCCAGTCTTGCAAATTCATCGGCTTTGTAATTTCCTGGAATGTCTCCGTGCAGAGACTAATTTTTTGGAAAATTTCGAAGAATTATTCTATGGATTTGTCTTCTTTCCTGTCTTCAAATATTTACTCGGTGGCATGTACTTTGTGGCATTGTCCTGGGATCTAGCCACGTTCCCTTCTATGTAAAAGTTTGAGTTTAAAGTCGGTCATTGTTGCCTTTTATCATGACCAGTCACACAACTGGCTTTCTTTCTTTGCTTCAGAAATTTCCAAGTTTTTTTTTTAATACAAAAAAATATAACTGTATTTGGGTTCTGTACAAAATGGACATCGATAGTGGCTTTGAATAACAAATTTTTTACCAATAAAAACGGGAGTAAGGAGGGAGGGCTGAAAGTCGAAATTATTTTTGTCGTTTAATATAAGATAGTTTTGAAGTGTCTGCTTATGCCATACGTCAGCCCACACAGACTCTGAGGCCTGTTGTGACACTACGGAGGCAGTAATCATTTTGTGGCGTTATTATTATGAGGTCACATATCACCAAATAAAAAGTAAATCAAAGTCTATATGGCTGAAAATATATGGCCTTCAAAGAGTTCAATAGTAGGTTTGCGGTACAGACTCCTATCACCGATATTTTTGGTTAATGTTCAGACCAAGCTTGAAAATCTCAAAAATTTTCTTTCAATTCTTTTGTAAAGTTTCTTTTACAGAACCACATAAACTATATGATTTATAAAAAGCTATTCATCTTGTAAACTAAACATTTTTTCACATGTTCATGTCTTTTTAAAGGAATAACTCAAAAAAAAACATACTTAAACTTCTCTTCACCACGCCACATAATTTACTGCATTCATGGAGTCGACATAACAGCAAACGCCAGACTAATGTCTATGCGAAATAGAATAAAATCGTATATTTTATTAGGTGTCTGTAAAAATATTACTATAATAGAAATTTTAATGGATATGTTAAATATTTTATTACAAACAATTAGTACAATTAGCCAAATACTGACACCTTGGCCAATTAAAAAATATATATATTTGTTTTTTTTTTTTTTTATATTTCTGTATTTATTTTTTCCATTTAACCATAAAACATATCAAACTATACATATCAACAATGAAATAACATGACTCCAGCGACACGCACTACATGGAAAACTTGTAAATTAAGCCTTTCAGATAGCAAAAACAAAAAAAAAAGCCTGAAAAACTGTTAAAGCAAAAAAAAGCACAAAAACTTAACTGAACTGTATTGAAATCATCCCTAGGGATCCTATTAAAATAAAGTTTAGTACAAGTGTAAAAAAATAAACAAACGACCATGATTTTTTAAATAAACAAATAATACAACTTTACATGAAGCCAATTTAGGAGGAAATACTAAAAAAAAAACTAAACTAAAGGCTGTTCGGAATATTGATTTTACGGATTTATGGTAGAGAGCAGAGCCATAAATTAGAGAAAGAGTGGTAACTGTTTTTGCATGCTTGCGGAAGAGGCAGGAATAACTGTTAATCTAATTAAAAGACGTTCGCATTTTACGCCGTTTTAGCCGATCGCGTTCTTGATGCATTCAAAAAAATTCATCAAAAAAGTGAACAAAAAAACTGACTAAAAAAATGTAATGATGAATAATGATCTAACTTACTGAGTTTTTAATCATCTTTAAGTATAGTATCCTTAAACACACGCTTCTCCGAATAGACTCCAAAGCCCGTTTGTTTATTTCGTTTAAAAATTAATGAAGGCTACACTACCCGGGATGCCCCTTATCCAAGACTCCCTAGATGGTATCATAGAGGTAAAGTGGCGCCCAAAAAGGCTTATAGAAGCCAGGATCCTACACTTAGGGGCCCAGGCAGAAACTTCCAACCGTTCCAAAGTCTAGGCAAAGCACTTTATTTTTTGTGTAGACGGTAGTATGAATTCGAAAAAGTGCTTTCTAAGCGCTTTGCCAATGTTTTTCTATTTAAATCCGTTCAAAGTATAAACTTTTTATTAAAATTTATTAATTTTCATAACAATTGGAATATTTTTTATTTCCCTGCAGGATAAGTGGCCGGTCCTTGATAGTTCTCGTGATATGTCACTTATACACAATGACCTACATATTGCAAACACCTTTTATATAAAAACACCTGTTTCTCTCGTGAGGAAGTGTCTTAAACTCCGGATACATCACCCTTAAACTCCGGATACATACCCGTTTCGGTTCAATACACCACTTTTTTTCGGGAATTTTCCAAATTTTTTTCCTAAATGCATTTTAATAAATTTTTTATTCCAAAACGCAAAGAAAACTGTAATTTTTTTTTTTTCCGGGACTTAGAAAATTGTTCAAAGTTTGTTCAAAATTTTTTTATCCTAATAAATGAGTCAATAAATTTTTTTATCCTAATTTTATAAACTTCTTTATTCAAATAAACACCAAAAAAAGTTGTCTTATGGACTTATATATACAATTTAGATACGTCTCGTTTTTTTGTTCTTAAAGTGCTATTATAGTACCATATTTTTTGTTTTTAAAGCGCTTTCAAAGCGCTTTAAAATAGCAACGGCATACCGTTTACCGTGCTTATCATTTTAGACGCTGGGAGAGTACTAAACTGTGGTGCTTTCCCAGCACACAAGCGACCATAAAAGGTACTTTGCCAGCGCTCTCCCGTTTGCATTTTTCTGCCTAGGGGTGTTTAAAAAACTGAATAAGAGACATTATTATTCATTATTCACTTTTTTATTAAATTTTTTTATTCCTTTTTTTGATTCATTTTTTTCTTGGGGATCTCCACTGTCAACAAAAAACCGAATAAAAAAGGTGAATAATGAATAAAACAAGTAAGAAAGTTATAGTCGGTCAAGACCAACCATATGATACCCTACACCAGTGTTATCCGGAAAATTGGTCATCAGTCCAAACATGGACCAATTGGATCTGTCTTTTGTTAGATCTTTATTTAGTGTAGAAAATACACACATTTCAAATTTTAGCGAAATTGGTTTATTTTTTTGTCAATAGACCGATTTAACTGAATTATATTCAATTATATTCCGATTTGATTAGGTTACTAAAGTACACGTTTAACACCAAAAAATAAAATTTTTATCTAATATTTCCATTTATATGAAAATTTTACCATTTTTCCAATATTTGACCACGCCTTCTAAGCCCAGTTTTTGAAAATTAGAAAAACCAAATTTTCTTACAATTAGTTCCATATAGGGCTATCCAAACAACCTATTCAGAAATTTACGGGACTTATGTTTTTCTGTAGCGGGGCATTTCGTGTGGAATGCTTCATAAATAAAAATAATATAATCAATATAGAATTTTTATACCCTAAACCACTCTGTGGTACAGGGTATAATACGTTTGTGCTGATGTTTATAACAACCCGAAATATTGGTCCTAGACCTACCTTCAAGCATACCGATCGACTCAGAATTACTTTTTGATTCGATTTAGCGATGTCCGTCCGTCCATCTGTCTATCTATCGGTTTAAGCACGATACAGGTCGCCATTTTCAATCAATTGACTTGAAATTTGAAACTTAAGCATATTTTAGCCCAAGTACGATGCCTATTGAAACTGGAGAAAATCGGTTCATGTTAAGACCTAGCCCCCATACAAACGCCCCCTTTCGATTCGGCTTAAATGACTCTAATAACCGTATTATAATAGATATGAGATTTAGTAGGTAATACAATTTTGTACTTATGCACAAATCATCATTCCAAATTTCAAAGGAATCGGGGCAGTTCTTCTGGTAGTCCCCATACAAACAACCCTCCCGATATTCACATAATTCCCTCAAAACTCATAAAAATGGAAAAATTTTATAAAATTTGTAGTTTTAGGTGTTAAACGTTTACTTAAGTAACCTAATCAAATCGGATTATAATTGGACCATTTTTGTATTTAGTTCCCCATATAAAAATTTGGACCGATATTCAGTTAAATCGGTCTATTAAAAAAAAATAAACCAATTCCACTAAAATTGGATCTGCGTGTGTTTTCTATACTAATAAAGAACTAACAAAGGACAGATCCAATCGGTACATGTTTGTAATTGGGACCCATTTTCCGGAACACACTGGTGTAGGGTATCATATGGTCGGTCTTGACCGAATATAACTTTCTTACTTGTTTTTTTATTTAATTCCATGAAATATTTGTAACATAGTAGTCAATAAACTATACTGCAATACACGAAAAAAATTAAGCAAAAATATAAAGCAAAATATATAAAACACGCTACAATATCACGCGACAAAAACACTTATCAAAAATTATTAAAATTAAAATTATGTCACCAATTCATGTTTTTGCTCATCATGTTTTGCTCATTCATGTTTTGCTCATCCACTCAAAATAATACATTAGTAGATTTACTAATTATTTTGCTAACGCTAGTAAGCTAATCTTTAGCAAATTTTTAGTTGAGATTAACATGTTAGAGAAAATATCTTGTAAACTTCATTTAGCGCATTAGAAATTTTAAACAAAATGTGAACAAATTTTTTTTTGCTTTATTTAAAATTGAGTTGACCAAATTTTTACAAGCTTTTTTGCTAATATTAGCAAAAATAAATTGTAAATTTAAATGGCGCTATCTCGCAAACTAAGCCAGATAGAGGAAATTGGAAGCCATTTTTGTTTAGCATTCCTGAAAATTTTAAAATGCTCATATCTCGGTAAATATTGCCGATAGAACAAAAAGTCCAAAAGCATTTTTGTAGCCCTCAACAAGTAGAACAAAAGATCTTCGAGTAATATTTTTGAAGTTATTGAGTTTTTTAATTCTAAAAAAAACCAAGTGGTCCCCTAAAATCACGTATCTCAAAAACTAAGCAAGGTAGAGCGAAATGGACACAAATTTTGGATCAAAAACTATGACACTTTTTAAAGCCCCCAACTAGGTCTAGGGCCATTGGAATCTGGACTTATCGGGTTCGAACCCAATGGGGTCCTCAAATGTGTATGAACTAAGTGGAAATAAAAAAAAATTTCAGTTAACTAATTTTTGGCAAAACATTTTTGCTGACTTTACCAAAAAAATTGTGGGTTCAAAATCAGCAAATTTTCTTGTAGGTTTTTTTGCTAACATTACAGTTTTTTTTTTTTTTTAGTGTATAAGCTGTAGTGTTCAGTACTGTATATTTAAATACCTACGGTGTGCACCCAAACTACCTGTCTTTGTCTATACCCATTCAAATTTGATTTTTTTATATTTATTTGAAGAAACATAATATTTATGGGAAATATATAGCTTAGGTGATAGGACATAATCCCCACGGACATTATACCCATAACGAAAATGGGAATTTTGATCGAATACTAAACGGTCATCCCCATATTAGTTGTGGGGATTATGACCCTTTACAAACCGGTCAGAATCCCAATACGCCCGAAATTTGTTCCGTCATAACCCCCATTCATATTGCGGGGTCTAAGTCCAAAACAAGTTTGGTCATAATCCCTTTATTTTTCGGAGATGGTGGGTTTATTGCATGGAGTGTGTTATCCCTAAGCCCGGCCGAAGACTAGTTACCACAGTGGACATAACCCCTGTAATAGGGACTATGGCCATTTGGTACGCAGTCATTATCCCCATAAATCTGGGAATTATGTCCATTTTTTATTGGGGTTATTTCTAAATTATTTTCGGTCATAGTCCCCACAAATTTTATGGGGAATATGACCATAACGGAAATGGGGATCATGTCACCTATCCATTATACTCAAAAAAAAGTAAGGCAAGTAAGTTATTTCGGAGTCAACTACATTTTCAGTTAAAACAACTAACAAAACCTATTACTTTAAGTGACAAAAAAATAACTGTCTTATATAGTGAAAACAACTTACACATATAGTTAAATCAACGTCACGCATAGTTCAAAATTTTGACTGCTATGGTCTCTCGGGCACACATTTCAAAAAAAAAAAAAATGTTTGCGGTCTAAAAGTTTCATGATGCACACTTCGAAACATGCACTAAAGTTTAGGTCTGGTGTAGTTTTGTGACAAAAAAATATTTATTTCGGCTGACAATGAGACGCGTATCATTATTAAAAATAAAAAAATGATTTGTAAGCCCTTCGCCATGAACATTCTTTGAAAGATAAAATACTATAAAAAACTAGTGATAAATATCCACGCCTAAGGTGAAATCACAATTATTTCCAAGAATATTATTGAAGCTATCGAAAGACACACAGCGTCAAAGAGCAACTCTTCAAACCGTATTGAACAGTATTTTTAACAAAATTGCTAGATACTACGACTGCAGCACAATAAGATGTCTAATTTAATGGCAAACCATATAAACATTATAATAATTTTATTAACTATAATTTTTGTAAAATCTACTAAACAAACTTTGGCCAATGGTAATAAAAACGACAGCACCAACAGCGATAGTGGCCAAAATGAACTTTATGGAAATTTTACAGCTATAGAATTCCTAAAGGATTTTCAACAAACTTACGATAATGTTTTAATAATGCACAATCAAAATACAACTATTAATGCAATATTCTTTAACTACGCAATCAATGAATTGAATGACTTCTCTGTAAATACTACCGCTGAGGAAACTACCAATTCTAGTTCTAGTAGTTTAAGTGAATATCTAATAACTAGCTCTTTAGCATCAACATCATTATCATCATCGACATTTGCTGCTCATCTTATGCATCGCTTGCAGGTGCCAGTTTTGCAATTAAATGAATTGCAAAGTTTTTATCTAAAACGTCATTTGGGCGAACATCTTCTATCAATTGTATATATTGATATTAATATCATAGATATTCAAATGACATTAAATGATCATAAAGGTCTTCTGCAAAAACTATCTTTGAATTTATTTCATCTCACGAGGACTAAAGTTGTATTTCTTATTTATTTGCCATTGACCACAAAGGCGTCTATCGATGAAGATGAAATTAAACAAGGTGTTGTTTTACAATTATTTAAATATTGTTGGCAGCAAAAGATAATAAATGTTATAGCACTATTGGCGAATTATCAGGTCAGTGGTTAAACAAATAATACTGTTATATTAACAAAAAAATTGCTAAGTGATAATTACACAGTGCCACTTCCAAAATCGGAATGGGACGAAATCAAAAGCAAATGAAAGTTGATATATTCCATTACATACACAGAAAAAAATATCGTAATTTTGTTTTTAATTAAAAATGGATTTGATATTTAATTTAACTTCAATTAAACATTTTAATTGATTCAATTAATGTTTTAATTGAATTCTTAACTTTACTGAAAACAAAAATAAAATAAACAAACGAAACCGGTTTTGTATGCATTAGTGTTAGTAGCCAATGAAAAAATAAAAATGCAAAAAACAACAAAAAAACTTTTGAACTATTGTTTTGATTATTTTGGTGGTAGCAGCCAATGAATACATAAAACGCAAAAAAAAAAAATTAGTTTAATTGTTTTCTTTAAGGCGAGTGGTCGTTGCGGATAAAGTGTTTTGCTAATAAAATGTGTACAGTTGAAACAAAAAAAAAAAAATAATATGAGGCATTTGCCTTGTGTTTTGCTCATTGAAATATACATAATACAATTTTTTTTGTTTCAACTTTACTAAAACGACAAAAATGCATGCAATAACAAGATTTAAAAATAAAAATGTAATTTTAAATAGTTATTGTTATTTTAAAATACTACTATAATGTTCCTATGCAAAACTATACCAACTGTTTATATTTAATAAAGGAAATAAATTTCTTAATAATATAAAACAAAAAAATTCTATGTTTATTTATTTTAGGGCGTTTTTTGAGATTTAACTTTTAAAATTAAATTGAGTTTTGGTCTTTTTTCAATTAAAAATTTTATGTGAATCAATAAATGTATATTATTGATTTTCAATATTATTTTTTTTTAGTTTATTTAATTACAATTTTAATTGGTTTTCTATTTTATTTTCAATTAAAACTTTAATTGATTCAATTAACAATTTAATTAAGTTTTAAAACTATGTTTAAACAAAATGAGTAATTAATATGCGCATTTTCGTGATAGGTCCGAAATCAATTAATTTTTTAATTGAATCAACGAATTTCGTAATTGAAATTCATTTTTATTTTTTTCTGTGTAACCCTCAAGGAATTTTATTGTACAGCGCAAAATTTTTTTACACGAATTTCAAATTGGTGAACTTTAATTTAATTTATAATTACATATTATAATTGCTTAAAAAATGTATAAGTGGCGTATACTTAATATTGTAGTTGCCTTTAAATAACAGTCATACGCAACGGTACGCGGTGTCTCCCCTACACATACAAATCATACCGAGGCGACCCTGTCCAAATTTATTTTTTACATTTTTGATTATCTAAAAGGTAAAGGTATACCTCCAGTTCCCTTTTGTCTCTAAAGCAGACCACCAGACAATGATTCCATACAGCATAATTGGATGCACCATTGGGATTAAGGCCCCATCATTTTCCAATGGGCCTTTTGCAGGAATATAAAACAATCGTTGCACTCCTTACCTGTATCTCAATATTACGCTAGAAATACAAAGTAAAAAAATATATTGCGAAACATTATTTTTATAAATTTTAGCATGCTTAATATGAATATCATAAAATTTCTGAAATCGGTCAGACGGCTCTCGAGATGTCAAAAAATTTTCAAAAATAAAAGTTTTTCCTACGTTCAAGAAATATTTTAAGAAAATCCCAATTTTTTTTTTTTTTCATTTATGCTTTTATAGAGCTTGAAACAGAATTGCATTTAAACTTAATATTTTCCGAATCTGAACAATTTAACCCATGGCGCCTTTCGGTCAAAGTTTATAGATTTTAGTTAAAATTTTCTTAAAAACAAAAACTTCAAAGTGCGCCACGTGTTAAAATTTCGGTAAACGTTTTCCCGATTTTATTTTACCCTCCAACCACAGTATGAAGATATAATAAATTTTTCATTCCAGTGGTAACTCATCGAAATATCGGTCGGGGAGCCCATAAAGTACATATAATATTGATCCATGATCGATTCTAAGACATTCTATGAATGTCCGTTTTTCCGTCCTTCTTTCTGTAGATAACATGACATGCATTAAAAAAAATCACAAATAATGATAAAATTGTCTAACTTAAGATCTTTCGTGTATAACGACTATGGTAACTTTTGTCGGAATGGGGAAGGTGTTCTTAACGTCCCCAATCGACCACCCCAAAAAAAACTGTCTAGAGCCAACTATTTGATTTTTTGCCAAAATTAAAAAAAAAAAAAAATCAAATATTTTGCTCTCTAACAAATTTTATAATTTTTCTAAATATTTCTCAACAATACGAAAAACATTCCTAACTTTAAAACAAAATTTTACTTTTGGAAATCCATGGTATCCTTCCCAGGAAATAAAGGGCATCCAAATATGGTTTTCAAAATTTTTTGTTGAAATTTTTATAATTTTTATATCCTCCACTATAGCGATAGAGGGTACATATAAGTTTGTCATTCCGTTTGTAACACCTCTAAATATTTATCTAGGACCCCATGAAGTACATAGATTCATGATCCTCTATCGATTTTAAGACGATCTAGCGATGTCCGTCCGTCCGTCCGCCTGTCCGTCTGTCTGTCTGTTGAAAACACACTAACTTTTTAAAAACTTTAAAACTTAAAGACTTTACAAAGGCTCCTGAAGTTTGGCATATATGTTGGGCATTTACCTGGTCAGGTTGGTATTGCAATCCAGCGAAATCGTTCCAGTGGTTCGAAAGTTATGAGCAAAAGGCTGAATTTCGGCAAGGGTTTTTCGTGAATTTATGAGATAAACAACACGCTTACTTTCGAAAGACAGTTCTGAGGATGCTGAAGCTATATATTTTTGTCGTTTCCCTGGCTTGGTTCGTATTGAATTTCAGCCAAATCGGTCCAGTGGTTCAAAAGTTATTAGTAAATCCGTGAATTTAAGATGTGGAGGGCATTCATAGATTCGTCCAAGTCGAATTTAACTTTTTTTATACCCTACAACCACAGTATGAGGGTATACTCACTTTGTCATTCCGTGTGTAACGCATCGAAATATCGGTCTAGGACTCCACAAAGTATATATATTATTGATCAGTGATCGATTCTAAGACATTCTAGCGATGTCCGTCTGTTGGTCCGTACGTCCGTCTATCTGTCTATGGAAGACACGATACAGTACAAAATAAAAGAGCTAGACTCCTGAAGTTTGACACGAATATATCTTATGGTCATAGGCTGGTTAAGTTCGGAGATGGCCCAAATCGGACCAGGGGGTTCCCCCTTGAGGAACTAAACAGTGTTATTTGTAAAATGAAGCCACAACCCTATTTATGTGTTGCTAGTTTTGTGATAACAAAAAAACAAAAAATTGAGAAAATGTTTCTTTCAACCAAAACATTAGCAAATAACTGTTTTTATAAGGCAACAATACTTCCCCAATTTTTTTTTTTTAACTTTTTGAAGGCAACATTTTTAGAAAAAAACATCATACTTTTTTAAAGTGTTGCCAGTTTTTTAGAAAGGAACACAAAAAGTGCAATTTTTTTTGAAGGGAAGGTAAAATGTGACATTTTTTGTCAGAAAACAAAACGCCATAAAATTACTCTAGAAAACACAATATTTATACCCTACACCACTCTGTGGTACAGGGTATAATGAGTTTGTGCTGATGTTTGTAACTACCCGAAATATTGGCCGTAGACCTACCATCAAGTATAACGATTGACTCAGAATTACTTTTTGAGTCGATATAGCGATGTCCGTCAGTCCGTCCGTCCGTCTGTCCAACTATCGGTTCAAGCACAATACAGGACGCAATTTTCAATAAATTGACATGAAATTTAAAAAGCATCTTTTGGCCCAAGGACGAAGCCTATTGAAATTGGAAAAAATCGGTCCATGTTAAGACCTAGCCGTCATACAGACACAAACTTTGGATTAGGCTTAAATGGCTCTAATTACCGTATTATAATAGGTATCGTTTTGAAATTTATCAGGTAATCAAATTTCATACGCACAAATCATCACTCCAAATTTCAAAGGAATCGCGTCAGTCCTTCTCGTAGTCCCCATAAAACCACCCTCCCGATATTCACATAATTCCCTCAAAATTCATAAAAATGGAAATATTTGATAAAATTTTTATTTGTAGGTGTTAATCGCGTACTTTAATAACCTAATCCAATCTGAATATAATAGGACCATTTTTGGACCTAGTCCACAATATAAAAATTTCGACCAATATTCATCTAAATCGGTCTATTGGCAAAAAACAAACAAATTCCACTAAAATTTGATCTGTGTGTGTTTTCTACACTAAATAAAGATCTTACAAAAGGTAGATCCAATCGATCCATGTTTGGAATTGGGACCCATTTTCCGGAAAACACAGGTGTAGGGTATCATATGGTCGGTCTTGACCGACTAATACTTCTTACTTGTTTTACATGCTAGTTTTTGTATATTTGTTCCATAAATGAAACATTTTTATACCGTATGAAGTTCATCGACCTGCACTTGGACCAAGGGGATCAGAAAATACCATTTTTTGGCCCGCCCCTTTTTTGGGCGTGGGTATAAAAAAAATATTTAAAATTTGATAAAATTGTGTTATTAACGAGCTTAAACCATTACTAATCTATTTGCTAACACTTATCGCAAGAGGGAAGGTTTCCCCCAAAAGTTTACCGCTGAACCCCCCCCCCCCCCACTAAAAAAAAAACGCGCCTCTGAAACTAAAATGAATTTTTTTTTGCATTTTTACATGCTGGAGGGTATAAAATATTCGGCACAGCCGAATTTAACACTCTTACTTTTTTATTTTAAATCTTCATAATTTTATCTACAATATTGTTTTTATAAGGTGTTTCGTACGACTTACCGTTTTCGAGCACAAAAATTTAAAAAAAAAAAACTATCTAAAACTCAATATTGTCAAAAAAAACGCTTTTTTAAACGACCATAACTTCCAAGGCATTGATCCAAAAAAAAATATTTACGAATCTCTATCAACTTTTTTTTATAAAACTAAAATTTAGTTTTTTTTAATACTCATTTACTTAGTTTCCGTTTTTATATCTTTTCAGACTACCAAAACCTTTTACAGTTACACACATTTTCCGGAATTCCAACTAGAGACGAGGAAATTTTCTAAAATACCGGAAGAAATATATCCTTATCGTTTGGGAAACTTGCAAGGCTATAAATTACCAATTGTTGTAGGTGGCTCTGATCCACGTATTATACCATTACAAAATCCAAAAGGTCAACTACTTGTAGGAGGTTTTGTAGGTCATTTCCTGGAAGCATTTGCTAAAAAATTTAACTGCTTACTAACAGAACCATTACCATTTAAACCAGAATCGCCAATACCTTCACAAGATCTTATGAAAGCAGTTAGAAATGGAACAGTCGAAATATCAGCTGGTCTTACATTTCCCGAAATACCATTTAAAGGTTACTCATACGCTTATGAGCAATTGAACTGGTGTATTATGATACCGATGGAGGCAAATATACCCGATTATAAATTTTTCACTTTAGTGTTTAAGGGAGAAACATATGTTTTAGTAATTGCTAGTCTGGTGATCATATCGATGTTGCTAAGTGCAGCTCTATACATTCATGGTCATAGTCCGGATATATTAGATATTATATGTCATGATGATTGTTTAAGGGGTATACTGGGACAATCCTTTTCGGAAATGGCAAATCCACCAAAAACAGTAAGATTTATTTACTTACAAATATGTGTGTTGGGTATTTTATTGACTACGACATATAATGCCTATTATTCGACCTATGTGACCAGTGCTCCTAAGGAAGCCACCCTCAATACCTTTGATGATATATTATTGTCTGGTTTAAAAGTTGTAGCCTGGGAACCGGAATATAATGAACTTTTAGGTAGATTGGAAAATTTTAAAAAATATACTCGACTTTTTCTGCTAGAAAAAAATTATCAAAAATATTTACAAATGCGTGATTCATTCAATACAAAATATGGTTACGTTGTACCCACTACAAAATGGACCATTGTCAATGAACAGCAAAAAGTATTTACTTCAGCTCTTTTTCGTCAGACTCCAAATTTTTGTTTTTTCAATAATATACCCATGTGTTTTCCAGTTCATGAAAACTCTATATTTAACACTTTAGTTTATCAGTTGATTTTGGAAACCGCACAATCGGGTTTAACCAATTATTGGAGTGAATATGGTTTCTTAGAATTACTTAAAGCCGATAAAATGCAACTGGTAGATTTAAGTAAGAAACAAGAATTTACGGCCATGAAAGTAGAAGATTTACAGTATATTTTAATTTTTTTGGGTGGTATGCTAATTTTGGTTACTTTAGTTTTCTTGGGTGAACTTTTGGTATTTTATCGAAAAAAGATTTGTATAAAAATACAAAAAATTTTCTGTAAAAGAAAGCGCGACAAAAAAGGAAAAAATGTGGTAGCAATTAAAAATTCGGTAAGAAACCCAAATTATCAAAATGTATATTTTAACCGATTTGATTAAATAAAGTTTTGCATTTTCAAGAATTTTGAGGTCATTATGTAAATATTGGGAAGATGGTTTGTATGGGAACTACAAGAATGACTTATCCGCACAGGCCAACATAATTTGAAAATGGTCAAAACCCCGGGACTGGAATATACTTTTCTAAGCTTAAGCTGCGTTGAATCCGAATCTGTACCCAGAATTTCTTTATCACATCAGGTTTTCGAGATATCTTAGCATAAAGTTTGAAAAAACCATGTTTTTCAACATTTTCGAGACGTCATAACTTCGCGAATTCACCTTTATTTATAAAAACTGATATGTAGTCTAAGGGCCTAATTTTGTAAAACGCAACGCGCCTTTTCATCTTGCGTTGCACAATTTTATATTTTGTAAAACGCGGGCACTGAACAGCTGTTTTTTCGCGTTGACTTACGTGTTTGTACAACAAATTATATGGAAAACGGAATTTTGTAAAACGCAAGAGAGTATTTTTTCATCACTTGAAGTGTCAAAATGATCACTTGAAATTTTGGGGCGTTGATGTAACAAATATGCTTTTATATTGCAAAAAATAAATAAATAATGTTGGAATATGTAAACATACAATAAAAAAGTAGTAAATGTGAAAAAAAACTTCTCCGGCAGAAGAAAAACATCGAAAATAGCAAAGCGTCTCGTTGTGATTTTTATTGCTTTTTGCAACTAATTTATGTTACTGTTTTTTTGTTCTCTTTTTTCTCAAATATTCTCTTTGCAGATGTTGCCTTATCATATATATATACACGTATACGTGTTTCCCCACGATAATGGGTGTATGTCCCCTACAAAATGGGTGGGAAATTTTATTCATTTTAGAATGTCTGGCAACACAGATTCAAATATAATTGACATTTCAAGTGATGACGTAAAAATTGAACGCAATAACGTAGTGATTTACAAAATTGCACTTTTTGAGCCTAGCGTTCACGTTAACGTTGGTGATGCGTTCAACGCGAGCAGGCGCGGTTCCAGGAATTTCATTTGGGTGGGGGAGATTTTTTTGTTTACCAAAAAAAATTCGTAAAGCAATAACGTATGGTTGGTCGTCGGGGTGGGGGGGGGGGGTGTTTTATGAATGTTTGTTAATATTTTGAATATTGAGTAACTAAGAAAAAAAACAAAAAAAGTTTTTTTTATTTTAATGTATTCAGGAAAATACCTAAAAACTAAACAATAAAGGATCCAGCTTCTGGATTTTGGAGAACTTTTTTTACTCAAAAATTTTTTTCACAAGGGAACCCTAACTGACCGATTTACTTCATAAATAAGACCGTTTATAGCGAAATAAATGGAACTATTCACAATTAAGACTGACATAAGCCAATTTTATGCTTGAACAGTCATAACATCAATATCTGTTATACAAACAAACAATAAAATTCAAAGATATTAGACTTTATTTACAAATGTTTAAAAATGCTCTAATTGGGAATTTTTGAACTTTGTTGTATGGAAAATATTAATATTATGCCTGCACAGTTCAAAATTGTTCAAAATTCTGATAATTAATAATTTTCATATTTTAAACTTTTTCGTATTCAAAAATTCTTAGACCCTGAAACACATTTTGCAAAAGAAAATTATCAGTTTCCAAAACATTTTATGAAAAAATGTTGATAGACTTCTCTAAAATAAGACATCAAAATTTTATAAAATTTTCAATAAAAAAATTTTATGGTTATAGTGCCTTCTATTGTTTCTAAGGTTCTGAAACATTTTTTTTTAAAGAAAAATTTAAATATTCAGTGACGCATTTCCGAATCTTTCATCAGAAAAAAAAATTTTGATTCGTAGAAATATTGCGTACTAAAAAAATCGCAGGTTCTGATATAGTTTTCCATAGAAAAGCTCTAAAACATTTTCTCGGTAAAAAAAAATCATATTCTTAAACAATTTTCCATAAAAAAATATATTTCCCCATAGAAGAACTCAGATTCTGATACGTTTTTCCTGATGAAATGTTTTTTTTTTTTTTTTTTTTTTTTTTTTTTTAAGGATAGAAGAGAGATGAAAGATTGGAAAAATAGATGGGCTTCAGTATGGCAACACTGTAATTGCGCGTGTTGTTATTTTTAGAACAGTTGTTGCATCGCCATCTGTTGTTGATCTGGCGAATTATTTTGAAGCTGTGTTAAATAGCTATTATTTTATTATTTTACTTCGTTGACGTTTTTTTAGTGCTATTTATCAACGAAGGAGGGTGCTGCGATAGATATTAGAAATAGAAACTAATAACTATCTGAAAAAAATTTTGTTCTGCCTGAGCTGAGAATCGAACCCAGGCTTACTGGCTAGTAGTCCAACGCGCTAACCACAGAGCCACAGCATCCAATTCTGAGAAATTTTTTGCAGAAGAATTCTTGTTAGATTCTGAATCGTTTTTTCTAAGAAAAAATTTCCAGTTTCTGAGGGATTATTTCTATGGAAAAGAGATTTTTCCAAAAATATGATATAGTTTTTAAATAATAAATTGAATAGTTCATGCGAATAAGGACGAATAGACCACTTTTATTAGCAGAGCCCTACAACCCTATGCAGAAATTTTGGGAAAATTTTGACTTTTAAGGCTAAAAAAATGACTTTGAAAGTGCAATAATTCGTATATTTTTATATTTTTGTTTAAATTGGGAGTGAACTAACGCACAATTTTGATTAAATACAATACAAAAACATAAAAAAATTTTACTTTCGGTAACAATGTGTTAAAAGAACATTACGAGGAACAAACCACACTTATTATATTGGCAAAAAATTTTACCGTTCTTGAGTTATAAGACTTTAAAGTGTGGAAAGCAAAAAGGGCGAATATCCATCCTTAACAAAATATTATATAAAAATTATTTAGCTGCGAGTTTAAAATTGATATTAGCTAAAATTTGAATTGTACACAAAAAAAAAACAATCTTAGCACATACAAACATTTGGTGTTAATACTGCATCCAATGTCAGGAATAAAAAACAAAATTTTTTCATGTCCATTTATGTTACGTCCTAATATGCAGTCAAGGGTTAATATTATAATTCCTAAAAATGTATTTAATGTCATAAAGAATTACTACTGCATCAAGTGGCAGGAATATTAAAAAAAAATTTTTTTGCATGTCCTTGCAATCCTTAAAAAGTGTATCCTTGAAGTCCTTAAAGTGTTACAAATAAATACCAACCATAGTTCGTCAAGTTTTGCAAGTCTCATGAAAATGTAGTCAAAATCTCATGCAAAATAACACATTTTTATTCAAATTTCAATACATTTTTTTGGATATTCGCCCTTTTTCCATTTAAGCAAAAAATTGAAGTCCAATTTTTGGCAAGTTCTCTTTCGAATACCTTACTAAAATTTTGTATATAGGTAGATGTGACTTAAATCTTTAAGCTTATACCAAAAAGTTGACAAAAATATTATTTTTTAACCGTTTCCTGCGTTTTTATTGTCCCCTGTAAAATTCTACAAATGGTCTATTCGTCTTTATTCGCATGAACTATTCAATTCTTACATTCAGAGACAAATAAGTATCAACATTTTTTTCTAAAGATAAAGTCAGGAATTCTGAGACATATTTCTATAAAAAATATTTATTGGGTTAGAAAATTGGGTTAGTTATTGGGTTAGAAAATTCCCACGACTTAAATGTCATTTAAGTTTCCCATACGCAAATTCTTTAATTCTGAAACATTTATAGAGGCTATGTGTGCTGTAAATCCACAGCAGACATATACCTCTCGTAATGATTTTTTACATCCTGGACAATTTCTTTCTATGTTTGTTCCTTTCCCTCCCTTTTCCTTTCTTTATTTCCTTTTCTTTCTTTCTTTTTTCCTTTTTTTCTACTTTTTTTTTCTTTTAAATTATTTTGGGGGGGGGGGGGGAGAAATCCCACTCTCCCCCCCCCTGGATCCGCGCCTGAACGCGAGTGATTTACAAAATTAGGCCCTAAAAGTCCTACTTAATACCTTTAAAATAAATGTTTAACTTCTGTAATATATTGTTTCTTCTCTGAGATATCTTAAAATGAAGTTTAAAAAATTCAGGTTTTCGCTTATTCACGATATTTTTCCTATGAATGCAAATTCGCCTTTATTTTACGATGAAATTATAAATGTTTTGAATAACTCAAAATCCTGACGTGATAGACATATTTGGGTAGCAGATTTGGAATCAGCACCAGAAACACTAACTAAATCCCTTACCAGAATCCAATACGTATTTTCATGTTGAGCTGTGTAATTTGAGGACTTTCAGACGACATATCAGGTTTTATAAATAAAGGTGAATTTTTGCAGTTGTAGCGTCTCGATTATGTTCGAAAAACGAGACGAGATTCGTATTCAGAGAAACTCAAACTCTTAGAAAATTAACCTGGTCTATGGGTTAAAAATTTGTTGGCCTGTGTTATCAGGTGAGGATCCACGGGGGGGGGGGGGGGGGGGAAAGGAAATTTTCCCCTCCAATCCGAATTCGAAAGAAAAAAAAAGAAAGGAAGGAAAGATAAGAAAAGAAGAGGGAACAAGGAGAGTGAAAAGAAAATAATCTCAAAAAAAATTATTATGAAAAACTACCAAGGATCTGAAAAATTTTCTATGAAAAATTTTAAAGAATCTTAAAATTTTTCTAGAGGAAAAATGTTGCGGAATGTTAAAATTTTTCTAAATGAAAAAATTTGACAATTTTTTTTAAGAGAAAAAATTGAGGAAAATCCTTAAAAGTTTTCTATATGAAAAATCGGGAAATTTTTCTATAGGAGAATTTTTTTATAGAAATTCTTCTATGAAAAATGTCTAATGTCTAATCCTTAAATGTTTCTGAATGTTCGAATTTTTTTATGTGATAAAAGTCTCACAAAATTAAAACCTTTCTTTAAAAAAATACAAAAATTTTTCTAGATTAATAATTTGGGAATTTATAAAACAAAGTTGAGAAATTTTACTTAGAATTTTTGCATAGCAAAAATATTATAACTTTAACAATTTTTATATGAAAAATCTAAGAGTTTTTCTATGGGAAAGTCTGAGAGTTTTTTTATAGGAAAATTTCGGAGACTCATTGTCAGTCTCTGAGCTGAAAGCCTTATCCCAACAAAATCGAATTTTTTGTCGTGATTAAGCTAACCAAGTAAAATAATAATTAAAAACAAAAAATTTAAAAAAAAAAAAAAAATTTTTTTTGTTTGTAAAAAAAATGAGCGGGTACCGTCTCAACATTTCCAAAATAAGGGACACTCTAATGAAGGTGTATCAGAATTTAAAAATTTTTGTATATATTCCGATTAATGATTAATTGATTAATGATGGATTAAGTTTCTGCCAAATGAATACAACACGAATTGATGGTGAATACGGGTTATTCAACACAAAGAGGAGTAATTCCAATTCATAATTTCTTCAAAAGTTTCATTTAAATGACTAATTTTAGTCTGACACACATTAAGTGTGTGGCAATCGAAGGAGTGCTGATGATGGAAGGGTGGCATCTTCTGAAAGCTGTCGACATCTCCACTTAGCCTGTGTTGTCACTTGATTTTTTTTTTAGATTTTCTCATTGTACAACAATTATTATTTTTTAGAAATAATTAATATGGACTCAAACCGAACTAAATAAAAATTCAGTTATAAAATATACAGTCCAACATTATATAAACACAATTAATACACAACTCATAAGGTACATTGCAATTTAGTAATATTTCTAAGGGCCGATAACACAAACGAACTAACCGGAAGATAAATTGGATTTAGTGCTAACCGGAGGTTATAGATGTCAAATTTGTATGGGACTAACCTGAGGTTACGTTAACTTTGATTTAACTGGATATTGTGTTAACCGCACTAGAAATTTCGATTAATTTTTATTCAAAAATAGAAATCGTTATATTCTTACTTTAAAATATTATATTTTTAGTAGGTTTATTCTGGCACGAGGTCATTATTTATTTTCTTTACTTATTTAGACTTTGATATTCTCATAGAATAATTTTTGAAAATTACTCTATGAGAATAGCATAGCTTAAATAAATAAGTAAAGGAAATAATGACCTCGAGCTAGAATAAACCTTCTTAAAATATTTTTGTATAAATTTTAGAAGCTTTTCTGTGTCAAAATGCCTCAGAAACTCAGAAGTATTCTATTGGGATTACGTCTCAGAATCACAAACTTTCTATTAGAAAATTATGTCAGAAAAATGCTTTAGAACCAGAAAATTTCTTGAAGAGACACATAGAAAAAAGTATTGAGAAAAACAATTTGAGTAATCACGTGTTAAAATTTTTAAAAAAAAGTTTAAATAATTTTTTAATTGACGCAATTAAAAATTTACTCAAAAATTAAAAAAAAAAAGTTAAGTAAATAATTTAATACAAATTTAATATTTTTTTTATTATTATTTTATTCTCTTGGTGTTTTGAATTCTCATTTAGTTTATAGTTTTTTGTATATGAAAATTGGAAATCATCTTTATGAAATTTTCCTATGTCTTTGAGACATAAATATATTTGGAAAAGTTTGAAAAAACATTTTTTTTTTGTTTTTAAAAATGTGAAACTTCTTTAAACTTGACACAATTAAAAAATTACTTAAAAAAATTTTAAAGTTTTAAGTAAAGTTTTAATTGAGTCAGTTAAAAATTTACTAAATTTCTTTAGTAGGCATTTAATAAATTTTTATTAAAAGCTAATTCAATACTATAAAATCGTTTACTGGTGCAAAATTGAGTAATTTTTTACTCAATAGTATTAAAAATTTACTCAAAATTTATTTTTATTTTTTACTGTGCATATTTTTTTTTTTTTTCAGAAAAAACCTTAACCAATGTTTCAAACCTGAAGTTCCCTGCAAAAAAAAATTGTTGAGCAAAAAAAAATAAAATTTCCCCTCCCCAAACGCAAGAGGTGGATCCGCGCCTGGTGTTATCAAGGTGAAACCAGCAGAGAAAACTGTCGAGACAGCAAAAAAATCTGCTGATCACAAATAAATACAAGAAAATTTTCAAAGTTTTTTTTTTTTTTTAAGTTCAACTGTTTTCCAAGAAAAAAATTTAAATTTTTTTTTTAACCCAGGAAAATTTTTCAGAACCGATTCTGAGAACACTTGTTCTAGAACAGGTGCTTCGGTAACCATACACTATTACACTTTAATTATTCAGAACAAGTTAAGTGAAAGTTATTGTGAAGCTTGTTCTCTGCAATCAAAGTTTCATAACATTTTGGTTCTCAGGAATTAAAAAAAAATTATGTGTCAAAAAAAATAAAAAATAAATATCAATTTATTTTTGTTAACCAAAAAAAAGACGAAATTCTATTAAAATAGCAGTATATAATTGTTAAAATTGTTGAAACAAAGGTGAGTAAATTAAATGTTCATTGTCTGGGTCAGGTAAAATACTAATAATATTATGTTTTTTATTTTTGTTTGCAGAAAATCCATGTTCTGGTTTGTCATTATTGTAAGGCCCAAAATGCAACTTTGGAGGTGAAAAAAGATAAATGTGTGTTAAAAAATGTAAATATTCCATGGTGTATATAATTGTCTTTATCTTTGTTTAATAAATTAATGCAATTCAAAATATTTCTTTAATTCTCATTTCTGTTCTAAATTTTACTTCTAGAACCGATTCCGAGGAATAAAAATATGGTCTAATTTTGCTTACAAACACCTGTTGCTATTGGGACAATCCCTTTGTAAAAAGAATCGGTGTTGCACAAGATTTAGAACAGGTTCTAGGGAAGTAAAAGTTGTTCCACTATCGGTTCATTGCAACCGAAAATTTTGCTGCAAAGTTCAAATAAAAAAACTTACACTCAAAATAATCACTCTGTTAAATTACAGAGATACTCTGCTAAGCCAGCAGAAAATACCATAGATTCCCAACCAGCAAGATTTTTTGTTGTTTTACGAAGAAAACTCTGTAAAATTATTTCGATAAAATACTGAAAATTTACAGAATTATCTATAAAATGTTGGTATGTGACTAGAAGTTTTTAAAAAAAAAACTTCTGAAAATTTACAAAGTTTTTGTTAAATTTATTTGATTCCATACTTAAATACATGAAATAATTGAGAACAAAAATAACATCCATACTTATAATAAAAAAACTTCTTAAAGTTGTCATTCCAACGGCGTTTTTAATTTTGTTTTACCTGCGTGCATGAACTTCAGAACTTTTCTGCATCAAAAACATTAACAGTCTGACAAGGCATCAAAATTATTTTTTGCGTATTAAAGCTCACATATTTAGTGACGCATTTAAGCGTAGATATTCACCGAGGTTTTTATAAACTAATAAATGACGATTTGAGCAGGGGCTATTTAAATGTGAAAACTTCGAGAAAAAACTAAAAATTAAATGAGCCTGATTAAATGCATTTCCCACTTTAATGGTGCACGCGCGAAACGTTATTTTTTAATTTCTTGTGTTTAAATTCACATTTTAAGTGGCAACTATAATAATTCTTATTCATTTTCTTCGATTGTAATGTGCAAGAAGCATGGCTAACAATAAGTAATAACTTGACACAAAATAAAGGCAACTGCCATCATTTAAATGCGCCCGCTTAAATGTTTCGCACGCGAATGTTGAACTTTGTAGAAATTATTTATAAACTCGCTAGATATTCTCAGGTTTTTTGTTTTTTTCATAAATTTCTCATTTTCAGTGCCACCTTTGAGCGGATTCATTCTAATAAACATTTTATAAAATTTAAGATAAATCGTTTAAGAATGCCTTGACTTTTTTGCGATTTTTTTTTAATGTGTTTGATATGGCTTTTACACTACGGTCACTATTTGATTCCCGATTAATTTATTCTTCCTTAACCCTGCTGTTAGGTTAGAAAAAACTTACGAATGTTAGGTTAATGGACCATTTGGTCAATACTTAATATTCAAACAAAATAGCAATTTAATATTATATTTGTATACTAGCTGTTTTGCACCCGGCGTTGCCCGGGTTGAAAAAAAAAAATTATGTAATGAATGAGTTTTTTATTATCATTTTATCTACTTCTTCGTGGCTTTTCACTAATAAATATAAACCTATTCATGAGGTTTGGTCGATTTTATTTTTCGATTTTTCTTAGCGTCGGGAACATGGTGAGCACGTGTTCCTCCGTCATGGGAACCAACCTAATATTAATGTATTTCTTTAATGGCTTTCCAAAGGAACCTATAGTTCCATCCTCGGATAGCACTTTATGAAGTGAAAACTTCAATAAAGACATAACTATCACTGTAGTTCAAGTGGGTGTGGCATTTAACGCATTTAGTTCAATTTTGGCCTCATGTGACCTATAGATCCCCTATTGGTAAGCACGTGAAGAAAATTGCATCTAAATTTGCTCAGCAGACATAACTCTCACTAAAGTACAAAGGGGCGTGCCATTGTATGCCTTTTTATCAAAAATATTGGCTATATCACTATTTGTGTTGGAAATTTCATGGAAATCGGCTCAACTGTTTTCAGGTTATGATATAGCAAATAGTTCGCGTTCAGTTAGTTCTAACAGTAGTGTTTAAAGGAGTTGGTTAAGCCGTTTTTGCATGATAGCAAATAAGCCAGAAATAGCGTTCTGTATATTACAAATTGACATGACATTTTACTCCCATTTGCCTAATCGCGGGCTAATATGGCATATCGTTCAACAGGAAAAAAATATTTTTTTAATTTAATACAAAGGGGTGCGGCATTTTAAGCATCTTTTCCCGATCGCCACGGTGATACCATCTGTGATGAAAATTTAATTACATTTTTTTCACCGTTAGCGCGTGTGTACGGATCGGGCAGAAATAAATTTCAATGTATTACAAAGGGACGTGGCAATTCACGCCTTTGTCTGGTCATGTCTATAGTTTCCGCCTCAATAAGTACTAACTAACTGTTGTGAAAATTATGATAACCGTTTAAACGTGATTACGGAAAGGCAGAATGAACTTTCAGTACATTGCAAAAGGCGTGGCAGTTCATACATACTAAAGTACCCGCCTCTGTTAGTACTATCTATGGAAAATTTTTTGTTAAAATTGGTTTAGTCGTTTAAGCGTTATTAAGGAACAGGCAGAAACACTTTCAGTATAGTACAAAGGCGCGTGTCAATTTACGCCCCTTTGTCCAAACGCGCTCTATTTTAATCTATAGTTCCCGCCTCGGTAAGTACTTACTATCTGTGGTAAAAATTTCATTCTAATCGCTTTAGCAGTTTGTGCTAAATTACGGAACAGACAGAAATAGCCTTCAATTAAATAAAAAAGGGGCGTTCTATTTTATTTCTTTTAAATCGGTATGGTCGTTTAAGCATGATTACGGAACATACAGAAAAAACTTTCAGTATAGTAAAAAGGGGCGTGACATTTCCGCCCCTTTGTCCAAATGCGCTCTATTATAATTTCTAGTTTCCGGCTCGGTTAGTACTATCTTTGGTAAAAACTTCATTTAAATCGGTTCAGCCGTTTATGCGTGATTGCAAAACAGGAAGAAATAACTTTCGATGTAATACAAAGGGGCGTGGCATTTTACCCCTTTCTTCGATCGTTGGAGCATACTTTTCGCTTCGCTTAATACTATCTGTAGTGAAAATTTCTTGAAAATCAATTCAGCCGTTTAAGCGTAATTGCGGAAAAGGCAGAAATATCTTTCAGTCTAACAAAAAGGGGCGTGGCATTTTACGCCCCTTTTTTGATCGCTCTCTATTGTAGCTCATAGTTTTCGCCTCGGTTAGTACTATCTGTGGTAAAAATTTCAGTGAAATCGGTTAAATCACTTTTCAGTGATTGCAGAACAGGCTGACATAGTTTTTGTATAGTATAAAGAGGCGTGGCATTTTACGCCCATTTTGCCGATTGCGGATTATTCTGGCCTATAGTTCCCGCCTTGGTTAGTACTATCTGTGGTGAAAATTTCATGAAAATCGGTTCAGCCGTTTTTCCGTTATTGGACAGGCATATATAGCTATAGCATGGTACAAAGGGGCGTGGCATTTTACGCCCCTTTGTCCGATCGCGGTCGCTTATGGCCTATAGTTCCCGCCTCGGTTAGTACTACGTGTGGTGAAAATTTCATGAAAATCGGTTAAGCCGTTCTGTACTTATTGCGGAACAGACAGACAGACAGACAGAAAGACAGACAGACAGACAAACCAACAATCAGATTTATAATATTAATAGGGATATTTTGGATCATATCTCCCTAAATACAACTATTTTAAGCTTAACTCAACGTTAGAAATGGGTGCGTGAGTGAATTTTGGCTCACGCTCACGCAAGAAATATTATAATCGCTCATTTATCACTCACTCGATTTTTTTCTTTATTCACGCTCACTTACTACTCACGTCAGTAATACTAAAATAAGTTCCGCTCACGCGTGACTCACGTTATTCATAATTACGCTCACCCCAATTCACGCAATATTCACTTAAAAATACACCATTTTAAAGAAATTTAAAAAAATATATTTTTCAAATATTAGCAGACCGGTAGTTTGAATTTTAACTGATTACAAAACGAAAAATAAAACTAAAACTATAAATAAAACTGAAAACAATACAAAACAAGTAGAAAAGTTAAATTCGACTTTGCCGAATCTATGAATACCCTCCACAATGCATTTTTTTTAAAGGGTAGTACATTTTTTAACGTGAAAAAATTAACAATTTTGATTAGAAATATTTTATTTTGAGTAAAAAACTCTTTTTTTGTCATTTTTTTAAAAATAAAAGAAAAATTACTATTTTTTTTTTTTGAGTGTAAAATTTTTTTCGAGTGTAATATTTTTTTGACTGTAAAAATATTTCTGAGTGAATGCACGTACGTATGTACACAAAATATTGTCATTTTTGTAAAAAAAAAAAACTAATGTTTTTTTGGAGTAAATTTTTTTTGGAGTGTAAAATTTTTTTTGAGTGTAAAATTTTTTTTGAGTGTAAAATTTTTTTCGAGTGTAATTTTTAAGTTACCAATGCTTTTTAAACTAAACAAGTTTAAAAAGCAATGCTTTAAAATTAAACTAGTTTGAAAAGCATTGTTTAGTTACCACCAATGCTTTTAAAACTTGTTAAAACACGTGGCATTTTAGATGAAACTAATCTGAAATTCAGGGTTTTGCTTATAACTTTTGAACCACTGGACCGATTGAGCTGAAATTTAATACCAAATAGACCCGGGGAATGGCAAAGATATGTGCCAAGCTTCAGTAGTCTCATTATTGTCTTTCGAAAGTTATCGTGTTTTTTATCTCGTAAATTCGCGAAACACCCTTGCCGAATTTTACTCTTTTGCTCATAACTTTTGAACCACTGGACCGATTTGGCTGGATTGCAATACCAACCTGACCAGGTAAATGACAAACATATATGCCAAACTTCAGTAGACTCTGTAAAGTCTTTCAAAAGTTAGCGTGTTTTCTACGGACGGACAGACAGACGGACGGACGGACGGACGGACGGACGGACGGACGGACATCGCTAGATCGACTTAAAATCGATCGAGGATCATAAATATATATACTTTATGGGGTCCTAGACCAATATTTCGAGGTGTTACAAACGGAATGACAAACTTATATATACCCTCTATCACTAGAGTGAAGGGTATAAAAATTATGTTTAATCACGAAAGAAAAATGGCGCTAGCGCAAAAATTGGGCTTGCTTACTAATCACTCATACATAAAAAAGTTTTGGAATCACACTTACTCAAGAATGATTCTCGTAATTAACTTGACTTTCGCTCGAGCGTGAGTCACGCGTGATTCACGTGAACCACGCAAATCACATGACCAGTCTCCACCTCTACTCAAAACAGCTAATGTATACATTTGTTGAGGGATTCCCTTTTTTCATTTTCTTTACTTTAGAGATTGTTTTGTATTACAATTTCACAAAAGGTATGTTAGTTTTGGTTTCTCCTATAATGATTTCTAATGATTCATCTCATTTAGGTGGCATGTATATTGCTGATCAAATGGTTGGTTGCTACAACACAAAACGCATAACAAATCGATGGCCTAACATTGTATTTGCAAACATACTTGATATCCCAGCAAAACCTTAAAAATGGTAACGGTTAGTAATGCATTACCATGTAATGCATAGCAAAAAAACAATGGAAAAATGTGCATTAATTTTCGCCTACCGCTTGCCATAGGCATTCACTTTATGTATTTTGTATGTATTATATAAAACTCATGCGTTACTTTGAGTGTCATACCAAACAAAAAGCATCAATCCAGTATAGGGTATTGAAAGGTTGCTTTACCCTATACTAAATTAATGATTTTTGTTTGGGAAAAGACCCAAAGTAGTGCATGAGGTTTACATAATGCACGAAAAATACAAAAAATGTATGCCTATGGTAACCGATAGGGAAAAATTAATATTTTTGATTTTTTTCTATCCATTACATGGTAATGCATTACAAAGCCATGACCATTTTAACAGGTTTTCCGGGATGCTCGATTTGAATGCGTGCATTCTATTTTCTAAAATCGACATTTCATGGGCTTCAGATATCGAAATAGCAGGAGACCAGAGTTTTTGCGGCAACTAGCATTTTCTCTCTCTAATAGCCGTAATTTCAACAAGCAGATAACTATCAGTGCATAGATATCTACCGTGTAAGTAAAATTTCGTAAATTTAACTCTTAGGTAACTATAAGTTTCAATGTTAATTTACCGGCCAGGTAAAGATATCTATTAGGAATTTTACACCCGTAGTTACCTACTTGTTGAAATTACGAGCATAAGGCGTATATGATGAAACGGACTAGATAACCTCAACAAGAGTTATCAAGAGAGTTATTGACTGAAATACGATCATGCATAGTTCCAGTAGCCTCATGAAGTAATACTTCTAAATCAGGTGCTCAAAAAAGTAGAATTTGTAGTTTCTGCGAGTATAAGTCTGATATAAAATGATTCATTTGCAGGAAGTTTATTTGCAAAATTAACCGAAAAACATTTTGCTTACAATGCAATGACAATTATTATAAAACAAACTAATAAATATTTATTTTTTTTTTAAATAAATGAAAAAAATCGAAGAAAACCAAAGAAAATATACTATGGACCAAATGGTCCCTTAACCTAAGATACGTAACTTTTTATTTTTCTCAGTCCTTGTTTAAGTCACAGCCTAGATTTTTTGTAAATAAAATTGTTTTATAAAAAGACCCCATGAGCAAAAAAACTAAGCCTGTTTATATCACCGTTCAAAAGTGACAAAGGAAACAAGCCAAAATTTGGACCAAATGGGCTTAACCTAACAGCAGGGTTAATGTGCAAGTAGTGTTGACAATTGGGAAATGGCATCGTATAAATTTACCCGCTTTAATGCTTCCAAATTTTAAATTTACTTTTATTTTTGTGAAAATTAAAAAAACCTTTCAAATTACAACACATCTTCGGAAAATTTACCAGCTTTAATTGTTACACAGTTTTCGAGATATTTACGAGAAAATTACCGTTATTTGCTCTTTTCAACTTATTTTTTTAAAACCAAACAATAAATTTTTTTTAAATTTTATCAGTTAAAACGTTAGTTTATTTCAATACGAACATTTTGTGCCCAATAGGATCCAGATCGGTGCAAAAATGACAAAGTTACAGTAGATTAATTGAATTATCCCACTTTTCGATTTTTTTTTTTTAAAACACAAGTAAATATACAAAGCTAAATGTTAGTAATGAAAGGTGGATTAATTCACTAAATCTTCTGTAGCTTTGTCATTTTTGCACCAATCTGGGTCTTGTTGGGCGCAAAATGTTCGTATTCAAATAAAATAATGTCCTATGTAATAAAACATTATAATTTTTAATTGTTTGGTTTAAAAACAATAACTTGAAAAGAGCAAAATTGCAAAAAATCATCAAATTTTTCATGAAGTTTGAACTTTTGTCCACTGTAACTCTGTCATTTCTTAACTAATCTTCACAAGCGACCCATGGTTATTTTAGTTATTTTATTATTTTTCATAAAAAAAAAGAAATACATAAATCGACGAATAGCTTTGAAGATATTTGCATTTAAGTGACATCATCTTTTTTAAAAACACAAAAAACGCTTATTTTCGAATATCTCGAAAACTGTTCTACTTTTGACCATTCTGACTTCATATTCGGATTCAGCGGACAATTGTACATAAAGATTAGGTGTCAGATACATTTGGTCAAAAAACTGTCACGTAGTGTTATTTAAGAAGCTTTTTAAAAAGGGGTTGAAATATTTGGAAGTTTTTTTGAAGAGATTTTTATTTGGAAACTGTATTACAGAGCAATAAATATTTTGGTTACGAGAGTATTTTTCAAAAATCTGTATTTTAACAAAAAACTCTGTTTATTATCTGTAAAATAAAGATTACAAAGAAAAAATTAAAATTACAGATAATACTTAGTTTTTCGGTCACAAGAAAATACAAAGTATTTTCTCAAAATCTGTATTTCGGCAGATAACTTTGTCAAATATCTGTCAAATTGAGTTTACAGTCATTTTACAGAGTATTTAACAGAGTAATTATTTTGAGTGTATAATTTTTTTTTAAAAAAGAATTACTAAATATTTCTGTAAAATTAACAAAAAAATCTGTTGTTTTTTTTAATTTTAGTAATTTTTTATTTTAGGATTTTAAATTTCACAAATAAAAAAAAAATACATCATTAAGAAACTTATAATATTTTTTGAAAAAAATTCAACAGACTTTTTCTGTAAAATAACAAAATAATCTTCTTAAAATCTGCACAAATATATTTTGAAATTCAGGAAACAGAATCAGTAAAATTTCTGTAATTTTCTAAAACGGAATGACAAAGAATATACTTAAAATATCTATTTCAGCAGAAAAATCAGCTAAAAGTTTGCTAATTCAAAATGAAAGTCATTTTACAGATTTTTTGACAGAGCTTTTCTTGTAAGTGTAGAGTCATTTAAGCCAAATACAAAGGAGGAGTTTGTATGGGGGCTAGGTTTTAATATGGACCGATCAGCACGAACTCATACCCTGTACCACAGAGTGGTGTAGGGTATAAATACAGAAAAATCTGTTGAAAATGCACGCATTTTGAGCCATATGAGAAATCTGCTGATTTTAAGCAGACACGGTCTGCTGAAAATCTGTCATCATTATCTAGGCGAAGTCAGTAGATAAATCTGTCAAAACAGCACAGAAATCTGCTAAGACATTTTCTAGAAAACTTTCAAAGCCTTAAAAAAATATAACTTAACTTAAAAAAACCGATTTTTTTAGTTTTGTCAATTACACAGTGATCGAAAATCGAAATTTCCGAATCGGAATGGGATAAAGTTGACATTTTACATAACAAAACCGGTTTTTTTAGTTCATCGCTAGATTATTTTGTACATGCATTTAAAGTTGGTGATTTTAAAGCATTTAAAAGCTTATGTGTACAAAACATGTGCTACATTAGGGCCCCATGGTGGTGCCCTTATTGGACACGTGGGGTCCATCGTCCAAACTTAAGCTCGAAATTACGTTAGCTATAACCGGTATGAATTTCGCAATCAGTCCCGTACATACTTACTGAATTATTAAAAATAATCCTTTGTTCACCGTTGCGTATGATGGTTATTCAAAGGAAATTACAAAATTTAGCATACGCCACTTATACAGTTTTCAAGCAATTGTTATTATAATTATAAAAAAATTTCACCAACTTCAAATGCGTGTAAAAAAATCAATACATAAATCCTTGATCGATTCTAAGATATTCTAGTGATGTCCGTCTGTCTGTGAAAAGCACGATACAGTACAAACCTAAAGAGTTAGACAACTACAGGTTATCATGAATAATTTTAGAATTTGTTTAAAATTTTTAAAACTTGGTCTTTCTAACCACAAAGAAAAACATCTTTACTCATCAATGATCGTGAAAGCATCATAACTGCTACTACCAATCAAGTGGCAAATAAATTTTAACTACCACAAAATATGTCCACAAACAGTAAATTCTCCCACTTTCTTTACAGTAGGCAGTGAAAACCTGTAAATTGGAATTTTGCTGTTTGGCAGCTATAAGTCAATCCTCCTAAACAAAGTATGTATGAGTATGTACAATCAAAAAAACACAACATAATTTATTTAGATTTCACTTTATAAGCAAATCTAATTTATTCTTTATCCAGCACAGTAAAAGAAAATATGTAGATCAGCACATGTATCAACAAATACGCCAACACACATTAACAAAATGACCAACAAAATTGAAAATAAAAAAAAAATAACTAAAAATAACACCAATCAACAAACATAAACAATGTTGGTCAAAACAGATGTACAGTTAGCATCTGTACAAAATCGGGGGTGTCTAATCTTTGAAGGAACTGAACTATTTTGAAAATATATAGAGATCTGTTTTGTTTTTATGGGGCTGTGCAATTATGATATTTACACAGTGACTCGCTGTCCCACTCATAAAATCCTTGATGTATCGTTTCCAATATAACATTCGGGAAGTTAATCGTTTTGCAGTTTATAACGTCCTTCATATATCGTTTATAAAGATAGTCCTTTTAAATCTAGGACAGAGAATTTAAAGTACACTGAAAGAATTATTTTTCATAATATCTATGAACAAATTTCATAAAATCAAATTCATAGAATCTAACAATTCATTGGCTAAATGAATATTCATTAGCAGGGAAACCAAAAATATGCAGTATCATGTTTTTTCCTGTGCATTTTATTGATAAATAGGTAAGGTATTTATCCGTTTCAGAAGTTTTTAAGAAATCTGGCATCGATTTGTTAGAGCATATTTTTGCATATTTTACCTTAAGAGCATATTTTTGCATATTTTAGGTTTAAGAGCATATTTTAGCATAAGAGCATATTTTTAGAGCATATTTTCCATTTTTAGAGCATTTTTCCACATTTTAGAGCATATTTTTACATTTTTAGAGCAGTTTTTTTTAAGTTTTTAGAGCATTCTTTTCCAATTTTTTTTATGACAACATGTATTTTTAAATTTTTTATCCAACAAGAATGTTTTTTTTCAACTATTACGGAATTGTGACGATTGAGTCCCATTTGGTCTGTTCTTGCTTCATATCGGTATATGAAACTATGTTTTCTTTAGATTCAGCAACTTGGCAGAAAACATTAAGGAAAATATTTTTGTAGAACATATTTAATCCTCTTACTATCGCACATAACGGTATTTGGAGGGTCTATTCTCTAACAAATTGTAAAAAACACAACAAAAAAGGGGACATAATTTTTTTTTAAGAGCATATTTTTATTGTTTTTAGAGCATAATTTCCGTTTTTAAGGGCATTTTTTAAGCGCATAAAACGTGTTTTTTAGAGCATATTTTTGGTTTCCCTGTTCATTAGTAATGTGAAATATTTCATATCATATGTATATATATTCCCTTATCGGACGGTTGTTTGCGGAGTGTATGTCCGATCCAATTCCACTTTCTTCTCTGTATTTCTACGCACAGCGGTGTTTGCATTGTTTCACGCCACAGGTTGATGTTCGAAATAGTTCGTGGCCAGAAGTTTCGTAGAATTCTTCGAAGACATTTGTTAACGAAAACTTGCAAGAACGGGAGGCAGCGTTCCAAGTTTCGCATCCATATAAAAACGTTGATTTTATGTTGGAGTTGAATATATTAATTTTAATACGACGTGATATTGTGGACGATTTCCACACTTCGACTAGCAATATCTTCGCTAGATCCTCCAAATCGATTGATAATGGCTCCGAGATAGCAGTATGTATCGACTTCTTCTAATGTTTCATTATTTACCAGGAAGGAATTTACGTTTTCGGAGTTAATACGCATGACTTTTGTCTTTTTTTATATTTATCTTGAGCCCCGCCTTCTCTGATATGTCTATAAGTCGTTTCAATTTTGTGGACATATCAGTGTGGCTGTGAGAAAGGAGGCATATGTCATCTGCGTATTCGAGGTTCTCCAATCGCTCGTTTAAACCCCATACGATTCCTCGGTTGCCCACTATTGCGTGCTGCATCACAATATCTAGCACGATATTAAAGAGCAGTGGTGACATTACACACCCTTGACGAACGCCTGTACCAACCTCAATCTTACGGCTAAGCATGCCATCGTGAATTTTATTCATAGATTTTTTTAAATTCATAGAAAAAATTCATAGAATTAATGAATGTCATTCATAGAAAAAAACGCCTTTTAATTTCTTTAATAAATAAAATAATGCTACAATTTTTCCGCTCAACACTCATTTTCTGGTTTGAATACTGGTGATCAATTTTAGTAGACTTTGATCTCCTTATTCCAAATCTGTTCTCCAAATTTTTCCATCACGTCCATATTTTTAGTTATTCACGGTTGAAAATGCGAAAAATGACGATTTTTGCATTATTTGAAAGCCTGGACAGCATCTATTCAGTGGAATACAAATCTGGTATAAAGCGCAAAAGTACAATTTGGTCTCCAACATAGAAATTGTGGTCTCTAACATAGAAAACATTTTTTTCTAAATTATTGCGTTTGGTTGGGTTACACTTGCGTTTTGAAATGATACTGTGAAAATTACCATTTTTGTAAAAAAGTTAACGTAATTATTTTTTTTTTTTTGATATTTTTCAAAGAAAAAATAAATATTTTACAAATTAAAGTTTTCTGTTTATTTTTTGTGTAAACCGTATATGCCAAGCTTCAGAATCCTCAGAATTGCCCTTAGAAAGTTATCGTGTTTTTTATCTCGTAAATTCTTGAAAAACCCTTGCCGAAATTTACTCTTTTGCTCATAACTTTTGAACCAGTGCACTGTGGCCGAAATCACTGATCTAGCGGCGCTAGTCAAAATTAAAAAATTAAGATCGATAAATGTTTTTGCACTGCATCGTTTACCTATACTTTACAGAAAAAATTTACGTTTTTACTTTTGTTTTGCTTTCAGTATTCGCACAGCTGTAAGCTGTAAATTATACATTTTCTGCAGCAAGTGAATTGAAGGAATTTGGGGTATAATTACTCAGTGAGTTTTTCTTGACACTTTAAAGTCAATTGTTTATACATTTTGAGTCAAAATTGAAATTTAATTGAAAGTAAAAGGTATGTTTTAACTAAAAAATAAATGTTTGTGGCCTGTGTGTATCTAGTTTATTATTAGTGCATTAAAGAAGTTGACATTTGTGATATAAACTATAGTTTCATGGACTGCAACTTTTGAAATTCGATCGTATTCGGTCCAATTCCTGTTATGTTTATTATTTTAGGTTATTTTTGTTGTGACGTTTCAGTATGGCGTGCTAGTTCGCGCAAGTTGTTCGGTTTTTTAGGGTCCATCTACCTGTCCAAATAAACAGTATAAACGCGATACAGACCACAATTTTCAATCGATTTGGCTAAAATTTAAAATTTAAGATTTTTTATCGAAAGAACAAAACCTATTAAATGTTTGACAAAATCGGTCCATGTTATCCCATAGCCCCCTTTTAATTTCCCCTTCCAGTTTTACTTAAAAACCCTAACAATAGTATTTTAACAAATATCCTCTTGAAATTCGACTGTTAAATGTTTTTTGTAGCCATAAATAATCACTTTAAGTATTAACGGAATCGGAACATTTTAACTTCTAGTCCTCATACAGACCACCCTCCCGATATTCACATAAATTTCCCAAAATACATAAAAACACTGAAATAAATAAATATGGTTAAAAATTAAATTCTTTATAAGTTTTATATTCACAAATATGCATTGGGCTTTATTATTTTACATTTCCAAATTAAGCGCCGCTAGATTGGGTGCTTCGGCCGCTGTGCACTGGACCGATTTCGTCGCTGCATTGCAATACCAACCTGACCAGGTAAATGCCCAACATATATTCCAAACTTCAGGAGCCTCCGTAAAGTCTTTCAAAAGTTAGCGTGTTTTCAACAGACAGACGGACAGACGGACGGACGGACATCGCTAGATCGTCTTAGAATCGAACGAGGATCATGAATATATATACTTTATGGGGTCTTAGACCAATATTTCGAGGAATGACACGGAATGACAAATTTATATATACCCTCTATCACTAGAGTGAATGGTATAAAAGGGCTCGAACCCAAGACCTACCGGCTAAAGTGGTTATTGTCGACGCCTTAGCTATCAGCGCCACCAAAGAAGGAAAATCTTGCCAACAAACACTTAGTTTTATAACATTCGCCAATTTTTTTAGTAAATACACAAAATTTTGTTTTCTACAAACACACACACAGCTTTTGGCAGAGCATTGTGACTCAATATGTTAAAGCAGAATATTAAACAAAATGGATTTTAAGTGTTATTATTTATTTATATACTTTAGATCAGCGGTTACCAACCTTTTTGGCTCGCGTACCCCTAATTTTAAATTTTATGAGCCGCGTACCCCCTAACGAGTTTTTTGTTTTCGTTAAAAAACTTCTCACATAAATATTAGAGTTAATTTTCTGCGGGTATTATAATTTTTTTGAAGGCTTTAGGGGAGATCAAAACAATGGTGGTATTTTTTTGGAACAATTTTCGCTCCTTGGGGTGGTTCAATGCATCAGAAAACGTGGATTTTGAGATGATTTTTCTGCAGAGCAAAAACAGCAAATATTGCAAATCTGGGGGGTAATTGTGTAATTCGATTCGAAAGAAACTGTTCGAATTCAGAAAATTTTGATCCTTTGTAACATGTAACTTGCTAAGAGAAAAATTTTTTTTTTGTTTATTTTTAGAATAAAAGGATAAACATTTATGTGCCAAAAGATTTTCGCTCGAATAAAAATTATTTTATGTACCATTAATTGTAACCAAACATGTCGTTCGAATAGCTTCTCTTTTCGAATCGAAACACAATTACCCCCCTGATTTCACCAGTCAATTCTACAGCAAAATTTAAAACAACGGACGTTTTTTTAACTCTTAAAAAAAGTTCCAAAAACACATCACAGAGGGCGGAAATATAATGATTTTGATTTTTTTTTAAATGTATTATTTTAATACAACAATCGAATGAAACACACCCGTATATATGTACAATGAAAGAACAAAATGGTACTAAAATTTCCACTCTATCAGAAACCGTCTCAAAAATGCCCAAAAACATGTTTTTTGAGAACTTTGACTCAAAAACCTGACATCTTAGAAAAATTTGGGAATCATATTTGGAATCAGCATCGAAAGGTTAATCGAAAACAAGTGGTCAGATCTCAAAATATCGCAAACAATGATCTCTAAATTGCACAAAAATACGATTTTTGTAAACTTTGACCTCAACTTTCTTAAAAACCTGACGTTATGGAAAACTTTGGAAGCCAGATGCGGAACCAGCATTGAAAGGTTAATCTAAAACAAATTTCCAAATTACTAAAATTTTGCGTACCCCCGCGGACAGTTTCGCGTACCCCCTAGTGGTACGCGTACCATAGGTTGGTAACCGCTGCTTTAGATAAGTGGCTAGAGACTAAACTTCACGAACAACTGGTTCTGTGTTCGAATCTCGGTGGGGATAAGTAAAAAAAATAAAAAAAATTAAAAATAGAAAATTGTAAATAAATAAAATAATAAAAACAAGTAAGAAAGTTATAGTCAGTCAAGACCGACCATATGATACCCTACACCAGTGTTTTCCGGAAAATGGGTTCTAAATCCCAACATGGACCGTTGGATCTATCATTTGTTAAGTCTTTATTTAGTGTAGAAAACACACACAGATCAAATTTTATTCGAATTGGTTAATTTTTTTTTTGCCAATAGGCCGATTTAACTGAATATCGGTCCATATTTTTATATGGGGGACTAAGTCAAAAAAGGGTCCATTTATAAAATGGACTCTTTTGGACTTTGATACAAAATAAAATCAAATATTTTAATATTAATAAATTTTGAGAAAATTATGTGAATATCGGGAAGGTGGTTTGTATGAGGACTACCAAAAGGACTGAACCGATTCATTTGAAATTTGGTATGGTGGTTTGTGCATATAAAATTTTATTACTTGTTAAATTTCAAAACGATATCTACTTTAATACGGATATTAGAGGCATTTAAGCGAAATTCAAAGGAGGCGTTTGTATGGGGGCTTGGTCTTAACATGAACCGTTTTTGCCCAATTTCAATAGGCTTCGTCCTTAGGCCAAAAGAAGCTCAAGATTCAAATTTTAACTCAATTGATTGAAAATTGCGACCTGTATCGTGCTTAAACCGATAGATGGACAGACGGACGGACGGACATCGCTAAATAGAATCAAAAAGTAATTCTGAGTCGGTCGGTATACTTGAAGGTAGATCTAGGACCAATATTTCGGGTAATTTCAAACATCAGCACAAACTGATTATACCCTGTACCACAGGATATAAAAATAAATAAAATTGAAATAATAAATTAAATAAAAATAGAATTGAATAAATTTTTTTTTTTATAGCCACTGAACTTTTTCATAGAATTCTGGTTTCTATGAAATTGTTTCATTGATTCTATGAAGGGCATCATTGACTGACTTCTAATGATTTTTTTCAAAGAATCAATGTACGTTTTCATAGTCGTAATAAACAAAATTCTTTCAGTGTAGAAACATATAATGGACTACAATGAGCAAAAAAAAAACTAAACAAGTGAAATTATATTCCGGTACATGAAATATGATTTTTTAGCACTATTGATAAAATTTTTTGTTGTATGCACCAAGTTAGGTCGCAAACTAAGCAAAAATTGACTAAATGTTGCATGCATACATAATTTCAGCACGTGTGTAATGCCAAAAGACGAGAATACAAAAAAAAAAATAAAAAATGTTAGACTTGTATGTTTCAGCCAAACAGAAAAAAACATGGCACATGCTACTTGACTCCTATGTATGCTATTTGCAATATGTTGCACGAGTGTAAGCAAGCAACAAGGCATATAAGCAGACATTATGGCAACATTCCTATGGACAACAGGAATAATACGACTACATTTAACTTAAAATATACTTGCTGCAACAGTGGCAGCAGCCACAACAACAATAGACATGAAAAATCTTCGATATTTGAAAGAAAAAAAAAATTATTTGCTTAAAATGCAATATTAAGAAAACAATGCACTAATAAATGCAACTAAACAACAAAACTCTTCTTGATTATGATTGCAATGAACGAGGATGAGAGGACCACGAAAACCATGACAAAAAAAAAACGAAATGAGGATACTAATGTTTATGATGCCGCTACTATTGCGGCGACTGCAGCAACTACTACCGTACTCTTGTGAATACCAGTTATTTAGTAATAATGATTTTTGTTTGAATTTGAAAAAAAAAAAGTTAAAGAAATGAAAATTACAAGTGTCTAAGAGGGTTGTCTGAAGTCTTATGGGTCAATAATGAATACAATGTTTTATACGCAATCATAAGAAAAGACTAGGTGCAAGTTGCAGACTGAAGCAAAGGTTAATTAGGTTAGGGGTGGTGAGTTACAGACTCCTCACATAGATCGGTTGGTCCATAGCGAAACCACAATAATTCCTCAGCGACGCGAATTGTAAAATTTGCCTATGGTCGTCATTCGAAATCGTTTCCAAGCTCTTGAAAGGCATGTCTGACCTATATATGCAGGTGGGTTCTGGTAAAAGCATGACAGTGGCAAATATTATGTTCGACCGATTTCTCAGTATTAGGTTCATCACACCTCCTACAACTGGCATCGGAAATAAGTCCCACTTTCTTTCTTTGATAAGTAAGTGCACGGCAGTAAGTGTAAGGCAGTTCCCTCTGGTAAGTGAGACTGAAGAGTTGGTTTTCTTTAGATTGTAGCATGACCACAATCTTGTACCGATTGTATTCGTTGTTAGCTCCCTTCACTTTATATTAGTCATTGCATTGTTCAGATGATCAATAGCGATCTGATGTGTGGGATTGTTGGATCGAAGCAGAGATTCCTGCAAAAGAAATTTTGATAAAGCTAAATCGATAAGAGGAGACGAGGACTCGTCTGCATATAGGCTGTAATTTAAGTGCTTTAAGGCGATGATCAGAATTGCAAAATGTGATTCTTGGAAAAACTTTTGTGGAAACATAAAAGACGTTTCTTAGGCGCAAAGTTTTGTTTTATACTTTTTACACCCTGGGTTACCCAATTCTGGTGTGGTCTACCTCAAGCCAGGAGTCAATGGATCGCATTTTCTGGGCAATTTCTTAACGCCGTTACAATCTTTTCAACGCTCCATTCCAACCCTTATACTGAATGACCAAATATTCACAGACCCGGTTGACAAAGCCAACCGTTTTGCTGACATGTTTGCAAGGAATTCATACTTGCCGGAAAGCAATCAACCCCCGCCCGAACTCGAGTGATATTTTTGCAGTTAAAAGGGTCCTTGAAGATCTCAATATAAATAAGTCCCTGGGGCCGGATGGTGTAATGGCTGTAGTCATGAAAAATTGTGCATTGTTGTTGTCTAGTCCTTTGGCAGCATTATTTAGCTACTAGTACCGGGCAGGAGTTTTTACATCTTGCTGGAAGGTGGCTAACGTCCATCCAATCCCAAAAAGGGTGAGGCTACAAACCCTAAAAACTACCGCCCAATAGCAATTTGCTCTTAGCTCTCGAAGGTCATGGAGAGCATGATCAACCACCATTTGGTAAATTATTTGGAGTCTAATTCACTTTTGTGTGATCGACAATATGGCTTTCGTAGGAGTCGTTCTACGGGGGACCTGTTAGCATTTCTTTCGGAGCGTTGGAGTCGTTCTATTTACCAATTTGGTGAAAGCAAAGTGGTTGCTTTAGATATTTCCAAAGAGTTCGATCGTGTGTGGCACGGTGCACTCATTTCAAAACTTATTGCGTTTGGTGTCGGTAGTGATTTCTCTCGATTTATATCAAGCTTTCTCAGAGACCGTTCTCTACGTGTTGTTATAGATGGGTTCTCATCAGATGAGTTTCATTTAAATTCAGGGGTACCGGAAAGCTCTGTTCTTTATCCTACACTTTTTCGTATTTTTCTTAAGAACCTCCTGGGTCTAACTTCCAATCCTATCTATTCTTTTGCAGATGACAACAACATTTGTCATTCGTTTTCCTTTAATCATAGACCAAGCCTTACTGAGGTTGAAGCTATGAATGACACACTCAATAATGACCTTACGACAATCTCCGAGTAGGGTCTTGCGAATAGGGTCGATTTTATGCTCATACGACCCAATGTTGTATGTTGACCCACAAACGGCTTGTGGAATCAGCGTCATCTGTATCCATGGGTGGTATAGCTATTGAGGAATCAGAAACTCTTGATGTTCTAGGCATGAAAATCCAATGTGATGTTCGTTGGAACGAACATGATTTTCAAGTGTCGATAGAAGCATTCAAGTATCTTGGTTTCTTACAACGGTGCAAGAATTAATTACCCCAATCCGTCTGATCTCCCAACTATTTATACCGCCTATATTCGACCGAAAATGGAATACAACTCCCACATCTGGGCAGGTGCTTCAAGGTCTAACTTGAAGCTTCTGGATCGGGTGCAAAATAGAGCGTTGAAGGTCATCAATGACAGAAGTGTATCCAGCTCTATTGACTCATTGGAGTGTGGGTGGAATGTGGGTTGTGCGTCATTGTTCTATTGATATTACCACGGTAAGTCTTCAACTGAAATGGGTGAACTCTTATGTTTCGCCCAAAGCATTACAGAGAAAATTCGTTTCTCGGTCGAACTAGCCGTTTGTGGAATAAACTCCAGGCATAAGTCTTCCCAGTCGACTACAATTTAGAAAAATTCAAATTAAATGTCCACAAACACTACTCCCACTTTCCTTCTCCTCATAACCTATTTTCCTAATACCAAAACAATACATTGCATTAGTGGGGGGCATCCCCTAAAGTTATAAAGAATACATTTTGGAAAATATTTCTGAAATATTTGTACTTGTCTTAGGATGCCACTGCTGCTGGCAAATGAAAGAGGAGGATCTCCCCAATTTTTCCATTTTTCTTTTTTGCCATATCAGGATAAAAGGATGTGAATAAAGTCCTTTGAAAACTTTATCAAAATATTTTGTTGAAAATTTGAATGATATTGAAGGACAAAGTTTTGTAACTTACCCCGTTTTTCCTGATATGTAAAAATAATAAAATTGGAAAATTACGGGAGATCCTCCTCTTTCATTTGCTAATGGTGTCCTAGGACATGTATAAATATTAAAAAAAAATATTTTATAAAATTTAATCCTCTAAAACTTTGACGTACTTTTAAAAGGAAACAAACTACACTTAGTCTCTAATTTTAAACGTATATTACCCAGTACGTGTTTAATGACTTTTTTTAATTTTTGTCGGACGGTGTAATCTCTACACAGTATTCATTAACTGGTCGAAAATTCCTTTAAAATGAACGGAGTCGTTTTTATCCCGAAGGCTGGGAAAAATTACTACACAATTCCGAAGGATTTCAGACCAATTATCTTCCAATTGTCTTATTTTTGTTGTGGCTGACGATGTCGCGGTAAAGCAACTGCCAACATTAATTGCATTCTTTCGGGGTTTCTGAAAGATCTGCTTAAATGTGCAAGAGACTTTGGTCTGTGAGTTAATCCAAGTAAAACTGATTTTCTCTTGTTGGCAAAGAAAAATAAGATTCCTGCTTTTGATCCTATTTCTCTAGACGGCACTGAAATCACCTTCTCAGATGGAGCCAAGTATTTATGAATATTTCTTGATAGGAATTTAAATTTCTGGCGTTATATTAAGAAGATTGATTTATATTCAACGATCAGAAATTAGGTCTAGAATCTTCCGTTGGATTTATTAAGCAGTAGTACGCCCAATTCTGCTGTATGAAATCATTGACGGCGTCGAATTGTATCACTGGAGCTCTTCGTACTAAAACCACGGCTGCATTATAAATCTTTCTTCATCTAACACCATTAGACATGCATATGCATATTGACTTAATATCACACTACAATGGAAGAGCAGCGATTGTAGCCATAGTGCGATCATGAAATAAACAACAATACCACAAAATGGGGACTGTGCTCCCTTTATGAACCTTTTTGAGCACCACTTGGCACTATGATACCATCCAAGGAGTCCTGGATGAAGAGCATTACGGGTAGTGGAGCCTCTATAAATTTTTACACAGATGTATAATAGCTACAAGAACAAGTGGGCTTCGAAGTCTATTCAGAATTGCTTGGGTTGAGCCTGGCACGAAGATTGCCAGATCATTGCAGTGTTTACCAGGCAGAGAGACTGGCAATAAAGGAAGCGGCTGACTGGGATAGTTACAATGTCTAGTTACAATTGCCGCACGTCTATACATGAGATGGCCAAACAGTTTCACATACGACTCATATGGGGTTTAGGGCACAGAGACATTCCAGGAATTGCTGCAAGACTGCATTTACCAAACAGGGTTCAATGAAATGGGAATGTGTTGGTATGCATCTAGAAACTTGCAAGCGAAATCTGCGGCGACGGTGACAAATCAATGAATCAATGAATGAATGAACACGACAGATTTGGCCATCTCCTTATTAGAAGAGCACAAGTGAGCTGGTATAACTTCAAAGGGCAGAGCTTTCGACAGTGGTTGCTATAATTACCAGACACTGTCGCAGAGCGGTTAAATTGGTCGTCAAATGACTTTTACATGAGTTGCATGAATGACGAGAAGTTGGAAACGAAAGAACACTTTATCTGCCATTGCCCCGCACTGTGTGGTCAGAGACTGGGATTTAAGGACCTGCACGATCTTTCTGATTTTTTGGATGTCAAAATTCAATATCTTAGAAGTTTGATATTTCAAATTGGTTTAACGTCAAGGAACAGTAGGAGAATCCCACTTCCATCCCGTGGTATTCATGCCAAGAATATAAGAGCTATTTCAGACACCGGTGATAGAAGATACACCTCACCAAGATTGAATGAAACGATAGAACACATACTTTGTCAAGGTCGCCGATCGATTACTGGTCAGATAAGCTTCAGTACTTTTGGATAAGCTTCAGTACTTAATGAGAAATTCCATCACATCGGAAGGTGGAATTAACCTAGGTCTCTCGACACGACTCAATGATCTTGACTATGCTGACGACATCTGTTTAATCTCTCAAAACTTTACCGAAATGCAACAAAAGCTAGACAAAATTTGCTCAAATGCAAACAAAGTGGGACTTCAGCTAAATTTGTCTAAAACAAAATCGATGCGCATCAACACTGATATTCCCCATCCATTTGAACTACGTAATCAAGACCTCGAAGACGTTGGTGAATATCTTTATCTTGGATCCATCGTAGACAAGCTAGGAGGTAGTGCAGCTGACATCCAACACCGTATCAACAAAGCAGGTCAAACGTTTGGAATGCTAAACAAAGTATGGAAATCTCCAAACATATCCCGTCGCACAAAAATAAAAATATTTAACTCCAACGTGAAATCAACACTTCTATAAGGCTGTGAAACCTGGAACATTTCCACATACAATGCTAATAAACTTCAAGCGTTAACAAACAGGTGTCTAAGACGCATTCTAAAAATATTTTGGCCAAACACTATCAGTAACGATGAGCTTTGGTTCCGAACACAACAACCGCAAATTACGGAATCAATAAAAATCCGCAAATACAGATGGCTTGGGCACACTCTTCGCAAACCTCCTGATAATATCACAAGAAAGCGCTTGAATTTAATCCCCAAGGTAGTCGAAGAAGGGGTCGTCCATGTAACACCTGGAGACGTAACACTATCAAAGAAATTCAAGACGCAGGATACAGCTGGAGTCAAATCAAACGAATAGCCCAAAACAGATATGAGTGGAAGAATCTTCTTGTGGCCCTATGTTCCTCCTAGGAATTTAAAGGATTATATATATATATATATACTTTGGAGGATATAACGCGAATTGATCTTACAATTAGAATAATAAAATGAATCGCAATGACTTTATATGTGTTTAACTTACGCCGCTAGCGGAAAAAGTTTTGTGGTATCGCTTTGGACCAAAAGGTCCATGCGAGGTGTAAATCGTACACCGCCTCCCTTAACTAACCTAGGGAATGCTGTCATCAGATTCCATACTTTGGACTGTCTTCACTACTCGCGTCTTTGGATTGCTGTCACCAGATGCACTAGCTTGAATTATTTTCGCCAAGGACTATAGGTCGACCGTCATTGATCTTCGCTGCTCGCGTTTAGGAAGGACTATCTAAAAGTGCCCTACCATGGACTATCTTTTGTTGCTCGCGTCTTGGGAATGCTATCGCCAGGTGCCCAAGCTTGGACTTATTTCTTTGCTTTGTCTAGCTAATTGCTATCGCCAGTTGTTTTTTTATTGACTATCTTCGCTACTAGCGTTTGGGAGGAGATCTTGCCACGTTCCCTAGCTTGAATAATCATTTGTTGCCCGCATCTAGGAAGGTCATAAGGTCGCTGCTCGCATCTAGGAAGTGCTGTCGCCAGGTGCCCTATCTTAGATTATCTTTCGTTGTTTGCTTCTAGGAAGTGCGGTTGCCAGGTACCTTAGCTTGGATTATATTTCGATTACCATGTCAGGAGGTGGCTACGACCCATACAAAGGAAAATTTGGCCCTCGCACGCACCGAACGACTCGTGGAATCCTTTGTCCTCGTGGATTTGCATAAGTATCCAGATTGAATACTCTCTGTGAATCGTGGAATCCTACGTCCTCGTGGATTTGCATTAGTATCCAGATTGAATACTCTCTATTAACACCTCTCTACTTTTAACATATTTATTGAGAATTAGTTTTATAAGTAAATATATGAACTCCTTATTATAACGTTTAAAAAACCCTGCATTTTATTCTCTATGTCAGCAGATAAAAATTTCTGTGACGAGCTGTACCTCTGCAAACGGATGAAACTCGTCGTTACAATACCATAAACAGTTTTCCGATTTATCAGCCAACCCTCCATAAGAAAAGAAGCAAAAAAAAGTCATTACAAATATTAAAAAAAAAAAAAAAAACAAGTTGCAAACAGCTGTGTGTAGTCAGGCTTCACAGTAGTAGTTACTTGCAACAATAACAACAACAAAAAAACTCTAAAAATATTAACAAACAAATGAAAAAGAAAATCTTACAAGAAAAAAAAAACGAAATAACGTTAAGAAAATGTTTCATAAAAACATGAAATATTGGACATTTAAGTGCATCTTAAGCACTTGCATTTATATGCACAAAGTAGATATTGCAGTACTAATATCACCTTTAAAAAAAAAGAAACAATGCAACAAAATATAACCTAAAACAAAACAAAACTCCTATAAATTCAGTAGTAAAACTAAACTTTTTGTTTTTTTGTTTTTTTATTTTAGCCACTTGTATTTGCGCTATAAAAAAAAAATATATAAGTTGGCAAAAAACCTACAAGATTTGCATATTTCCTTTTTGTGTTTTTTGTGTGCCTTACTTAATGCAATTCATATACAACTTACAACAATAACAATGGTGCTTCGCTTAACTCCTAATGTCCTCATAAAAATCTGTAGCACAATACGAGTGTATAAGTACAAGTGTGTAGATGGTGTAGTACTGAGGAACTATGGGATTGAATATTAAAGTAACGCGTGGGAATTACTATACTGATCTGGAATTAACTTAAGAAATCGGAGTGTGATTTTCTGAAAACAAGCATTCAGAAAGACAGAGGGAGATCAGATGTTTGGTTGTGGCCTTTAGCTTACTAGCTTCTTAGCAGTCTAGTTATCGGATTTATATCTGTGGACGTTTGACAAAAGCACTTATTTTTTTTTGAAAAGTTTTTTTGGAGCTTTTTTTAAGAGACTGAAATGGCAAGAACTGGCCGATTTTCTCTATATTTTTTAAGAGATCTGATAAGCAGATATTTCAAATTGTGGAGATCTTTAAAAAAATCATGTTAAAAGTTTTTGTTGTAGCCGAAAAAGTCTATCTTAATATTTTTTTGACAAAAGAACTTAAGTCGATTTAAATGCTTTTGTCAAAACTCCACAGATATATTTGACTAATGAATCGCTGCAATATGCATTAATCCTAGATATTGTGACGTCTGATTCATTTCTCATGATGCTTCTACCGAAAAAGACTTTAAATAATTGTTTTTACCGACGTGGAAAATTAATTGATTGCTTCCCAATATTTTATTGCTTAATTGCTTTCCCATTTTTTAATAAAATTCCTTATATTTCTTTGAAAGTTTTTCATAGTGGACATTTTTTTTACTACTGGATCGATTTGTACCATATATGAACTTACAAGGGAAGTCTCCCTATTGTCAACCGCGGATCTTTATGGAATTGGTTTCATTTTTTTCAGCAGACGAAATAAAAGGCCACGTATTGTTTGTTTAGCGGCCCAAATTCATATTTAGAGGGTGCAAATTAGGGGGGAAGAAACTGTAATTTTTCATTTTTTTTTTTTCGTTTATCTCCTATATTATGGAGGGTGCAAATTAGGGGGGAAGAAACTGTAATTTTTCATTTTTTTTTTCGTTTATCTCCTATATTATGGAAATAAACCTAATCATGTTACATACCAAATGAAAGGTCTTTAGAAAACTTATCTACGTGTGTAAAGAACCTGTCCAAACATGCGCAACTTTTCGTCATATTAAGTAAAATATCAAAATTTTAGAACGTTTTTGATAATAAGTCGAAAATTATTATCTATTTTGTCGCGCTGTTAGCACCACGTGATAGGTATTTTAAATACCTTTAGTCTGATACCACATATGACTATATTCATTTTGTCTAAATAGGCGCAAATCGTTTAAATCTGAAAAGTTCAATTTCCCCCCGTACAAATCGACCCCCCCCCCAAAAATGAGTTTGGGCCGCTAAGAAAAAAAAAACGTGTCAAATTAATTTTCGTTCTTAACAACATATTCAAATTTCATGAAGATCGGAGGGTGGCACCAGGGAGACTTCCCTTGTTAGCCTACGCTGCAAATGCCATTCAGTATGCCTTTTTCGCTGCTAGAGAGGTGAAATGTAAGACCGACCCCATTAATTTTTACACCCCAACAATTTTAACAACCCAAGTAAAAATGTGAAGGATCAGTATTGATCCGAAAAATGGATCGCTAAGATTAGATCAGTTTTAATCGGACGGATACAATATCATCCGAAAAATGGGTTTATCTAATTATATAAACCCATTTTTCGGATAACATTGTATCCGTCCGATTTAAACTTATCTAATCTTAGCGATCCATTTTTCGGATCAGTAGTGATCTTTCAAATTTCGGATCAGTACTGATCCGAGTAAGATCTTTTAAATCTCGGATAAGACGTGATATATAAAAATATATCTAAACATTTTTACTCGGGAAGATAATGTTCTTAGGCAAGTGTCTAATTTTAAAAATTATGCAGGCCGAATTCATCAGTTTGACCATATAAGCTAACGACTAACAAAAAAGAAAATAAGAATTACTGTTTTCATTTTCATAAAACCAAAAAGGTTTGCAACTTCGATTTTTAACTTGAATAATAACTCACCTGCTGGTGAATAAAGGCGTTTTTCACCAGCATAATTATTTTCTAACAAAAATTTTTTTTTATACCCTCCAACTACAGTATGGGGGTATACTCACTTTGTCATTCCGTGTGTAACGCATAAAAATATCGGTCTAGGACCCCATAAAGTATATATATTTATGATCAGTGATCGATTCTAAGACATTCTAGCGATGTCCGTCCGTCCGTCCGTCTGTCCGTCCGTCTGTCCGTCTGTAGTTAACACGATGCAGTCCAAAATAAAAGAGCTAGACTCCCGACATTTGGCAAAAATATGTCTTATGTTAATAGGCAGGTTAAGTTCGTAAATGAGCAAAATCGGACCAGGGGGAAAAAAGTTCCCCCTGGAAGAACTAAACCAACCTCTGAAAAAATACACTTTTTTACATGTTTTTTTGTATTTTTGTTAAATAAATGAAACATTTGTTATATTTATCGGGATGGGAAGGTGCTGTCAACATCCCCCACTGACCTCCATCACCCCCCCCCCCCCCAAAAGAAAAACAAACGCCCCTGACAATTTTTTTTTTTTTTTACATTTTGGAGGGTATAAAAGATTCGGCACAGCCGAATTTAACACTCTTACTTGTTTTTTATAATTTTTTTTTTCATTATTTTTTATAAATTTTTTTTTATCAAAATTCTTATCATTCATTTTTTTTACCTATCAAAAATATTTTTTTTTTCATAAAATTTTATTCTTTTCATGAAATTTTATTCTTTTCATCAAATTTTATTCTTTTCATCAAATTTTTTATCCATTTTTCTTTTCTTTAATATATTTTGTTTATCAATATTTTTTTTATAATTTTTTTTTTCTTTATCAAAAACTTTTATTCTCCAAAATTTTGTTTTTTTTTATCAACAAAATTTTCTTTTAATTTTTTTCTACAAAACTACTTTTTCAAAAAGTCTAAAATTCTGACATAAAAATGTTCCATTTGCTTAACAAATGTACAAAAAACAATTCGTTTTGCATGGATTGGCGAAATATAGTAGTGAGGCACCCTAGATTCACAATCAAGTGAGACATTTACAGTTTTCGCAACTTGAGGTTAAGGTTGTTTCGGCCGAGCCGTGAATGCCACAATTATCGAGTCAGGGAACACATTATTAAAAGCCCCCTATATATCAAGAAAGGCCACCATAGTGTACTCTTTTACCGAGCTCATGACTAGCTGCTTCCGTTGATCACCCTTGCTTTATGCATGTTGCCTTGTCGAAAGCAACCTCGGGTCAATTCGCAGCCCTCGGAACAAAAACAACTTTTGTATCTCTCCATTTTCAAGGAATATGCGACCAGCTTTTGAATGCTATGTAGAGATAATACAAGTGGTTCCTACACCCAAAATAATAATTTTGTTAAATTACAGAAAAACTCTGCTAATTTAACAGAGTACACCATACTTTTCTAGCTAACAACGTTTCTTGGTAATTTTACTAAAAAACTCTGTAAAATTATTTTGACAAAAAAACTGTTAAACCTCTGTAAAACGATTTGGACAAAAAATAAAGAAATAAATAAAAATCGTAAAATATTGGTTAAATACCACCAGCAAAGAAAACTATGTAAATTTACATATATTTGTAAAATGCACTTGATGCAAAAAAAAATTACAGAAAAAACTTTGTAAATTTACAGAGTTTAGGTAAATGCATGTTATTTTGTAAAATTTTTATATGATTTCGGAATAGTTTTTTTTTGATAACTGTTTTTGCTAGTTTTTCAACTTTTCAAAAAAAATATATGTATGCAGATAAAATTTTGATGTTTGGTAACAAAAACAAAAACTACTCAAAACAGAAATCTTTTTTGGTTATAAAAAAATACGAAGAATTTTGCTTAAATCTGTATTTTAGCAGAAAAATCTGTTAATTATCTGTAAAATTAAGATTACAAAGTAAAAACCCAGCAAAAACATGGTAATGAGTTGTGAAAAGTAATCATTACCAAGTACATTATTTATAATAAGTACACATTACCATTAACATTATTTTAAGCCTAAAAGTAATTACTTTTCAGTAATATGCTATAAGAGTACTTTGAAGTAATAATACACTCAAAATAATCACTCTGTTAAAAAACAAATATACTCTGCTGAGCCAGCAGAAAATACAATAGATTTCCAACCAGCAAGATTTTTTGCTATTTTACAAAGAAAACTCGTAAAATGATTTCGAAAAAAAAAACTGTAGATTTACAGAATTTTCTGTAAAATATTGATGAAAGCGACCTGAATTTTACCAAGAAGCATGGATAGTAATACCTTGACACAAAATAAAGGCAAATGCTATCATTTAAATGCGCCCGCTTAAATGTTTCGCACGCGAATGTTTAACTTAGAAGTATTTATTTATAAACTCACTGGATGTTCTCACGTTTTTTTTTCCATAAACTTCTCATTTTCAGTTTTACATTTGAGCGGGGTCATTCCAGTAAACACTTTTATAAAATTAAAGGGAAATCATTTTTAGAATGCCTTGACTTTCTAATATATTAATATATTTTCTTTTAAGGTTCGGCTCTATATCTCCTTTCGTTTTATGCAAATTGTCAAAGTAATCAAACAACAATTAATAAAATTACTGACAAAATATGTCACCATTAGGCACGTCTCCGAACCAGAAAATGCAAATTACTTCATTTGTGTCTGCAATTCCAGATCATGTTGGTTACCTTTGCGAAATAATGTAGGAGACAAAAAATTTAAAAGAAAGTATGAATTGGTTGGTAGGGTTGGAATATTCACATATGTATGTATATAAAAAAACAATTTCCATTAACAAGATAAAGTGACATTTAAAAGCCTACTGATGATAACACTAACTGGAGTGCTTGAAACCGGTATGGGAATACCAGAAATGTCTATAACACCGTCCTACATCCAATATTAAACATGAACCAGGTGATATTCGTCTGAAAGAACAGATCAAATGGAGGGCCATTCCAGAAAATTAAGCTCAAATTTTAGTCATTTTTGGAAATGGTGTCTCAGATTAATTTGAACCTTGACACATAGATAGCCCTCATAAATATGATATATGTACCATATATCGTTTTTTTACATTTGGTGTATTTAACGAATTATGGCGGGTCAAAGATTGACTTTTTAAGCAAAAGTAAGAAAAATACATCACGTTTAAAGAGCTGTAACTTCTTAACCAATTACCCGATTTTCACAAATTTAGGCTCATGTGAAAGCTGGGGTTCTTCTTTTTACTTTATATTTTTAAAATAACGCAGTTTTTTTTACAGAAATGATGCAAAAATGCAAAAACATTTTTTCTTTTCGAATATTTAAAAAAACACATCTTCGATTTTTTTTAAAAAAATTCTGGTGAAAAATAACAATGTTTTGTATAACATATTCAAAATTCAGAGTGGGATCTCCATGGGATCAAAAAATATTCTGTTTTAAGTACGAGGTTCTCATATTTTTCCCTTACAAAATTTAAATTTCTAATGTTTTGAATGTTTTTCAAAATTTTAATAGTATAATTTTCTTTGAAAATTTAAATTTTTATATTGAAGAAACATAAAATTTTAATTTTCTAAGGTAAAATTTAAGAACTTCGTACTAAAACCAGAATATTTTTTGATCCCATTGGGATCCCACTCTGAATTTTGGATATGTTGTACAAAACAGTATTGTTTATCACCAAACTTTTTTTAAAAAAAATCGAAGATGTGTTTTTTTAAATATTCGCAAAAAAAAAATGTTTTTGAATTTTTGCAACACTTCTGAAAAAAACCGTATGCTTTTGAAAATATTTCCTAAAAGAAGAAGAATTAAGCTTTCATAAGAGTCATTACTTGTGATAATCGGATTACTAGTTAAAAAGTTAGAGCACGTTAAACGTCATGTATTTTTCTGACTTTTGCTAAAAAAGTCGAACTTTGACCCGCGATAATTTGAAAACTACAACAATTTTTGAAAATCCAAAAATGTAACATATCTCATATAAACGTGGATATTTATGAGGCAAATTCTCAGTGGCGTCCAAAGGCATGTTTCCGAACAGTGGGGCGAAAATTTTTGGAATTACCCTGGAGTAAAACTGCATTTACAGTTTTTCGTTTCGTGATTCTGTTTGATCTGTGTTTGAAATCGGTATGGGAACACCAGAAATATCTATAACACCGTCCTACATCCAATATTAAACATAAACCGGATGATATATGTCTGAAAGTAGAGATCAGATGTAGTAAGTCTGCATTTACAGTTTTTCATTTCGTGATCCTGTTTTCTTTTAAAAGGACTTTAAAGTTTTAAATGATACATTTTGTAAAATATTTTTGAAATATTTGTAATTGTCCTAGGATGACACCGGTGACGGCAGATGAAAGAAGAGGATCTCCCCTAATTTTTCCATTTTTATATTTTACCATATCAGAATAAAAGGGTGTGAATAAAGTCATTTGAAAACTTAATCAAAATATTTTGTTGGAAATTTTAAATGATATTGAAGGACACATTTTTGAATGGAGGTAACTTGCCTCCTTTTTCCTGATATCACAAACTCTTTTTTAAATTTCAACTCAGTGAAACTGAAATAAATGTTTAAAAAAACCGAAAATTTTTGGAATTTAGAAAAACTGTAAATGCAGTTGTGTAAACAAGACCTTGAACCATCACTGAGCAATGTTTTAGGATTATCCCACTTTATCCGTAAAAGTTACAGAGGGTTAAATTTGAAAAATCGACAAAAATGGCTTGAAATTAGTTTTTACCTTCTTTTGCTTTTTTTTAAGTTCTCCTTATATTTCAATCTTTTCCGGCATAACACAAAATCAGTTCATATAAGAGATTATTTTAATGTTGGTTTGATAGATGCTTCATCGCTTGGTAAGAAGCAAACCTGTAAAATACTTAAGTATTTATTTACTTATATTAATTTTTTTCAAGTATTTTTGTATTTATACTTGAACATTTCAAGTATAAGTATTTTTAACTTACTTGAAAATTTATTTAAGTAAGTAAAAAAATACTTGTACTTGAAATGTTCAAGTACAAATATTTTGTATTTACTTGACGAAAAGTTCAAGTAAGTAAGTATATTTTTACTTGCAACAATATTTGTTGAAATAAAATACTTAAACAAAAATTTGTTTAAGTAAAATAAAAAGAAAATTTTCTTAAGGTGAAAAATAACTACAAAATGTTTTTAAATTAATTTTGTAAACAAAAATGTTTCCAAATTAAATATTTAAGCAACATGTTTACAATCAAAACTTTTTGGAAATTTAGAAATATGTTTCGTTTGTTCATCAACCACTAGTTAGGCGGGAATAAAATGACACTATAACCAAAGGATTTTTCATTAAAGGATCTCATGAAAAGTCATTTTGTACAAACAGAAAACGAAAGATTCCGCAGCAGAATTAACATCCCCGCTAACCTCATCCAAAATTGACCCATTTTGGGCCAACCATCAACTTAATCCCACTGGGGAAAAAAAACACTCCCCGATAAGCCTATAAAAGCTGATGTAGATGATCAATCATTTTAGTAGTTAGACCATGCGTATTTTTTTTTAATTAACGCTCTTTTTTAGACGTGGCAGTAAAAATTGTAAAAAATCATATTAGTGGAAATTTTTTAGCAAGGAATTGGGGTGGGTATGCTTTAGAAAAAAGTTGGTGGCAAAAATTAATGAAGGTATTACATTTTACCTCTCTAAAAGACACCATGGAAGCGGTAGGAGCAAATCTAATAAGTTTACAAAAAACCAAAAAATTGACCGCCTTAAGTATTGAAGATAGAGGGTTGGTTTGTTGTGACCAACCCTCTAGAAATTGGGGATTGGTCATACAATCGTTTCGTCTGGGGGCATCCTTGAGACAGAGCGATGGAAGTAAATTTCATATTTTTTTTTGTTTTGGGAAACCTCTTAGGGAGTGGATATAGGGAGTAGGTTTGTTTAGTAAAAATGCTTTGGTGTAACAAATAATGGAGGTTGGTCTTGCATTTCTCCCCTCTAGGAGCCACTCTGTGACAATTGAGGGATACATATTCGTGTTTTTTCCTTCTCCTTATTCTCCAATTAGATGTCATATGCATAATATATGCAGTAGTTGCAGGCTCTTTTAAAAACGCGATCGGAAATTAAAAAAATAAAGAAAAACACACAGAAAACTAATATTATGTAAAAAATTTAATTTAAAATTATTTTTTTTTTGACAATTTCATAAAAGCAATATTTATGTTTATTATTTCCAAAAATTGTTGCTCAATTTTTTTATTTGAACAAAATGTTTATCAAGTATTTTACTTGATGAAATTTTGTTTCAAATAAAAAATACTTGAAAATACTTGTACTTGAAAATTTCAAGTACAAGTATATTTTTACTTACTTGAAAAATTATTCAAGTAAGTAAAAAATATTTATACTTGAATATTTCAAGTACAAGTATTTGCGTACTTACTTGAAAATACTTTTATTTAAGTTTTTTACAGGTTTGGTAAGAAGTTATAATACGGTTAAGTTTTGAAACCAAAAATTAAGAGTTTTTAAATTTTCGAGGTTTTTTGATCAGGGATTTCGGCCCCCTCTATAAAATGAAAAAAGTTGAACTAGAGTTGGTAGCTGTTGTAATTCTAAACATTTTGGAATTAATCCCGTTAATGTGCCACGAATAGTTAAGGAGTTTCAGCAGATCAAAGTTCGAAAGAAAAAAGGAATTTTTTTAAAATACCAGTTTTTCGCGAGGCACATTCGCGGTTTCATTCGAAATTTGGTGGACTCTTGCGAAAACCGAGTTTTTTGTGAGTTTACATAAAAAAATCACTGGCGGGCTTATAAAAAATAAATTGCAAAAATTTTATGGCATTTTTGAAAATTGTGCGAAATTTGCAAATCTGTTTCCTATTTTTTTTAGTAGCAATTAATGCATCATGTTCATTTTAATACACCAAAAGATGTGCCTTAACGAGTAGAACTGATTTGCTTTTTGACTTTTTACTTTAAGCCATTCTGAGCGGAAAGCGCAATGATTTTATCTAAACCTGTTTTGATCTGGCACATCCAAGGCTTTACACGAAATCGGATGAAATTTTTTTTAAATGAAAGCCCACTTGATGTGTCATCATAAAGTCAGAGGCGGGTTAAAAAATGTTGATGATTATAGATTTTTTGGACCATATTAAATTTTCTTGTTATAAAAAAGCATCACCGATTTTTTTTTAAACTACTGAAACGATATGATACGATTTTCCGTGATTGTTTTCAGTAATACCAACGCGCATTGCCTAAATATGTTTTAAAAAATTGTGAATCTTTTCTTTTACCGCGAATTAATCGCGATTTTAGGTACTTAAATATTTTTTTTTTAAATCGTGTGGTCATTAAAGGGTTAAATTTATATAATATATTTTAGAAGAAATTATATATCCTGGCATGTTTTAATAACGCATGCAACAAATGTGTAGAAAAAAAATCTTTAACATATTTTTAAGATTTTTAAAACCGCTAAATCTTAAAACCGCCATAACTTTTGACCCCCTTGCGCGATTTAATTGACGCGAACGAATTTCTTTTTCTTAAATAGCTTCTAATATTTATGCCAACTTTCATCGATGTGCCATCAAAACAAAAATCACATATTTTTTACCTCAAAATTTAAGTCTTAGACGGAACTCCTCATATGTAAAAATAATAAAAAAAGCGAAAACTATGGGAGATCCTCGTCTTTCATTTGCTATCAATAGTGGCATCCTAGGACAAGTACAAATATAAAAAAAAATGTTTTATAAAATTTAATCCTGTCAAACTTTGAAGTCCTTTTAAAAGGAAACAGGATCACGAAATGAAAAACTGTAAATGCAGTTTTACTACATTAAGTCTCTAGTCTCAAACGTATATTATCCAGTTCGTGTTCAACAATTTTTTTCATTTTTGTCGGACGGTGTAATTTTTAGAAATTCAATTTTCCTTCTGCATTTTTTCCACTTAAACCCTTATGACCAGGGACAGGACCTTCATGCACTAAAAAACTATGTTTTAGGCGCCTAAAATATGCACTAAAAAGTCTTGAAATAAGCACTAAAAATCTAAAAATATGCACTAAAAATCATAAATATCCACTTGTTTTTTTTACTTTTATTAAAAAAAATCATAATATTTGAATTCAGTCTGACATTGCAAGCTTAGATATACATATATACAGTGTGTATCAAATGTTATTAAGAAATAAACATGATATCAAAAAATTAATAATTGTTTTAAAACAAACAAAAAAAATATTATAAAAAAATTTTAAAAATTGCTAAAAAATACTAAAAGAAATAGCTGATAAACTAAAATTTGTACAAAATATGACCTAAAAATATGCATTTATAGCGAAATAATAGCAAAATATGCAAAAATATGCATTTTAAGCAAAATATGCAAAAATATGCACTAACGAATCGATGCCATTTTAAAGTAAATTCTTTGATTCGCAAAGATATTTTATTTATGCTGCTCTATGACCAAAGGAAAAAAACATGCATTTGCATGAAAGTCCTCTCCTTGCTTATGACAAATATAATTAAAGACCGAGCTCGATCTGTACTTACAGAAAAAAACAATAATTTTTTTTTTGAAGGATTTTAAAATTTAGCTTATAATATCATCAAATTTTAACACTAGCCCATAGTGTTTGGAATAGTTGTTTGGTGATGTTTATTTTGTTTAAACTCTTTGGCCTCCTAATGTTATGAAGTGCACTGACTTTCCTTGCTACTGCATTTTGCCCATACAAGGTGGTACCTTAATCTACATCTACATTAGGCTGGGTCGTATTCCAACAAAGTGCTCAGATCAACTATTAATAGTGAAAAAAAGTTGGTACAAGTAAATACAAGCAATTTAAAACCAAAATGAACAAAATCGGTCCATGGCTTCCGTTCTCGCATCGCGGGTCAAAATTGCGGTTTTTGAAAAAATGGACATAATTTAAAAAAAAAATTAAATATTTAAAAAAAAATTATTAAAAAAAAAAAAAAATTTTTTTGTATCGCATTAATTCAAAGATATTTAGAAAAATTTTGTTTGTTTTTTTCGGATATCGATAACCCACCCAAACGTGAGGCCAAAAAAAACTCACATTTTTAACATGGAGCTCAAAACTACTTTTTCACAATTTTAAAAATTTAGTGAAACAAAATTTTTAAATATATTAGTTTATCCACTTGATATCATTGAATACATCTCAGGGAGTGTAGAAAAAAATTCTTAGTTAAATTCCTTCGTCCAGTTGGTGTGTGGAGCGATTTGAATTGAGCGGATTTCCAGAACATGTGTTTTTATCGACATTTTTGACTAATTTGTAGTTGTTAGCAACATTTTACTTAAATTAACCAACTTTTTTTGTTCAAATGGTTGTTTTGGACCATAGTAACTCTGCTGTGAAATAATAGGCTTTTTGGACAACGTTAACACTTGCCGGCACGGGGTCAAAAAATTCCTCCAATGAAATTTTTGAAAATTCCTCACTCTAAAAGCGTGTATGTGTTTAAATAATGAACAATTACAAATTTATACAAAGTTTTCTTGAAGGACATCTTTAACCCTAGTTGAACGAACGCCCAAAAAAACAGCTGTTTTTTTTGCTCATAGTCAAAATGGACTTTTTTGACATATTAAATAATATGTTTTTCACTTTTAGCTTTACACAGTAAAAACGACGAAGACGTAATGAAATTTCGGATGCCATTTTTTTATTTTATTTAGTTTTAAACACTTTCCGCTTAAGTGCGCTTACTTTAAAACGTTAATTTAAATGCGATCGTTTAAATGCATTCCCCGCTCAAACGATTCACTCGCAGATGTACATATCTTTCATTTTATAATCATAGTCAAAATGGACTTTTTAACATACTAAATAAGTTTTTCACTCTAAACGTTTTAAAGTAAGCGCACTTAAGCGGAAAATGCTTAAAACTAAATAAAATAAAAAAAAATGGCATCCGAAATTTCAGAATTTCGTCGTTTTTACTGTGTAAAGCTAAAAGTAAAAACATATTATTTAATATGTCAAAAAAGTCCATTTGACTATGAGCAAAAAAACAGCTGTTTGAAATATTTTGGGCGTTCGTCCAACAAGGGTTAAAGATGTCCTTCAAGAAAACTTTGTATAAATTTGTAATTGTTCATTATTTAAACACATACACGATTTTAGAGTGAGGAATTTTCAAAAATTTCATTGGAGGAATTTTTAACCTCGTGCCGGCAAGGGTTAACGTTGTCCAAAAAGCCTATTATTTCAAAGCAGAGTAACTATGGTCCAAAACAACCATTTGAACAAAAAAAGTTGGTTAATTTAAGTAAAATGTTGCTAACAACTACAAATTAGTCAAAAATGTCGATAAAAACACATGTTCTGGAAATCCGCTAAATTCAAATCGCTCCACACACCAACTGGACGAAGGAATTTAACTAAGAATTTTTTTCTACAATCCCTGAGATGTATTCAATGATATCAAGTGGATAAACTAATATATTTAAAAATTTTGTTTCACTAAATTTTTAAAATAGTGAAAAAGTAGTTTTGAGCTCCATGTTAAAAATGTGAGTTTTTTTTGGCCTCACGTTTGGGTGGGTTATCGATATCCGAAAAAACAAACAAAATTTTTCTAAATATCTTTGAATTAATGCGATACAAAAAAAATTTTTTTTTTTTTTTAATATTTTTTTTTTTAATATTTAATTTTTTTTAAATTATGTCCATTTTTTCAAAAACCGCAATTTTGACCCGCGATGCGAGAACGGAAGCCATGGACCGATTTTGTTCATTTTGGTTTTAAATTGCTTGTATTTACTTGTACCAACTTTTTTTCACTATTAATAGTTGATTTGAGCACTTTGTTGGAATACGACCCAGCCTAATCTACATGCATCTATGATGCTTTTCTCTTTTTTTTTTGCAATTCCCCTTATTGTTGCATATGTATGAATGCGTTTCGTTAGTTTTTTCTTTTTTTTTTTGTTGTATGCATGAGATAGATTTATGAAAGGGCTACTTAAAATATAAAAAAAAGTATGCATAATTTATGTTAAATATGGCAATAAATTTGACAGTTATTGTTACAATTTTTTGTTTTGTTTCGTTTTACTTTTATGATTTTAATGAGATTTTTTGTTGTTTAGATTTTTGTTGTTAGAAAATATAATTTATTTTAAAGATTGTGACTTTTATGTTATCAGATTTTTTTCTGATTGGATAAATCTTTTATGTGGTTTGAAGAAAATATTTTTTTTTTGCATTGGCCGCCAAATAGAGTTAACTGAAACTTTTTAGTTTTTATTGCGAAGATAAAATGGTAAAAAATTGGTACCCATAGTTTCAGTAAACGAACAACACAAGTATTTTCAATTGTGGAGCGCATGATGCCTTATATAAAAGGAAGGTAAGTAAATACGATGAATACGACCTTCTACGTTGACGAAAATTTTGACTCTCGTCGCTAAAAAAATGCTTCCTTTAAAAATTTTAATAAAAAAATTAAACCACGCAAACTCACATAAAAAGCCAAAAATTACTAATCACTCACTCACAAGGAAGGTCTTTCACAGGGCACCCGCCGATTATCCCGAAACTTGAAAAAATAAGAGTTACCTTTTTTTAACTGCCCGATCTCAAATTTAAAAAAGGGTTGCCTTCTTATGAAAAAATAAGGGCTTTCGGGAAAATCCGAATAAAAGCCAAACTAGCAGGAATTTCGAAAAACGAAAAAATACGGGCCAGCTTAATTTTGATAGAGATTATTATATGTGATTTTGGCGGTCGCACGTTTATATATATATAATTTGATCCAATGATCAGTTTTTATTTATTTTTCCAATTTTTATTTACAACTCATTTTAAATAATTTTAACCTAACCGAGAACTGGTAACAATGACCGTCGTCTCGTTGTAGCGAAATCGACCAAGGGTTTTGGTGGGAATCGAACCCACGACCCCCTGTTTCATAGGCTAGCACGCTACCAACTAGCCTACAGGGGCCCCCTACGTTTATATATCTCCATATAAACTACCCCAACGATTATACATTTTTGACAATAACGAACTTAACGAAGTAATCCGAATTTGGACACGACCGCTACACCATTGGGTTGGTCTTCAAAAACCTTTCGGCCTGTATAAACTGTTCATATAATTTCTTTTAAAGAAATGGCAAAAATCCTCAAAAAAAAAAATCCGTTTTTCCCCCTCACCTTTGACCCGCTAAATGTGAGATTGGGAAGCTATAAAAAACAGGTAACTCTTACCCAGTTGAAAAATGTGTCACTGAGGAAATTTCCACAGTGATTTCTTGAGGAAATGTCTTCAGGTTATGACAAATCATAGGTAATCCTTGATGACATGTCCTAACATTGTCAGCACTGAATGTTTGCTTTAAGAGTGTGGACAATTCCTCTAAGACGTCTAAAAGGAAATGTCTTTAGAATAGCAGTATATTAAATTGGAATTTTAATTCTGGGCAACTCTTCAATTTCCAAGAAAAAGATGGCAACATTATCGATTTATTTAAAATAAAATCAAAATCTAACAAGTAGAATAAAAGTAATAAATAGACAAACAATTTTCAAAATAAAGTTTGGAACAAGTAGTTAGGGGTGCGACTAATAAACTGGAGGTTCCAGGTTCAAATCCAGTTGGGACTAAAAAAGACGAAAAGTTTTTTCTAAATATGAGAAAGATAATTTCTAAAGGAAAATGGAAAAAATAAAAGGATTTTTTTGTATTTTCGCATGACCTTCGTCAGACATTTCCTAAAGAAGTCTTAGGTGACATGTCCCCAGAAGGTCAGCCCTGACTACTGCTGACTTTGAGTGAGGACATTTTGAAAATTTGTATGAAACTGTCCTCAACCCTGTACACAGAGACGTCTTGTGGATGTCAGCAGTGACTCTGATATGTCACCGCTCCGTCGCTGAGGATGGCTCGAGGACGTTGCCAACTGGGTATTTTGCCTCCCTCTTTCCTATATGCAAGTTTCAGGACAATCGGTGGGTGTCCTATGAAAGACCTTCCTTGTCAGATTTTTTTCAACTCACTCACAACAACATGATTGAAATAAAAGTCACTAACACTCCTGCATGATTCATCTCTAATTCATAAGGTAAAGCTTCTAAGAATGGATAACGATGAGCCACGACGAAAGGTAATAAAGACAACCGAATATAGATATCTTTCACAGGTGAACTTTGTACCTGCAGTTATTTTTCGAACTTTACAACTAAAACAGAAAGTGCCAAAATCTCGAAAAATCACGAAAATTTTCAAAAAATTCTGCGAATCCTGGGACTTAAAATATCTCGAAAATTCCTGGATTCTGAAAGCGGGACTTCGAAAATTTTTCTTCAATACCGAATCCTGGGATTTAGAAAAAACAATCCCGATTAGGTCTTACTTAGACTGTAAACAAAGTTAGCATTCCAAAAATTTATAAATATTCATTTCTCGGTAAACATTGCCACACAGCAAAAAATAAAAAGGCATTTTTGTAGCTCTTAAAATATAGAACACGACCGTAAAATAAAGACAGAAAGCTCTTCGAATAATAGCTTTTTTGTTTTCCAGTTTTTAAGATTCTCAAGACCCTATTTGGGCCCCTGAATTCTCGTATCTCTAAAGCAAGGTAAAACGATACAGACAAAAAATTTGGATTTAAAACTATATTTTGATTTTTTTTACAAGGATTTAAAGTTGGTTACCTATTGTTATAATTATAATTACATACATACGGGGAAAATTCTATAAGAGGCGAATACTTAATTTTGTAGTTAGCTTTAATTAACAATCATACGCAACGGTGAACATTCGTTTATTTTTATAAATTCGGTAAGTACTGGACAGATTGCAGTGAAGTTCATACCGGTTATAGCTAACTTAATTTCGAGCTTAAGTTGGTAGGCCAAACATGTCCAATAAGGGCACAACCAGGTGCCCCCTAAAGTAGGACACACTTAGTATGCTTTAAAATTACCAACATGCTTTAAAATCACCAACATCAAATGCTGATTCGGAAAGTTGGATTTTGTATCACTGTGTTTTCATTTGAATTTTTTCCAATTTTTCTCAATCTCCAATCTTTTTTCATTCTTTCTAGTATTAAGGTTTCAGAATTTGAATAAAAAAAATTCATAGAAAACTTATCAATTTGTAAAATTTTATTCTGAAAGTCTGTTTTTCTAAAATATTTTTTGTATAGAAACAAACTGAAATTCGATAAAATGATTTTCAAATTATTTCGCTAGAAAATATCGCAGATTTAGTTTCCTTTAAATTAGTCTGAGTTTCTGTAAAAGATTTCAAGTTTGCAGATCCGTAAATGTCTCTTTGGATACGTAGAAATGTTTTCGCCTTTTATGTAGGTATAAACATATTGTAGAAAATAGGAATTTTTGGAAGACTTTTTACACAATATATGTACTAAAAAAGACTTTCAATTTGACTATTTCGAATGAAATTTGTTTAAAGAAATTAATTTCAGTTATTACACCGTCCGACAGCCAATATTAAACATGAACCGGATGATATACGTCTGAAAGAAGAGATCAAATGGAGTTAAACTGCATTTACAGTTTTTCATTTTGTGATCGTGTTTCCTTTTAAAAGGACTTCAAAGTTATGAAGGATACATTTTGTAATATTGTATTTTTGAAGTATTTGTACTTGTCCTAGGATGACACTGGTTATAGCAAGTAAAAGAGGAGGATCTCCCCTAATTTTTCCATGTCTTTATTTTGCTATATCAGGATAAACGGATGTGAATAAAGTCATTTAAAAACTTTATAAAAATATTTTGTTGAAAATTTTGAATGGCATTGATGGATAAGTTTTTAAAAGGACGTAACGTACTTACTTTTACCTGATATGTAAAAATAATAAAATAGGAAAATTAGGGGAGATCCTCCTCCTTCATTTGCTATCAGTAGTGTAATCCCAGGACAAATATAAATATTACAGAATTATTTTATAAAATTCAATCTTCTAAAATGTTGAAGTCCTTTCAAAAGGCAACAGGATCACAAAAAAAAACTGTAAATGCAGTTTCACTACATTTTGTCTCTTGTTTCAAATGTTTACTATCCAGTTCGTGTGTAATGACCTTTTTCATTTTTGTCGGACGGTGTTATCATATGCTTTTCGTACTTTAACTATCACTTTAAAAATTTTATTAAATTCTTACATTTTCTTCCTTATTTTAAATTAGGTTAACGACTTTCCAGTTAATTGAAAAGGTTCATCAAAGAAAAATTTCGCCTTGGGCTACTGCCTAAAAAATTTCACAAAAAACGTAAACCAATACTCCAGACAGATAAATTTAGATCATAAACATTTTTATTAAGTGTAAAAATTTTAGCTGCTATATGCAGCGCTAACTATCATCATAAATACCTAGATTCTTATTTTGAAAAGGAACACGTGTTACTAATCCCATAAAACAAATTACAGTTATTTGTAATAAGAAATGTAATCAATACCGGCACACCACCACATACCATCTTAAAACTGCTTCAAACCCCAGATCATACACATAGTTGTGTCTATGGCGGACATCTCTTGACATTAAGGAAATGCTACTGTTATTGTGGCTTAAGTTGGAGTAGGTAAAACATATCACATTTAATTTGTATGTGTTGGAAGATTGAATAAACAAATGAAACCAATACTTAACAAATGTCTTAACATAAATTCTTTACAAATGTGTGTAAACTTTTCACAAAGGCCATGAATGTAAAAAAAATTTCAGTCAATAAAATATTTTCACTGTTATAAATCTATTATAGTTATGAGAGGAGAGATCATCTGGTATGGGTGTAGTAAGTAGGATAGAATATGAAATAAACCAAGTTTTAAACACCCTTAAGCTGTTTTATGAAACAGATTTTATTTTTAAGCACCCTTCTGCAATGAATAAACGTTGTTATACCGTATGTAACACAATTTTTCGGAATCTAAAACTTTTTTAATAAAAAAATGTTTCACAGTCTTAGACTTTTTCTATAGGAGTCTGAGACGCTTCTATGGGAAAAATGTCTCAGAGTCTAAAAAAATGTTTTAGAATCTGAGAGCCTGAGACATGTTCTATAGGAAAAATGTCTCCGAATCTAAGACGTTTTCTAAAGGAAATATGACTCAAAATATGAGACCCTTTCTACAGAAAAAATGTCTCAGAATTTGAGTCTTTTTCTAAAGAAAAAATATCTCAGAATCTGAAACATTTTCTATAGGACAAATATCTCAGAATCTTATATTTTTTTCTTTAGACAAATGTCGCGGAATCTAAGAATTTTTCAGAATCTGAGAATTTTTCTATTGGAAAATTTTTTAAAATCTGAAAAAAAATTTCTCAGAATCTTATACTTTTTCTAAAGGAAAAATGTATTTTTTTAGGAAAAATGTCTCAGAATCTGAGACTTTTGCTATAGGAAAAATACTCAGGAATCTGAGACTTTTTCTATGGGAAAAATTTGTCAGAATTTCTATAGGAAAAATGTCTCAGAAACTGAGATTTTTTCTATAGGAAAAATGTCTTAGAATCTGAGACTTTTTCTATAGGAAAAATGTCTCAGAATCTGAGACTTTTTCCATAGAAAAATGTCTCAAAATCTGAGACGTTTTCCACAGAAAAAATGTCTCAGAATCTGAAACTTTTTCCAGAAAAAAAATGTCTCAGAACTGGAGACTTTTTCCATAGAAAAAATGACTCAGAATCTGAGACTTTTTCTATAGGAAAAATGTCTCAGAATCTGAAAATTTTCTATAGAAAAAATGTCGCAGAATCTGAGATTTTTCTGTGGGAAAAATGTCGCAGAATCTGAGACTCTTTCTATGAAAAAAATGTCTCAGAATCTGAGACTTTTTGTATAGAAAAAATGTCTCAGAATCTGATACCTTTTCTATAGAAAAATGTCTCAGAAAAATGTCTCAGAATCTGAGACTTTTTCTATAGAAAAAATGTCTCAGAATCTGAGACTTTTTCTATAGAAAAAATGTCTCAGAATCTGAGACTTTTTCTATAGAAAAAATGTCTCAGAATCTGAGACTTTTTCTATAGAAAAAATGTCTCAGAATCTGAGACTTTTTCTATAGAAAAAATGTCTCAGAATCTGAGACTTTTTCTATAGAAAAAATGTCTCAGAATCTGAGACTTTTTCTATAGAAAAAATGTCTCAGAATCTGAGACTTTTTCTATAGAAAAAATGTCTCAGAATCTGAGACTTTTTCTATAGAAAAAATGTCTCAGAATCTGAGACTTTTTCTATAGAAAAAATGTCTCAGAATCTGAGACTTTTTCTATAGAAAAAATGTCTCAGAATCTGAGACTTTTTCTATAGAAAAAATGTCTCAGAATCTGAGACTTTTTCTATAGAAAAAATGTCTCAGAATCTGAGACTTTTTCTATAGAAAAAATGTCTCAGAATCTGAGACTTTTTCTAAAGAAAAAATGTCTCAGAATCTGAGACTTTTTCTAAAGAAAAAATGTCTCAGAATCTGAGACTTTTTCTAAAGAAAAAATGTCTCAGAATCTGAGACTTTTTCTATAGAAAAAATGTCTCAGAATCTGAGACTTTTTCTATAGAAAAGATGCCTCAGAATCTGAGACTTTTTCTATAGAAAAAATGTCTCAGAATCTGAGACTTTTTCTATTTAAAAAATGTCTCAGAATCTGAGACTTTTTCTATAGAAAAAATGTCTCAGAATCTGAGACTTTTTCTATAGAAAAATGTCTCAGAATCTGAGACTTTTTCTATAGAAAAAATGTCTCAGAATCTGAGACTTTTTCTATAGAAAAATGTCTCAGAATCTGAGACTTTTTCTATAGAAAAATGTCTCAGAATCTGAGACTTTTTCTATAGAAAAAATGTCTCAGAATCTGAGACTTTTTCTATAGAAAAAATGTCTCAGAATCTGAGACTTTTTCTATAGAAAAAATGTCTCAGAATCTGAGACTTTTTCTATAGAAAAAATGTCTCAGAATCTGAGACTTTTTCTATAGAAAAAATGTCTCAGAATCTGAGACTTTTTCTTTAGAAAAAATGTCTCAGAATCTGAGACTTTTTCTATAGAAAAAATGTCTCAGAATCTGAGACATTTTCTATAGAAAAAATGTCTCAGAATCTGAGACTTTTTCTATAGAAAAAATGTCTCAGAATCTGAGACTTTTTCTATAGAAAAAATGTCTCAGAATCTGAGACTTTTTCTCAGAATCTGAGACTTTTTCTATAGAAAAAATGTCTCAGAATCTGAGACTTTTTCTATAGAAAAAATGTCTCAGAATCTGAGACTTTTTCTATAGAAAAAATGTCTCAGAATCTGAGACTTTTTCTATAGAAAAAATGTCTCAGAATCTGAGACTTTTTCTATAGAAAAAATGTCTCAGAATCTGAGACTTTTTCTATAGAAAAAATGTCTCAGAATCTGAGACTTTTTCTATAAGAAAAATGACTCAGAATCTGGGACTTTTCCTATAGGAAAAATGTCTCAGAATCAGAGAACTTTTCTATAAAAAAAATGTCCCAGAATCTGAGACTTTTTCTAAAGAAAAAATGTCTCAGAATCTGAGACTTTTTCTATAGAAAAAATGTCTCAGAATCTCAGACTTTTTCTATAGAAAAAATGTCTCAGAACCTGAGACTTTTTCTATAGAAAAAATGTCTCAGAATCTGAGACTTTTTCTATAGAAAAAATGTCTCAGAATCTGAGACTTTTTCTATAGAAAAAGTCTCAGAATCTCAGACTTTTTCTCTAGAAAAAATGTCTCAGAATCTGAGACTTTTTCTATAGAAAAAATGTCTCAGAATCTCAGACTTTTTCTATAGAAAAAATGTCTCAGAATCTGAGACTTTTTCTATAGAAAAAATATCTCAGAATCTGAGACTTTTTCTATAGAAAAAATGTCTCAGAATCTGAGACTTTTTCTATAGAAAAAATGTCTCTGAATCTTAGACTTTTTCTATAGAAAAAATGTCTCAGAATCTGAGACTTTTTCTATAGAAAAAATGTCTCAGAATCTGAGACTTTTTCTATAGAAAAAATGTCTCAGAATCTGAGACTTTTTCTATAGAAAAAATGTCTCAGAATCTGAGACTGTTTCTATAGAAAGAAAAATGTCTCAGAATCTGAGACTTTTTCTATAGAAAAAATGTCTCAGAATCTGAGACTGTTTCTATAGAAAGAATGTCTCAGAATCTGAGACTGTTTCTATAGAAAAAATGTCTCAGAATCTGAGACTTTTTCTATAGAAAAAATGTCTCAGAATCCGAGACTTTTTCTATAGAAAAAATGTCTCAGAATCTGAGACTTTTTCTATATAAAAGATGTCTCAGAATCTGAGACTTTTTCTATAGAAAAAATGTCTCAGAATCTGAGACTTTTCCTATAAAAAAAATGTCGCAGAATCTGAGACTTTTTCTATAGAAAAAATGTCTCAGAATCTAAGACTTTTTCTATGGAAAAAATGTCGTAGAAACTGAGACTTTTCTATAGAAAAAATGTCTCTGAATCTGAGACTTTTTCTATAGAAAAAATGTTTTAGAATCTGAAACTTTTTCTATAGAAAAAATGTCTCAGAATCTGAGACTTTTTCGATAGAAAAAATGTCTTAGAATCTGAGACTTTTCTATAGAAAAAAATGTCTCTGAATCTGAGACTTTTTCTATAGAAAAAATGTCTCAGAGTCTGAGACTTTTTCTATAAGAAAAATGACTCAGAATCTGGGACTTTTCCTATAGGAAAAATGTCTCAGAATCAGAGAACTTTTCTATAAAAAAAATGTCTCAGAATCTGAGACTTTTTCTCTAGAAAAAATGTCTCAGAATCTGAGACTTTTTCTATAGAAAAAATTTCTCAGAATCTCAGACTTTTTCTATAGAAAAAATGTCTCAGAATCTGAGACTTTTTCTATAGAAAAAATATTTCAGAATCTGAGACTTTTTCTATAGAAAAAATGTCTCAGAATCTGAGACTTTTTCTATAGAAAAAATGTCTCAGAATCTGAGACTTTTTCTATAGAAAAAATGTCTCAGAATCTGAGACTTTTTCTATAGAAAAAGTCTCAGAATCTGAGACTTTTTCTATAGAAAAAATGTCCCAGAATCTGAGACTTTTTCTAAAGAAAAAATGTCTCAGAATCTGAGACTTTTTCTATAGAAAAAATGTCTCAGAATCTGAGACTTTTTCTATAGAAAAAATGTCTCAGAATCTCAGACTTTTTCTATAGAAAAAATGTCTCAGAACCTGAGACTTTTTCTATAGAAAAAATGTCTCAGAATCTGAGACTTTTTCTATAGAAAAAATGTCTCAGAATCTGAGACTTTTTCTATAGAAAAAATATTTCAGAATCTGAGACTTTTTCTATAGAAAAAATGTCTCAGAATCTGAGACTTTTTCTATAGAAAAAATGTCTCAGAATCTGAGACTTTTTCTATAGAAAAAATGTCTCAGAATCTGAGACTTTTTCTATAGAAAAAGTCTCAGAATCTGAGACTTTTTCTATAGAAAAAATGTCCCAGAATCTGAGACTTTTTCTAAAGAAAAAATGTCTCAGAATCTGAGACTTTTTCTATAGAAAAAATGTCTCAGAATCTCAGACTTTTTCTATAGAAAAAATGTCTCAGAACCTGAGACTTTTTCTATAGAAAAAATGTCTCAGAATCTGAGACTTTTTCTATAGAAAAAATGTCTCAGAATCTGAGACTTTTTCTATAGAAAAAGTCTCAGAATCTCAGACTTTTTCTCTAGAAAAAATGTCTCAGAATCTGAAACTTTTTCTATAGAAAAAATGTCTCAGAATCTCAGACTTTTTCTATAGAAAAAATGTCTCAGAATCTGAGACTTTTTCTATAGAAAAAATATCTCAGAATCTGAGACTTTTTCTATAGAAAAAATGTCTCAGAATCTGAGACTTTTTCTATAGAAAAAATGTCTCAGAATCTTAGACTTTTTCTATAGAAAAAATGTCTCAGAATCTGAGACTTTTTCTATAGAAAAAATGTCTCAGAATCTGAGACTTTTTCTATAGAAAAAATGTCTCAGAATCTGAGACTTTTTCTATAAAAAAAATGTCTCAGAATCTGAGACTGTTTCTATAGAAAAAATGTCTCAGAATCTGAGACTGTTTCTATAGAAAAAATGTCTCAGAATCTGAGACTTTTTCTATAGAAAAAATGTCTCAGAATCCGAGACTTTTTCTATAGAAAAAATGTCTCAGAATCTGAGACTTTTTCGATATAAAAAATGTCTCAGAATCTGAGACTTTTTCTATAGAAAAAATGTCTCAGAATCTGAGACTTTTCCTATAAAAAAAATGTCGCAGAATCTGAGACTTTTTCTATAGAAAAAATGTCTCAGAATCTGAGACTTTTTCTATAGAAAAAATGTCTCAGAATCTGAGACTTTTTCTATAGAAAAAATGTCTCAGAATCTGAGACTTTTTCTATAGAAAAAATGTCTCAGAATCTGAGACTTTTTCTATAGAAAAAATGTCTCAGAATCTGAGACTTTTTCTATAGAAAAAATGTCTCAGAATCTGAGACTTTTTCAATAAAAAAAATGTCTCAGAATCTGAGACTTTTTCTATAGAAAAAATGTCTCAGAATCTGAGACTTTTTCTATAGAAAAAATGTCTCAGAATCTGAGACTTTTTCTAAAGAAAAAATGTCTCAGAATCTGAGACTTTTTCTATAAGCAAAATGTCTCAGAATCTGAGACTTTTTCTATAAGAAAAATGTCTCAGAATTTGAGACTTTTCTATAGGAAAAATGTCTCAGAGTCTGATATTTTTTCTATGTCTCAGAACCTGAGACTTTTTCTGTAGGAAAAAAGTTTCAGAATCTGAGACTTTTTCTGTAGGAAAATGTCTCAGATATAGATATGGGAAGTTTTCTATAGTAAAAATTAATCTGAATCTAAAACTTTTTCTATAGAACAAAATTTCTCAGAATCTAAGACTTTTTCTTAAGGAAAACTGTTTCAGAATCTAAGACATTTTTTATTTTAAAAATGTCCCAGAATCTGAGAATTTTTCTATAGGAAAAATGTCTCAGAAAGCTCTACAAAATTATGGAGGGTATTTTTGATTCGTCAAAGCCAAGTATTTCATTCATAAATGTTTCATTTTAAATTTATCCATTCTTGAGAGTTTGAGAAATATAACTTGTCTTTATCTTGAACTTTACAATAGATATCTGGCTATTTGAAATGTTTTAATAATTTGCATCCTGTTAGAAAGCCCCTAAAACTATCTAGCCAATGAAGAGCAAAAATAAAAATATAAAAAATAAAATAAAATCTTCCAACACCATTTACCATGATAACATAAAGTTAACAGAATATAGCAAACAGAGAAAAAAATATGTTAGCGTTGGAGATGATAGGCTTGTCTGGCAAATAACTCTAGTCTAATCTAAGTATTTACAAAAATACATATTTAACGTGGGAGGTGTGATAAATTGATTGGTTTTAAAAGAAACTTTTTAAACACATTTTTTGTTTTTACTTTTTAAGATTTCAAGATTTGACACTCAACACTTAATATAATTGATGTCAAAATTCTTAAAATAATAATTTTACAGAAAACCAGCCATATATACATGCGCACTATGATTTTGCTACTATGCAAAACAAAATTTAAATAATATTTTAAAGTTCCTTATACAAACATGCATTAGATAAATAAATTTTTAAAATGTGATGTTTATTTCAGAAATTTATTGTTTTCGATAATAACACTAGTTTACAATTGAACAAAAAAAAAAAATCGTGATACACGACATTCCTGGGGAAGTTATAATAACTTGTCCGATTTTATACCGATTTTAGTTTTTAACACCTTATTTAAGATACATTTTACTCCAAATCACAATTCTGTAGCCATTTGCTTAAGACTTAACTAGCAGTATCGAAAAAAATGAGAAAATAAATAAAAAAGACATATTTTTCCCAATGAAAATTGTTTTTTAACTTCATTTAAATTCATAAATCCCATGTCCGATTATTCTAAAATTTTGTGAGATGGATTTCTACACCTAAATGAAAATATCTAGGTGAAGTTACGGTCAATATCAAACAACTTAATTTTTTTGGAGCGCCATATTAATAATTCAAAATCAAAAATATAAATGGTATAATTTTTCAAATTAAAAAAAAAAAAAATAGAACTAATTGTGATCACATCTCGAATTTGCTTGAAAGTTGAGTAATGGAATGAAATGGAATGGAATGCCCCATATACATTACAGGTTCGATATGTTTCACACAAACGTAAATCCACTATCACTAGAGTGGAGGGTATAAAAAACGATTCACCCATTGCGTTTGATTTTTTAAGATATAGTCAATAATACAGTGCGTATGATTAATAAATTACTATTAATTAAAAGTAAGTATACGTATCACTGTGGTTCCGATTCCAAAACTAGGTGGACAAAAGTATTTAACCATGATATTTTATGTTTTTGGGGTCGCTGATTTCAAAAAAATGCTTTAAAAAATTGTAGCTTTAATATTTTTGAAAATACAGTGGGTTTCACTAAAATAGCTTCAATTTAATTGGACTTTTCGCTACAACTAGAAAAAGTTAATTACTTTTTGCTACTTTAGGGCACTAAATTTAAAGGAAGTATTTAAAAATGTTATAAAAAGCTTTTCTGAGCATTAGAGTAAAGCCCAGCTATGTCGAATTACTTTAAATGTGTAGTTTTTTTAGAATGTTCGAATTAAATCCTTTTTGTGCTTCTAGAGTTGCGGGAAAAGAAAAATATGTGATATAACAATTATAGAAAATACTGTAGGGGTATTTATTGCAAAAATATGTGCAGAAGATCCTGAATATTATAAGCATTTTCTTGAGAGTTATAAAAATTGCAGAAAAAATGACTTTTTTTAAAACGCTATAAAAAATGCAGCTGAAACATATGAAACATACTCTCTGATAGTTACTTTAAGAGATGTATATAGTGGCTTGCCCGCAACTTGGAGCGGTTTTTTTTGGCAAGCTTTGAAAGATTGATAATCTAAATTTTTTTTTTTTTTTTGCTTATGACCCTAACTTCAAAAACCGATATTAAGAAATCAGGAAAAAATTTCGAACCTATGAAAATTTTTTTGATAAGTATATTCCCATGGCTATATAAAAAACAATTCACGGCAATGTCCTGCAAATAATTCACTTGGTATAAGCTACTTAGTTTTGTATTGATTTCCTTAGTTTTTAATTGCAAACATTTTCGTGAACAAACATTGATGTTCTAGTTCTGCGGGGACATTAGGGCGTTTCATCAAAAACTTTTTTTTGGATTTTTGCAACTCTTGAAGCGGAATATGAATTCTTATGGCCTAAAAGATTTTTGAGATTTTTTTCAGATTTTTGGAATGTCGGGATCAACTCGCTCAAATCGATTTTATAAAAAAAATGAGGTTATGAAACATAATTTTTTTTATTTTTTGTTCTCTGGTGCCTTTTTTTAATAAAACCGGATATAATACTTCTTAATGTTGCTAGCCTCCTAAAAAAAAATATTCGCGGTCAAAATTATAAGTTCAAGGGTCACTAAGATGACCTTAAAAGTAAAAATTCAGAATTTCCCGTGTTTTAACCTCAATAATTCGAGAAATAAGCTATGTATGAACGTCATGCTGAATCCGTTAGATAGGTCTTTAAAACACCTTTAATTTAAAACCAATCTGACTATTGTCACTTTTGTAGAAATGTTAAAAAAAATAAAAAACTGGGAAAAACTCATTTTCTCCCCCATTTTATCGAAAATTGAACTGGTGCATTAGGTAGTTTTTTTTTGTAAAGTTAAAATAATAACTTTTAAAGGCTTTTTATAGATTGTAGTTAGTGTTTCCAAGCCGGTTAACCAAAAAACCGGTTTTTTGGCAAAAAACCGGTTTGACAAAAACCCGGGTTTCCGGTTTGGAAACACTAATTGCAATCAAAAAACTTCTTTTAAGTTTATTATTTCAATTTAAAAAAAAAACTACTAATGGATTCCCGTCGATTTTCGGTAAAATGGGGGAAAAAATGAGTTTATCTTAGTTTTTTAATATTTCTACTAAAGTGACAAATGTCATTTTGGTTTTAAATTAAAGGTATTAAAAAGACCTATCTAACGGATTCATCATTACGTTCATATATTGCATATTTCTCAAATTATTAAGGTTGGAACACGGGAAATTCTGAATTTTTACTTTAAAGGTCATCTTAGTGACCCTTGAAGTTATTATTTTGACCGCGAATATTTTTTTTTAGGAGGCTAGCAACATTAAGAAGTATTATATCCGGTTTTGTTAAAAAAAGGCACCAGAGAACAAAAAATAAAAAAAATTATGTTTCATAACCTCATTTTTTTGATAAAATCGATTTGAGCGAGTTGATCCCGACATTCCAAAAATCTGAAAAAAATCTCAAAAATCTTTTAGGCCATAAGAATTCATATTCCGCTTCAAGAGTTGCAAAAATCCAAAAAAAAGTTTTTGATGAAACGCCCTAGGGGACATAGTTAAATCCCTTATTTAATCAAAATATTTTGCGTCTAGTCTAGGCATGTTGTTAGCTATTTAAAACACCTACCGTTTTTTAATTTAAAGGTTCAAACATTTTAGACTTTTGTCCACCTAGATTTGGATTTGGAACCACAGTGCGTATGCGGGAAAATTATATTGTATGTTGTGGGTGTTTATTAGATAAAAAATAAAATAAATAGAAAAACATCAGATTTTGTTTTTAATTTAAAAAAATTATTAAATATTAGTATGATATTGAAGGAGTCACATTTTTTTTGTCTGATGTAAGATACAAATTCATGTTGCACAGTGTATTGGCAAAAAAATCTTAAAAAATCGACGATTTGATAACCGAGAAATTTCCTAGCAAAAAACGTTTTACATTTCTGACTACACTTCTTATTAAATTTATACACTCAAAATCAGGCGCGGATCCAGCTCTTGAGTTTGGGGGGGGGGGGATTTTTTTCACTCAAAAAAACTTTTTCAGGTCGGATTTGAATCCTTAGTTAAGGATTTTTTTGGTATTTTTCTCTTGTTTATTGTGATTTTTTCTTTTAAACATTTCCAATTTTTAAAAATTTATTCTACAATTTAAGAAAATGTTTGATATTCAAAAAATGTTTTCTTTAAAATATTCTCAGCAAAAGACCCAGATTCTGAAAAGTGTTCCATTAGAAAATATATTAAAATTTGCGAAATATTTAATTCAAAAAAGTTTCCTGATTTCAAAATTTTTCAGAGAAAGTTTATGAGTCCAGGCAGTGTTGCCAGAAGTAGGGAAAAATCCCTACATGTAGGTATTTTTGTTCACCAAATGGTAGCGTAGGGAAAAACGGACAGATTTTTAAAATTTCATCAAATGTAGGTACTTTTTAAAAATATAGCTAAAAGTTGTCCAAAACCTTGAATTTTAGCTAAAATCAGTACTTTTCTTAGAGTGTTTCAGTTTAAGAACAAATTCTAGCAATGTGATTTTTTAAAAAAATCTTTTGTACACTCTAATTCTATACACTCTAATTCTATAATAATCTACTCGAAATTAATAGAAGTTTTCTTTGTGTGTTTAGATTTATCGCCAAATTGGCAATAAATCGCAATATCTGACAGCCCTGATTAAATGAATTAAAAACATGTTCTATTTATGCTCACAAGGGACAATCTCTATACAAAATCATTGGTGTAGCAAAATTATAAGAACAGTTTCTGTGGAAGAATAAGTTGTTCCACTTCAATTCTTAGCAACTAAATATTTTGGTGGGCAATGATTTGTTAATATTATAAATTAAAAAAAAAAATCAAAAATTATTGTAACTTAAAATATATTTTTTAGTAAAATTTTACCAATTTTAATGTAGGGTTAAATTGTAGGGAAATTTTTTTTCGAATGTAGGGAAAAAAGTTATTTTTTTTTATAAGCGTAGGTACTTTAAAAAAATCTACTGGCAACACTGAGTCCGGGACATTATCCAAATAGAAAAATTCGGATGTTCTGATCCATTTTGCTACAGAAAAGTTTTAAGAATTTATAAAATTCTTGCTTTTGAAAAACTTTTGTATTCTGATACACATAGAAAATGCTTAGAAACTTAGGAAATTTTCCTACTTTTGTCCCCATAGAAAACCTCTAAGGTTCTGAAATATGTTTGTTTATTCTATTTTTCTACCGAAACTAAAATTTTCAGTTTTTGAAAAACTAAAACCAGAAAGTACTTAAGATAAGAAAAATTAAAGACTTTAATGCCTTTAAAAATTTTTTGAATCAATTTCCTAGATTCTGAGACATTTTTCTAAAGAAAACATGTTTTGAGACACTTTTTCTTAGAAAAATCTAAGATTCTTAAACATTTTCTGAGACATATTTTTTATTGAAAGGTCTGAGAATCTAAAAAATGTTTCATACAAACAAATTTTAGATTCTGAAACATTTTTCCTACAGAACAGGTCTCAGCTGTTTTCCTATAGAAAAGGTCTAAGAATCTGAGTCTCAGACATTTTCCTACAGAAAAAGGTTTTTAGACATTTTTACTAAAATCTCACATTCTGAGGATTTTTTATATAGAAAAAGTCCCATATTCTGAGTCATTTTTATTTTACAAAAAGTCTCAGATTCAGAACATTTTTTCTATAAAAACTTACAAATTCTGAGATATTTTTTATCAACAAAGTCTGAGATTTTTTTATATTGGCCAAAGACTTCTGCTTTTATTATTAAAAAGCCGAATTCTGATACATATTTCAAATAGAAAAAATATCAGATTCTGAGATATTATCTAGAGAAAAAGTTTTAGATTCTTATAATCTTTTTCTATAGAAAAATTCTTTAATTCCGCTAAGAAAATTTTCGTGATTTTCCTAAAAAATTTAAAGATTCTGGGACTTTTTTTCCTATAAAAAATCTAAGATTCAAAGACATTCTTCCTATAGAAAAATTTTGAAATTCTTGAGCATTTTTTATAGAAAAAATGTTCATATAATTTAATTTTTTTTTTTCTTTACTTTTACCCATCTTCTCAAATTTTTTCGAAAGAAAATTCTCTAATATTTTCCTTTAGCAAAATTGTGAGATTTTTCTTATTAAAATTCTCATATTATTTCTATACAAAAATTCGCAGGATTTTCCCATAGAGAAATTCTTAAATTTTTCCTATAGAAAAATTTCTGAATTTTTTTGTCTAGAAAAATTCCAAAATTTACGTCTAGAAAATTCCCAAATTTTTCCTCTAGAAAAATTATCGTATTTTTTCTAAAGAAAATTTTAAATATTCCGAGACTTTTTTCAAATAGAAAAATTCTAAAATTCCGAAAAAAACTCTAACGTTTTTTCTATAAAAAAAAATTCTCAAATTATTCCTATAGGAAAATTATCATTTTTTCCTAAAGAAAAATTCTAAAAATTTTTATTTAAAAAAATTGTAAAATTTTTTCGTAAAGAAAAATTTAACATTTCACACATTTTTCCTTTAGAAAAGTTTTTCATAGAAAAAATTTTGAGATTGTTTCTTTTTCAATAAGTAAAAACTAATGATTTCTCCTTAAAAAATGTCAACAATTAAAAAAAAAATATCATACACAAATCATTAAAAGTTAATGAAGAATCACTTTTTTTTACTTACAGAACAAAATTTAAAAATTAAATGCTAATGAAAGTCAGTATTTTTTATATTGTTATTTTTGAAACATGGAACAGAAATAAAACTGGACGTTAAACCAACGTTTTTTCTTTTAAAAACGACAAAACGTAAAACTTTTTAAAATAAACTACAAACAGTTAATGACATAATTTTTTTAATGCACTTAAAAGTGCCAAAAGTAATAACTTTTGTCTAAAAGAACTTATATTTAGCAATTTCCCGTGTAAATGTAATGGGAAAAGTAATCAGATAAGTTCACAATTTTTGCTGGGTTCCAATGATATTCTAAAAACCTGAAATAGAGAATAAAATTTTTTAAATATGTATTGAGAACTACTTTGGAATGCTATAAAATCCATTTGAAAGAAGCTTTAAAAAATTGCCTAAATAGTATTTTACAACAGAATAAATCTTTAACCTTCTCACACCATCCACGTTCAATAAAGTGCTGTTAGCATTTTTTTACTTTTTATTTAATTTTTTCTTTTTTTTACATATTTCAGATTTTTTTTTTATCTGTTTTTAACGTAGTATTTCCATTTTGTGGGTAACAACACTTATAAGTAATGATTACAAGATGATTTAAGATAAAAGTGTGTTTGGTGTTATTTGCTTCTGCTGCCACCATTACAAACGGCTACTATTTTCTTTGAGCTCTTTTTACAATATGTTCCATTTCATGGCATTTTTTTAACATTGTGGGATGTCTTTAAAAAAGTTTAACTATTAAGTTGGTGTATTACAGTGTATACGTTTTTTGTTTGTTTGTGCTCTACTATTTAACAGCTTTAGTAGCGAAGTACGTAGAAGTTGCTGCTGTCCGTAGTTAAGTAGTCAAGTGCTACATGGACAGGGTTTAAAATTTCAATGAACGCATTATTTTTTGGGTTGGTGGTAATTTAGTATTTTAAGAGAACCCAGCAAAAAAGAAATGATTAAAGTAGAAATTCGAATAGGAGAAAACTATGTTGTCAATTTTTTTTTAATTAAACAAGTAAAAAATGTATGAAAACCCTCCACAAATACATTTCTGTATCCAATTCTGTTCCGATATGTCAACCAGCAGCAGAATGAAAGCATTTTGTAATTTTAGGTTATGTCGAATGTATCAAAGTTTTCAATGTATGCTTACAAAATCAATGAAACTATGATGAAATCGTTCATTGGATAAGCTGAAAGGAAACGTTTAATAAATAAACTGTTGTGTTATATTGAATAATATTTTAATTAAAACAATGCAATTTGTTATCAAAAAAGAAACATTAGGAAAACTCCTTCATACTGCACCAATACTCAAATGGTATTTATTCGATTTCAAATCGTTTTCATTTTAAGAACAAACTGATTGCAAATTCCTATGAACTATCTCTTGGAAATATTTTTTGCTGGGTTATTTTTGTTGCGATTTGTATTGTATGTTTAAAAGTTTTTTTTTTTTTTTTGCAGCTTGTTTCATTATACTACACCAATTTTTTTCTTTTTGGTGTGTGTGGGAACAGGTTGATTTTATATCAGCAGAGCTTTTTAGTACGCAACAGTTAGCAGTGTAAGCAGATTGTTATCGCTTTTGGTAACGTTTAACACAACGCGATATTTTTTTTTGCTTGTCTCTTTTACATTGCAACTAAAGAAGCATTTCAATGTTTTCTATGATTTTTTTTTTCTTTAGCGTACATGCTGTAAATGTTTTATCTTATCAGTGCTGTGCTCCTTTTTTTTTAGCATTTAATAGAAAATTTGTGAATATTTTTGATTTATATGTAAATATTGCTGGTGCTAAGGAATATCATGATCTGTTACACAAAGTTGTAGAGAAAAAGGTATTACTCAAAAGTCTAACAAGAGTTGCTTGTGAAAATTTGAATTTACCTGAATTAACAATTAAGAAAATCTTGTTTAAAACGTTTTTAAAAAAAAATTAATAATTTTTATAAGGAAGAGACAGTTAGTGTTACAGCTAATTTCTAAGAAGATTTGGAAAACGATTAAGGTTTGAAACCTGAATGCCTAATATTGGGTGATGCTTCTGTTCGATGCCAGGCCGATGAAAATGCAACATTCAAGATCCCACGGAGAGTTTTAAGAATATTGAAACAGATATGATAACATTTAAGAAGTATAACGGTTTCCCTAAAAACACTGCATTTTAAAATATCTAAACTTGCGCTTCCCAAATTCGGCATGCTTCGATGATGCGCTACTACCTTTTTACAAGAAAAATATGGAAAACACCTTTTATTAAATACGTTTTCTCACAGGGAAATTCAGGTCGGATTTGTATCATTAATGTAGAATTTTTATGGTATGGTACGATTAATCCTAAATAGACAATTCCAAATATTGAAAATTTCTAACCATTTACTCAAAATATTTTGTAGGCAAGAACAATTGAAAAACATATTTAAAACAAGTGATAAAACAATTGAAAACCATCCCAGTACACTTAGAAAATTATTGCAGTTACTACATGACAGTCATTTGTGTAGTAAGTAGTAGTTGTTGTTGTTTTCAACTACAATTTCAGTTGTTTTTGCAAACAACTGTTCTTTGTAGTCGTTTTAAAAAACAAATACAAAAAATTACTACATTGTAGTAACACTTGTTTTATGTAGTTGTTTTTAGTCTATAAAAAAAATTATAATTTTCTAGAAATTTTTAGAAAAACGGATGTGCAGGAATTATTTCCAAATAATTTTAACCGTTTTTGACGTTTAAAAGTTTTTTTTTTGTTAATAAAAAAAATCAGACAATTTGAGTCACAGTAAAAACAACTGAAATTTGAAGTAGTTTTTACAGTTTTTTGTAGTTGTTAATCAATAGTTAAAAACAACAACAATTTTTGGTTGATTTTACCGTAAAATGTAGTGGACGCCTAAACAACAACAAATGTAGTAGTTTTAACTGTCTTTTGTAGTGGATTCTACCGTCCTCATTTTTTGAGTGTAATTACACTAGTTTACAAATTAAAAAAAATTTGTGATCCACGACACTTTGCATTATTTTCCATGTAAAATCCACTCCAAAAATTTTGAAGTAAAAGAGTTTTTGAGATATTGCCAACTTTTCAAGTTTTCATCTTTTTAAAAAATTGAAATATCTTTAACAAAAATTAACGGATTTCATTGTTTTTGGTTTTAAATTGAAGGTAATTTGTTGATTTATCAACCCTACACACAATTTTTTTCAATCTGATTAACGGTTTAGAAACTATTAATGGACGTATCGACAATTTTGTTTCAATTTTACCAAAATTCGGTGAAAAAAGTAAATTAAATTAAAAATTTCAGAAAGAAAAAAAAATATATAAAATTCATTTCTCTCTTTACAGATCAAGTCTGATCTATTATGAAGAAAATAAGAGGTCTTTTAAAAAAAATTTCAAAAAAATTTCAGAAAAAAAAAAAACAAGCGAGAGTGTTAAATTCGGCTGTGCCGAATCTTTTATACCCTCCAAAATGTAAAAAAAAATATAAAAAAAAAAATCCAGGGGCGCCTTTTTTTTTGGGGGGGGGGGGGGGGTTGGTGGGAGACGTTAGGGGGCACCTTCCCCTTGCGATTTTGAACTTCATCTAAATTAAGAATGTTGCATTTGCTTAGCAAAAGTACAAAAAAAACTGAAAAAAATTCCGTTTTTCTTGGGTTGGTTTAGTTCTCCAAGGGGGAACTTTTCCCCCCTTGGTCCGATTTTTCCCATTTCCGAACTTAACCTGCCTAGGAATATAAGACATATTTGTGCCAAACTTCGGAAGTCTAGCCCTTTTATTTTGGAATGTATCGTGTCCTCTACAGACGGACAGACAGACGGACGGACAGACATCGCTAGAATGTCTTAGAATCGATCACTGATCAATAATATATATACTTTATGGGGTCCTAGACCGATATTTCGATGCGTTACACATGGAATGACAAAGTGAGTATACCCCCATACTGTGGTTGGAGGGTATAAAAATTCTAAAATTCATTTCTCTCTTTACAGATCAAGTCTGATCTATTATGAAGAAAATAAGAGGTCTTTAAAAAAAAAATCCGTTGAAAAATATAAAAGTTGTGGCATTTGAGTAAAAATGCAGAATTGTTTTTATACATATACAGTTATATTTGTGTGTTCTTACATTCGGCACACCCAAAATAATCAAATACAACTGTTTTGTACACTCAAAAAAAAAAACTGTAATGTTAGCAAAAAAAGCTTGTAAGCCTACTAGAAAATTTGCTGATTTTGAAACCACAATTTTGTCGGTAAAGATTGCTAAATGTTTTGCTAAAAATTAGTTAACTGATTTTTTTTTTATTTCAACTTAGTTCAAACACATTTGAGGACCCCATTGGGTTCGGACCCAAAAGGTCCAGACCCCGAGGGAACTAGACCTAGTTGAATTCCTTAAAAGCCCTCATAGTTTTTGATCCAAACTTTGTGTCAGTTTCGCTCTACCTTGCTTAGTTTTCGTGATACGTGTTTTTAGGGGACTCGATAACTTCAAAAATATTACTCGGAGAGCATTTGGTCTTGTTCTACGTGTTGAGGCCTACAAAAACGCTTTTGGACTTTTTGTTATGTTTAAAATTTTCGGGAATGCTAACATTTTTGGATCCAAAATTAGGATCCATTATGGTAAACACATGTGAAGAGGACCGGCGATATTACGGAGAGCCCGAAAACCAAAAAGGCCTCCATTTTGTAATATCTGGCTTAGTTTCCGAGATAGCGCCATTTGAGTGTTCTTAAATTACAATTTATTTTTGCTAATATTAGCAATAAAGCTTGCAAAAATTTGGTCAACTCAATTTTGAATTTATCAAAAAAAATAGTTCAAATTTTGTTTAAAATTTCTAATGCGTTAAATGAAGTTCTCACCGCAGACGAACTTTAATAGGAACTTGGATGTCCAAATACCAACTACGGAAGACTGGGCGGAAAGCTCTGTTATAACGGGGAATGCGATCTCAATTTTCAGGGACGGATCGAAGATGGAGATGGGAACAAGTTCGGGGGTATACTCTGAATGCCTCGAAATCAGGGCCTCAGTAAGGCTCCTGGACAAGTGTAGTGTTTTCCAGGCGGAGGTTTTGCAATTGACAAAGCCGCGCAGATGATTATGAAAAAGGACCTAAGTCCTTGCGCAAAGGACCGACAGACATGCAGCTCTGACGGCCTTAGGGTCAAACACTGTAAAATCGAGAATTTTTAGTAATTGTCGAATTAGTCAGCACAGAGCGCCAAGTCGGTGGGGGAACGTGTCGAACCTGATATCTCGGTTCCTATAGTGGAGTTGATGAACGAAATTGATAGGATATTAGAGAATAGGATGAAGGATAGGTTGATATCGCTGACCACGTGCAGGATATCGCGAACCATGTGGCCAGTGCCAAATCCTAAGAGGACAGAAAGTCTTCTTACCTTTGGCAAACGGACGGTTAGCCTATTAGCAGGACTACTAACAGGACACTGTATAATCGGCCAAATGGTCGTTCGTATGGCAATTTCTGATAGGGACTTTTGTAGAAGTTGTGGAGAAGTTAAGGAGGAGGAGTCAGTGAAGCACTTGTTCTGTGAAACGTCATCTTAAGTATTTGGGGCAACGATTTTTTGATGACCTGGAATGCCTAAACAGTGTCACATTGACTTCTCTAGCAGAATACCTTCGAGAATCGGTGTGATTTGCGAGTTAAAATTTTGTATATCAGAGGGAGTAGGGAAACAAATTTTGTGGAATCACAATGGGCCTTATGGCCTCCGAGTGAATTCGCCAAATTTGCGGACGCCCATCCAACCTAACCTAACCTAAATGAAGTTTACAACATATTTTTGCTAACATGCTAATATCAACTAAAAATTTGCTAAAGGTTAGCCTACTAGCATTAGCAAAAAAAAATTAGTAAATCTACTAATGGATTATTTTGAGTGTATAAAACTGAATTTGTGCATTTTTGTTTAAATGTATGTAACTTCTACAATTTTTGACGGATTTTTTTAAAACCCTTTTATTTTTTTCGTAATAAATCAGATTTGAACTTTGCATTCAGAAATAAAAATTAAAATTTACAAAAGAATTTATTTTTTTTTTCTAAATTTCGTTTAAATTGAAGTAAAGTTGTCGATATATCGATGAATAGATGCTAAGGAAATAATCAGATTGAAAAATATACTATGGAGAATTGATAAAGTATTTAATTAGCTTTAATTTAAAAGCAAAAAATATTAAATCCTCATATTTCGTCCAGAGATATTTTTATTTATGTCAAAACACTTTTTAAAATATGTAATTTGGCAATATCTTAAGAACTTTTCTAATTTTTACCTTTATGAATTCATTTTCGGATTAAGCGTGCAATTTTACATGGAAAATAATGTTTAATATCGTGAATTGAACAATTTTTCAAAATTTTTAAACTGGTGTGTTACACTTAACTATTTCTAATCTAATAGATCGGACTTGAACTGCAAAAGAAACACGAATTTTAAATTTTTTTCTTTGTGAAATTTTCAATGTAATTTTCATATTGTGACAAATTTTGGTAAAATTGTCGAAATATTGATTAATATCTTTTAAGCATATAATCAGAGTAAAAAATGTTGCATGTACTGCTGATAGATCATTAAATTACCTTTAACTGAGAACCAAAAACAATGAAATCCATCAATTTGTTCCGGAGATATTTTACTACTATTTCAAAGAGATGCAAATTTTAAAAGTTGATGATATCTCGAAAACTGCTCTACTTATGAATCTTTGGAGTGGAGTTTCGGATTCAGCGTATGATTTTACATGCAAAATAATTGAAGCGTATTGTGAATCAAAATCTCTGTAAACTAGTGTTATTCATTTGATGTAACAAACATCAACATTTATTTTTTACTGTTAGTAAAATTTTCTAAAAAATAATGTCACTTTAATTTTTTTATCAACAAATTCGATTTAAATTTCGAATTAAAAATTATTAATTTGTTGTGTTATTTTTTACCAACAAATTAAAAAAAATAAAAAAATAAAAAAATTAAAAATTAATGATTTCGTAGGTTATTTTTACAACTTTTCTATTGAATTATATTTTAAAAATTTTTTGATACAATTTTGGCGAATCGATCCTGCAATCAACTACATTCTGTCCAGACACTCTACCATTTAAGGTGGCTTCAGACTATAATATTTGTAATAATATCTGTCAAAATTTTTTGTAAAATCTATAAAATAGTATGGTGTAAACACAAATCGGTATAAAACCAAGAGAAATACGGATTGAAAAATGACAAGCGGATACGTATCCTCATTTTTAGAAATTTCTCTAAAAATGAGAAAACGTATACGCTTTTCATAAGATCAGGGTTGTATTTGTTTTGATAATATTTAAAATGTGATGGTGTAAATACGCAAAGGATTTTTTAAAAGATTTTTTGACAAGCGGAGAAAATTTCGTATTATTTAAGATACGGATTTTCTTACGACTCAGTATTATAGTCTGAAGTGGGATTTAACAACATTACGTATGCAACGGAAACTAGAACCCAGCAATTTAAAGCGGCCTTTGCACCGACTTTTTCAAATAATATTTTATTTGGCATTGATGTTTTACAATTTATCATTCTCTAAATACAGTAGCAAACGGTAGCATTCCAAAAAAAAAAAAAAAATAGTCCCAAAATGAATGATGTCTTTTCCATATGCCAAAGCAACAGATTCACATTCGAATAACTGATTTATTCGTAGCAACATTGCGTCACATTACGTTAATATTTAAAATTATGACTAAAACGATGGACCTACTGAACTCACAATATCATAAATTTCATTTTTATTTGAAAAATCTGGCATCTTAAAATGTGATGCCGCTAATGCTTGTAATGCATTTTGTCTACAACTGTAAATTGGCAAAAATAACAATAATTCATGAATTGCAGACACACAAAACAAAAAAAAAATAACACTTTAAACAATTTTAATTAATAATTTAAAACATAATTTACTAATTTATGTCTCATATATAAATCACCGCAAGGATTACAACTGAAAATTTTTGGATAAAGCTTGGTCAAAAAGTATGCGGGTGTTGAGGAAAAATCTATTTGAAAAAAAATCTTTATGAAAAGTAGAAGATTTATGCAATGGTTTCAATATATGCAACGATAACAGAAGTTTTTTAGTGTTATCGATAACACAAATTTTTAATTTATAAAATGCACCAAATTTATCTGTAATCGGCAAATCAAAACTTTTTTAAGCAAAATTACTTGTTATCGATAACACAAAATATTATATGAAACAATTTTTAGATATTACACATCGTTAAATATAAATTTTGCTGTTATCGATAATACAAAATTTTCTATTAAAAAATCACTATTATTGAAAAGAAAGAATTTTCTACAGAAAATTCTCTGTTATCGATAAACATTTTGTGATTACTGTTATCGGTAACACAAAATTTTCTATAAAAAATTAATATTTTGCGTTTAAATTTTCTATAAAAAATTTACTGTTATCGATAATACAAAATTTTCTAAAGAAAGTCTACTGTTATCGATAACACAAAATTTTCTATAGAAAATTTACTGTTACCGATAACGCAAAATTTTCTATAGAAAATTTACTGCTATCGATATTACAACATTTTATATAGAGATGTTGTTGTTATCTATAACACAAAAATATCTATAGTTAATTAACAGTTATCGATAACACAATCTTTTCTAAAGAAAATTTCAAGTTATAGATAATACAAAATTTTCTTTTGAAAATTTACTGTTACCGACAACACAAAATTTTCTTTAGAAAATTTACTAGAAAATTTTGTGTTATCGATAACACTAAATTTTCTATTAAAAATTTTTTGTCTATAACAATAAATTTTTAATAGAACATATTGTGTTATCGATAACAGTAAATTTTCTATAAGAAATTTTGTATTATCGATAACAGTAAATTTTCTATAGAAAATTTTGTCCTACAATTTACAGTGATTTTTCTATAGAAAACTTTGTGTTATCGAAAACACCGAATTTTCTATTAAAAGTTTTGTACCCGAGTAAAAATGCTTAGATATATTCTTATATATCACATCTTATCCGAGATTTGAGAGATCAGAACTGATCCGAGTAAGATCAGTACCGATCCGAGATTTGAAAGATCAGTACTGATATGAAAAATGAATTAATAAGATTAAATCAGATTTAATCGGACGGAAACAATGTCATCCAAAAAATTGGTTAACATAAATAAATAAACCCATTTTTCCGATAAAATTGTATCCGTCTGATTAAAACTGATCTAATCTTATTTGGGTATAGAAAATTTACACAAAATTTTCTATAGAAATTTCATTCATATAGAAAGTTAATGTTATCAATAACACAAAAATTTGTATATAAAATTTTTCTGTTATCGATAACACAAAAATTTTTATATAAAATTTTTCTGTTATCGATAATACAAAATTTTCCATAGAATATTTA